>CM073314.1:896032-1429744 GCA_037043255.1 Diadegma fenestrale
CAAAGCTTCGCGAGCGTCCCGAGGAGCTCGAGGAGACGCTGAAGTTCTCTCTCTTCCGCTTCGGACTCGACACGCTCAACATCGCTGTCGAGTTTTTTCGTGCTATTTTCGAGTTTCTTGTGTGAAAATTTGCGATTAAGAATCATCACGACGACCCGGCTTCACTTAGGACCACTCTCCGGACATTCTTGGACCACTTTGGCACCAGATTTCTCGATTTTCCTCTCAAAAATCCAGAAGACAAGTAAGTCCTTCGATTCTTGCCGGGCGTGCGACGCCATTTTCCCGTTGTCGTTTGATTCTCCCCAAACTCCCAAATTTTCGTTTTCGTGTGCTTTCTCGAACTTTTCGTTCGAGAAGGAGATTGTTTCGTCGGTCAGTCGACGCGACGAGTGTTGTGCCATCGAGTCCGTCCCCTGTGAATTATTTGAGAAGACATTTTGCCCCTTTTGTTTCGCCATTTTCCCCAATAATTTTTCGAGTCATAATTTCGCGTTTTCGAGTCCCGTCGACATATTTTCGTGCATTCCCATCGTCGATCGCCCGCCCCGTGTCCTTTTTTCGTTAAATTAGCCCCGTTTTCGCGTATTTTTGTGTGTTTTCGTGCGAGGCGAGCAAAGCTTTGTTTTGCTCAATCGGCCGCGTCGTCGCAGCCGATTCGAGCGTCCGCGTGGTTTGTTCGATCGCGTGGCTCGCTCTTTCGCGTTCCCCTTTTTGTCACTGGTATAGTAAGACGCCTGAGTTTCAGGGACCCTCTGTCCTTGCGTTTAAGTTTTTCGTGATTCTCCCTGAGCCAGTTCAATTTATTCTGATTAATTGCGTCATCAATTATTGTTTTCTTTCGTTCAATTTTTGGCCATTTTTGTAACGGTTGCTGGACCGATTTAACCAGCTGGCGCCCCTTATTTTCATTGTATAAATTTGCTTAAATAAATCCAAAACTTGTTTTTATCATTTTAATTAATTTTTCTGCGTCCTTTATTCCATTCCCCCACCATTTTCTCTTGCGATTGTGTCGAACCCGTCACAAATTTTTGGCGCCCAACGTGGGGCCTGAAAAACATATTAATTATTGACTTTTCCCCATTTTCTCGTAATACCTTTCAATAACAAACAAAAAAAGTTCCCATTAATTAATTTCAGCCATTTCGAACCATTTTCCGACTTTTTTGACCTGATTTTTCGTGTTTCGCGTCTCGCCCGAGTGAATCGGTGCGAGAAAATTCTTTTTCGTTGTCCCATTGTTTTAGCGTGCAAAATAGTGCTCACCAGTGACCCCCCTCCCCTTTCGCGCGTTCGACGATTGCACAACGCTTCGGCGCGAGACTGCCGAACGTTAATTCTCTTGTTTTGACGACCTTGAGATTTCCTATCCCATTTTCCTTGTGTTTTTCGATATTTTGCTGACTTTTGGAATATTTCTGTGATAATTAAGAATAATTTTGTTCGATTTTTGAGTTTTTCGTGTGTTTGCCGAGTTTTGCGTGATTACGCTACTCGACGTGAATATCGCCCTCCCCCCCCCCCCCCCCCCTACAGCAATAACGCTCCGTGCCCAATATTCGCCGTAAAAATTCCCCGAAAAATATTCTCGCCCTCCCAACGTGATTAAAAATAATTTTCGTCAATTCCGTGACGATTAAAAATTCCCTTTTGTCAATTATTCCCGTTTTGTCACTAATTTTTCGTTTTTCTTTGAAATTTCGGGTTTTCAACCGATAATTATATGACCTCTTGTTCTTTTCATCCCCTAGCATAATTTTTGTCAAGTTTTCGGGCCAAATAAATTACGTTCCGTTTTCTAAATTTTTATTCCGTTCCCTTTTCTCATTTTTACTATTTTTAATTCCCTTTTTGAGATAAATTCCCTCCCCTTCGCCATAATTACGCGTCGTGGAGTGCAGTCAAAACCCCTTTTTATCAAAAATTTTCCAATAAATTCTATTTAATTTATTTTCGTATTTTTCTGTATTTTTCCCCCTTTTTCGCGATGGATCCCCCGGTTAGCGTTCCGGTTTCGACCGTAACGGTGACTACCCCTATTTGTGCAGCCCCTACGACCACAACAGCAACGAGTAGTGGTTTGGGTCATACTCAGTATCGACCGTCACCCACTGGCCCCTCAATAACGGCCCTAACTAATGAAATAGAGGGCCTGACGGATTTTTCCGAGATACTTTTCCGTGGCGATCGAGCAGGCATAAGCCTGGAGGGATCGATCGAACAAGTCAAGGATCGGCTCTTGAGACACGAGATCCGAGCTCGTTACCCCTACATTCCCATCCATTGGCGTGAGCATCGTGACAATCGAGTTGGTCTTCCGTACACGCTGATACATGCGTTGGAAGTCCCGGATGTCGCCGATGTTTTGTGGCCTCCGCCAACGCCAGCACCAACCCTGCCTATTCGGTCTTCGTCTCCCCCTCCTCCGGTTCCCTCGCCCCGAAGTCGACCATCCCAGGCAACCAACCCATTCAGAGCCCCCCCAGAAGCCAACCGTCCCTTGAACCGGACTTTAGTTTGGAAGAAACGCCCGAAAATTTGCCCGAACCCTTAATCCCTCTTCCCGGACGAACCCCTGGTCCAACCGTGACATTTGCCCTTCCCCCTTCCCCTGAAATGACCAGACGATCTCTCCCTCCTCTTCCCCTGTCCCACCGACCTCGCTTATTGATTCCTGATGTCCCGGAACCTCATTTTGACGACCCAACAGACTTTACGAGAACGTACACAGTTCCAACGACCCGACCCCAACACAACAGCACCCGTCTGCCCCCAGTCCTTCCACCAGCACCCAGACGGAGTTTACCATCTGCCCTCCCCACAACAAGCCACAACTCCACCCGAACAGAGCTTTCTTCCACGCGGTTGGGCCGAGACAATCATTCCGCCAATCACTGGAAGAAATATGGCCCAAAATTTGCCGGAAAACGCGAAGAAGACGCGGAGGAGTTCCTTCAAGAACTCCATGAGTACGGTCTGGGTCAAGATTTGTCTGAGGACGAATTATTGCGCGCGTTGCCCGAGGCGTTCACAGGCGCTGCGTGTCTGTGGCATCGCGTTGAGAAAAGTAACTGGCATGATTACGAAGGTTTCGTATTTCATTTCAGAGAGCAATTTGGCCACGGTGATTTGCAGGATCGTCTGAGGCACGAGGTGGAACTTCGTACCCAGGGACCTGGCGAACCCGTCGCCGAATATTTAGTCAAGTTTAAGGCCCTTTTCGACCAGTTCAACCCTCCCCTTTCTCTCGAGACCCAATTGGATATTTGCTATCGCAATTTGCACCCCGATTTTTCCGCCCACATCAGACGAGACGAGGTACAAAGTTACCTCGACCTCAAGCGTATGTGTCGGCGTAGAGAAGAGCTCGTTGAACGAGCTAAGGCATATCGCCCACCCCCGAGTGCACGCCAATCGTCCTTCCCTTCAAGTGCGTACAAGCCGGCCGAAAAAGCCACACCAGGCAAAGTGGCGGCGTTACAGGCTCCGAAAGACGCCCAGACGGCCCTGAAAACTCCGAATCCTCCCCAACCAAAACCCAGTCCGACAAATCCTCAACCTCAACCCATTCGGACCCAAAAACCCAGCTACGCGTCAGTAGCAGGAGCGGAGAAATCTCCTCGCTCGCAACCCCTCCCGAAAATTCCCCCTTTGTGTGAAGTAGCTCCGAAAACCTGCCCCCAACAGACTCCTCAGCCCCCTTGCTACAATTGTCGCCTCCCTGGCCATTTCTGGCGGGAATGCGTCAAACCGATCGGAAGGTTTTGTAGAATCTGCGGCTATCCGGACGTGATAGTCAGGACTTGTCCGCGCTGTTCGAGAGGACAGGCGGGAAACGGCCAGCCGGGGGGACAGTAAAGTCCTCGCCCCCCCAGGAGCCAACACCCCAGTGGCCCAAAACCCATTCTCCGTTAGAAAAACCCTCCCAAACTCCTTTTTTGCCAAACAAACCCGTCCAGAATCCCTTCGAGTCAAGAAATTCCGACCGAAAATTCCCAGAACCCTTGAAAATTCCCAGTTTGCCTAAAAATCCAGTAGAATCTTCCCCTTGTAAGAACGACCCTGAACCCCTTGAGGTGTTCGTGTCGATGCCCGAACCCAGTGAAGACCCCAATTCGTCAAGCCAACTCATATTCACCCCAAAATCTCCGAATCAACTCGGCCCGGTGCGCCGAGTCATCAGCCTCCCTTATCAAGACGACCTTGGAAACCCAATGAAATTAAGTTTTCCTGATTTTGAAACCCTCGACCGATTCCTAAGAAAACAAAACCCCAACTCCCTTAAAATTCCCATTCCATCGCCCGAACCCCTTAAAAATCCCAGTTCGACAAACCAACCCCAAAAATTCCCTTCAAAACCCCTCCACAAGACGAGAAACACCCAAGCAACCCTGATTCCGCACCCAGAACCACCAGCTTCCCTTGTAGAGACAACTTCGGCAACGCGCTGAAATTAAGCCGTCCCAATTTTGATACCCTCGACATATTCCTCGGTAAGGAATCCGAGAAACCCGTACCCAACGACGAGCCGCAGCCCGGATGTTCAAAAGATCCGAGCCACTCGCCACCCAACTCTCCCGAACTTCCGTCTCAGTATGAATCAGCCCTTTCCACCCCAATTTACCCAGAAAAACGCCCTCAGAGCCCTGTTCAGCTTCAGGAAATCGCCCCGTCGGATTTTGCTACGCTAGGAGACATGCTTGCCGCTCTCCAGCGTCGTAACGTCGATAACCGACATTTTCTTTGGTTAAAGATCGAGGATCGATTGTGTCGTGCCTTGGTCGATGGAGGTTCGTGTCGAACATACCTCGACAAGGATCTGGCCGGCATCCTTGGATCTCATTTGTCTCCATCCCCCGACGGTATTTTAGTGCCTGGAAATAATGTACTTCCAGTTTTTGGTGAATTGTATCTCACGTACGAGATAGGTGGACGAACAGCACACCTTCGTACTCAATTGGCTTCGTTAGGATACGATTGTATCCTAGGGATCGATTTCCTTCGCGAACTCGACTTACGTGTCGATTATGGTAGCGATACGTGGCGAGTGGGAAACGGTCCAGTTCGTTCGTTCAGCCCCGAAGACATTGAAGCCCACCCAATTAGAGCCTATCCCCCGTGCGCCGGTCTGGCGATTGCAACAGACTCGGCTGCTAAGAAAGTAACCGCCCTTTTAGATGAGTGAATCCCTCCCAAAACGTCACCTATCCTCAGTGTTACCCATTTAGCAGAACACAGTATCGATGTTCAAGGTCACCCCCCAATTCGACAAAAGGCCCGAACAATTTCTCCGTACCTCCTGAAAGTCGCTCAGAAAAAGGTCGATCAGATGTTTGAGGAAGGAGTTATTGAGAAAGCCGATAGTCCATGGCTCAGTAACCCCGTGATCGTCACGAAGTCCAACGGAAAATACAGGTTTTGTATCGACTTTCGAGACGTGAACAAAGTGACCCGGAAAGACGCGTACCCCCTCCCAAACATGGACAGAATCCTTGACGGACTGCGACGAGCCCGTTACATTTCCAAACTTGACTTGAGCCAGGCCTATTTTCAGATTCCCGTGGAGCCCGCCAGCAGGCCAATAACTGCCTTTTCAGTCCCAGGACGCGGACTGTTTCAATTCAAACGGATGCCCTTTGGACTGACGAACGCCCCTGCGACTTTTCAAAGACTAATGGACAGACTAATTGACCCTGCATGGGAGCCCCATGTTATCGCTTATTTGGATGACGTCATTATTGCAACGGAGACAGAGGACGAACACTTTGACTTTCTCCGACGAGTATTGACGGCTTTTAGGGACGCCAAGATGGAGATCAACCGCGAAAAGAGTGAGTTCTTTTGCGCGGAAGTGGCTTATCTTGGATACGTCATTGGACCCGAAGGACTTAAAGTTGACCCTGACAAAATAGCCCCCATTCTGAATTACCCTCCGCCCACCAATATCAAGCAAGTCCGACGATTCCTCGGAATGGTCGGATGGTATGCCCGATTTTTGCCCGACATTTCCCGTGATAAAGCCCCCCTGACCCGTTTGACCATGAAAGACGTTCCCTGGACATGGGGACACGAAGAACAAAAAGCCTTTGAGACCCTCCGTAATGCCCTGACCCGTACCCCCATTTTGATTCGCCCCAATTTTGACAAGCCCTTCACTATTCAGACGGACGCAAGCGACGTGGCTGTCGGCGCAGTCTTAACCCAGGAGGTGGACGGTGTCGAGCACCCGATCGTCTTCGCGAGCCGCCTTTTGTCCTCCCAAGAGCGCAAGTACACGGTCACCGAGCGTGAGTGTCTTGCCGTTCTCTGGGCAGTTAAGAAATTGAGACCTTACATCGAGGGCACGCACTTCACCGTGATCACAGATCACAGTAGCCTTACGTGGCTACGAAGTATTCGAGATCCAGCAGGGCGACTCGCCCGATGGGCGCTCGCCGTGCAAGCCCTGGACATGACGATTGTCCACCGTAAAGGAGCCCTCAATGTAGTCCCTGATGCCCTCTCCCGTATGTACGAGTCGACCGACGCAGCCCTGTGTGCTTTAGGGAATGCGGTCGACTCATGGTATGAGGACAAGAAGAATAGTATTCGTGAGTTCCCTTGGAAATACCCCAATTGGAAAATAGTGGAAGATAAAATCTACTACCACCGTCCTCACCCCGTAATTGACCCAGCCCTTTCCGATTTAGATGCTTGGAAATTAGTCCTTCCTTTAGAATCCAGACCACGAGCCCTCAGTCAAGCCCATGATTGCCCTCAAGCCGGTCATCTTGGAGTCGACAAAACGTATCATCGGCTCACACAAGATTTCTTTTGGCCCGGTATTTTTCAAGACGTTGCAAGATATGTCGGACGATGTCCGGCGTGTCAGCTCCATAAGGTCTCTCAAGGACAACCGAGCGGCCTTATGAGAGAGCGCACGACTTCTGGTCCTTGGACAGTCGTCGCCGCCGACGTCATGGGTCCGTTCCCCCCCCCCCCCCAGTAAGTCCCAGAATCGTTATGTGATCGTATTTCAAGATTTGTTCACGAAATTCGTCGAGGCCAGAGCTGTTCGAGTTGCCACAGGACAGACAATAATGTCGGCATTCGAAAATCTGGTTCTGAACCGTTGGGGATGTCCGAAGTATTTGTTGACGGACAACGGAACGGAGTTCGTTAATAACTTCGTCACGAACCAACTTAAGCAATTAGGAATCCATCAGACCACCGTCCCTCCGTACCATGCCCAAGCCAACCCTGTTGAACGAGTCAATAGGACCATCAAGACAATGATTTGCACCTTCATCCCGCAAGACCAGCGAGATTGGGATAAGCATCTCCCCGAGCTGTGCTTCGCGATCAACACAGCTGTCCAATCCTCCACAATGATGACCCCTGCCTTTTTGAATTTAGGTCGCAATCCCCGTCCTGCCAAAGCCCTCCGAGACGAAGATCCAAACCTTCAACCCTTAGACCCTGGTGACCCGGATTTGTGGAATGATCGCATGAAGCGGCTCCCACTCATCCACGATTGGGTCCACCGAAATTTGGAACAAGCCGCGAAGCGGCAAGCCCGTTATTATAACAAAAACCGTAAGGACACCCGTTACAGCGTAGGAGACCTGGTGATGAGGAAACATCGAGTACTCTGGTCAGGAGTCCAGAACTTCGCTGCGAAGTTAGCCCCCCGATTTAATGGCCCTTATAAAATTTTGAAAATCCTTTCCCCAGTCGTGTACGAGATCGAAGACCCAGAAAGTCGTAAAAATCCCAAAGTCCACATCAAAGACCTCAAACCCTACAGACCGCCCGAAGAACCCAATGATGATGAGAATGATGAGGCGACCGAAGCTGCCGCCCCACAACCCCCGTTACCTGATACCGTTGACGTGGAACCGGAAAACTCCGCTCCACGCCGTGCAGGCCTGAGGCCAAGAAAACCCCATTAGTCATTGAGTAACTCCCCAGCCATTGAGAATATTAGCCCTTGAATTAATTCTTTCGTTGTTGCGTATTTTCGTTCAGTATTATTTTCGAGTCAGTTCAGTTTAAGTGTCGAAGGCAAAAGCCTGTGACGTAAAAGAAGTTATTTTTAAAGCCCAGAGTGCTAGAAACTCTCAACTAGTCCTATGTTAGTCGATATCTTCTCTAATACTCGTTTGTCATTGTGATATTGTAACGAAGAGACTGATAATATTAAGTAGCCACGAACCCCAGCCCCATGAAACCAAATTGTTAGCCCCAGAGTCCCCAGCCCAGAAATAATTGTTAGCCCCTTTTCATTATCATCAATCGATGTGATATTAATTTTATTTTTGATACAAGATTTTTCAAGCCAAAGAGCTCCAAGTGTTAAGTTCGAACAAGTCAGTAAAATGCACAAGTCAGTCACGTAATTGTTGAGTTTATTTTTGTTTTATTTCCAACTCGTTCTTTCCTTCTCCTGTAATTCCTTTCCCATTTTGAATTTTCTGAGCAGCTACACAAGCTGCAGTCGAATGACTGCAGCTTGTGTGACGATGCGTACGAGATGGTACTTTCGTCAAGCCGGGGGGAGTTGTGACGTTGTCACTTTTGTTGCCAGCTGTCGAGCCGCGGCGAGAGCTACCGGATCCCAGTCTGGGATCGGCCTTTTCTTTTTTATCTGATTTCAGCCCCCCCCCCCCAGGATCGAGGAGGACCGAACGAGCCGACGAACTCGGAGAAAACACCACGAACTTCCCTGAACATTCCCGCGAGCGCGAGCGAGCGACCCACCGACCGAGCGAACAGCTGATTCGCCCTAAAACTCGCGCACTTGACCCACTTATGAATTTCTCCCTCCCTCCCCCGCGTGTCAATTTTCGTGTTCCCCCCTTAGCCCCACTCACTTTAGCCCCGCACACACTTGAAATGTAAATCGGTTTTGGAAAGAACCTTGATTGACTCGAGATTTTCACCGACCATTCACGTGTCTTTTCTAAAAAGCTTTCTGACAATGAGACTAAACAATTACGTTATGTCAAGTTCAAAACCTATGAGCACTTCTAATAAAAAAATTTCGGGCCGGACAAGTACTCTGTGCGTATCCGCTCAACTGTTCAACATGCGATGGCAAACTTTAGTTTTCCATCACGTCGCGCAAGTTTTTCTGTCGATTCGCTATTGTGTATTTAGGGGTTTCTTTTTTTTGTGCCGTGTTTTTTTGGAACTTTTCCCTTTTTCTTGTTAATTGATTTTCAGCCATCAATGGAATACTTGTCCTTTCATGGATATCAAGAATTTTTCGTGCTGAGCGAAAATAATCAATTTTTTTTTTTACTATTTTTACATTCATTGTATTTTTTTCAATTATTTTGATTTTTTTTTTTTTAGGTTTTTGTCCATTTCTTTAGGAGCCATTTTTTCCGAGGGTTTTTTTCTATTATTCATTTTATTTCAATTCTTTTTTAGGGGGGTCGGATTTGTCGGTGAAAACGATTGGAAACGGGGGTCACGAACAAATGGACTTGTCCAGGCTCTTTTCCCCGTGAGGGGATTTTTGGCTAGGATATCACTTCTTTTTTCTGATTGGAAGTCTCCAATTTTTTCAGTCCGGTGGGAATAATTTGCTGATTTTTCCCTAGAAGTGTACTCTGTGGAGCTCATTTTAAGCCAAGAATCATGTCTCTATCTCAATTTTTCACCGAAATATGATTTTTTGCCCATTTCCATCATTTTTGCTCGAAAATGACGATTTTTCATCAATTTTCAAACGAAAATCGCTCTTCTCCGAGCAAGGACGGTGAAATCATGTTTTTTTTTTCGTCCACATGGTTTGCTGAGCTAAAAGGAAACGTGAACGCGTGCCATAATCTTATATTTTCTCGAGAATGATATTTTTGCATTTTCACCATCAGCTTAGAAAAAAAAACGCCATTTTTACATGACTTGAGAGTGAAGATTTTATTTAGTTGGCTTTATGGGAATAAATTGCTGATTTCTTTTCCCAGAAATTTACTCTTTGGAGCTTAATTTAAGCCCAAAGTCATGTCTCTATCTCAATTTTCCACCGAGATATGATTTTTTGCCCATAACTATGATTTTTGCTTGAAAATGACGATTTTTCAACAATTTTCAAACGAAAATCGCTCTCTCCGAGTAAAAATCGTATAAATTATGACTTTTTTTCCAGCCTTTCAGTTTGATACGCCGAAAAGGAGAGAAAACACGCGCCAAAGTCTCAATTTACCGCGTCAATGCAATTTTCGATTTTCGACCTTGAGTTGGAAAAAATCGGAGTTTTAACATGAATTTGTTGCCAAGTATTTTTCTGCTTGGCTCCATGAAAATGGACTACTGATTTTTTTCCTTCAAATATACTCTGTGGAGCTCAATTTAAGCCCAGAGTCATATCTGAATCTCGATTTTTCATCGAGATATAATTTTTTGCTCACAAGCATGATTTTTGCTTGAAAATGTCGATTTTTCGACAATTTTCAAACGAAAATCGCTCTTCTCCGAGTAAAAATCGCATAAATTATGCATTTTTTTCCAGCCACTCAGTTTGATACGCTGAAAAAAAGAGAAAACACGTGCCAAAGTCTCAATTTATCGCGGGAATGCAATTTTCAACTTTTGATCACGAGTTGGGAAAAATCAGAGTTTTAACATGAATTTGTTGCCAAGAATTTTTCTGCTTGGCTCCATGAAAATGGACTGCTGATTTTTTTTCATCAAATATACTCTGTGGAGCTTAATTTAAGCTCAGAGTCATGTCGCTATCTCGATTTTTCATCGAGATATGATTTTTTGCTCACGAGCATGATTTTTGCTTGAAAATGACGATTTTTTGTCAATTTTCGAACGAAAATCGCTCTTCTCCGAGTAAAAATCGCATAAGTAATGCATTTTTTTCCAGCCACTCAGTTTGATACGCTGAAAATAAGAGAAAACACGTGCCAAAATCTCAATTTATCGCGGGAATGCAATTTTCAACTTTTGATCACGAGTTGGAAAAAATCAGAGTTTTAACATGAATTTGTCGCGAAGAATTTATATTTTTGGCTCCATGAGAATGGACTGCTGATTTTTTTCCTTCAAATATACTCTGTGGAGCTCAATTTAAGCTCAGAGTCATGTCGCTATCTTGATTTTTCATCGAGATATGATTTTTTGCTCACGAGCATGATTTTTGCTTGAAAATGACGATTTTTCGTCAATTTTCAAACGAAAATCGCTCTTCTCCGAGTAAAAATCGCATAAATTATGCATTTTTTTCCAGCCACTCAGTTTGATACGCTGAAAATAAGAGAAAACACGTGCCAAAATCTCAATTTATCGCGGGAATGCAATTTTCAACTTTTGATCACGAGTTGGAAAAAATCAGAGTTTTAACATGAATTTGTCGCGAAGAATTTATATTTTTGGCTCCATGAGAATGGACTGCTGATTTTTTTCCTTCAAATATACTCTGTGGAGCTCAATTTAAGCTCAGAGTCATGTCGCTATCTTGATTTTTCATCGAGATATGATTTTTTGCTCACGAGCATGATTTTTGCTTGAAAATGACGATTTTTCGTCAATTTTCAAACGAAAATCGCTCTTCTCCGAGTAAAAATCGCATAAATTATGCATTTTTTTCCAGCCACTCAGTTTGATACGCTGAAAATAAGAGAAAACACGCGCCAAAGTCTCAAGTTACCGCGTGAATGCAATTTTCGATTTTTGATCACGAGTTGGAAAAAATCAGAGTTTTAACATGAATTCGTTGCCAAGAATTTTTCTGCTTGGCTCCATGAGAATGGACTGCTGATTTTTTCCCTTCAAATATACTCTGTGTAGCTGAATTTAAGCCCAGAATCATGTCTCTATCTCAATTTTTCATCGAGATATGATTTTTTGCTCACGAGCATGATTTTTGCTGAAAAATGTCGATTTCTCGACAATTTTCAAACGAAAATCGCTCTTCTCCGAGTGAAAATCGCATAAATTATGCATTTTTCCCAGCCACTCAGTTTGATACGCTGAAAGGAAGAGAAAACACGTGCCAAAGTCCCAATTTACCGCGTGAATGCAATTTTCGATTTTTGATCACGAGTTGGAAAAAATTAGAGTTTTAACATGGATTTGTTGCCAAGAATTTTTCTTCTTGGCTCCATGCGAATGAGATGCTGATTTTTTCTCTCCAAATATACTCTGTGGAGCTCAATTTGAGTCCAGAATCATGTATCTATCTCGATTTTTCATCGAGATACAATTTTTTGCTCACGAGCATGATTTTTGCTAGAAAATGTCGATTTTTCGACAATTTTCAAACGAAAATCGCTCTTCTCCGAGTAAAAATCGCATAAATTATGCATTTTTTTCCAGCCTTTCAGTTTGATATGCTGAAAAGAAGAGAAAACACGTGCCAAAGTCTCAATTTATCGCGGGAATGCAATTTTCAACTTTTGATCACGAGTTGGAAAAAATCAGAGTTTTAACATGAATTTGTTGCCAAGAATTTTTCTGCTTGGCTCCATGAGAATGGACTGCTGATTTTTTTTCATCAAATATACTCTGTGGAGCTCAATTTAAGCCCAGAGTCATGTCTCTATCTCAATTTTTCATCGAGATATGATTTTTTGCTCACGAGCATGATTTTTGCTGAAAAATGTCGATTTCTCGACAATTTTCAAACGAAAATCGCTCTTCTCCGAGTAAAAATCGCATAAATTATGCATTTTTTTCCAGCCACTCAGTTTGATACGCTGAAAAGAAGAGAAAACACGTGCCAAAGTCTCAATTTATCGCGGGAATGCAATTTTCAACTTTTGATCACGAGTTGGAAAAAATCAATGTTTTAACATGAATTTGTCGCGAAGAATTTATATTTTCATGCCACTGAGAATTATCTGGAGCTTTCGGATACCGGATAGCTGGCAGCGATAAGAATTTCATGGGGCTCAGCGGAAAGATTTTCATGTGGCTCAGCGACAAGATTTTTATGTTGCTCAGCGACAAGATTTTCATATCGCTGAGAGTTTTTGTCGCTTTGCGATTAATCTAACGCCAGCGGCGATGTTAATTATGCTACACAATAATTGGTTCCTTTCGAAGCAAAACTTGTCGCTGAGAGATATCCAAAGCTTCCGGATAACTCGCAGCGACAAAACTTTCATGTGGCTCACCGACAAGATTTTTATGTTGCTGAGAGTTATTGTCGCTCCGCAATCAATATAATATGCCAGCGGCGATGTTAGTTATGCTCCACGATAATTGGGTCCTTTCGAAGCAAAACTTGTCGCTGCGAGATATCCAAAGCTTCCGGATAACTCTCAGCGACAAAATTTTCATGTGGCTCAGCGACAAGATTTTTATGCCACTGAGAGTTATATCTGGAGCTTCCGGATGACTGGCAGCGATAAGTATTACACGTGGCTCAGCGGAAAGATTTTCATGTGGCTCAGCGACAAGATTTTTATGTCGCTGAGAGTTATTGTCGCTTTGCGATTAATCTAACGCCAGCGGCGATGTTAGTTATGCTCCACAATAATTGGTTCCTTTTGAAGCAAAACTTGTCGCTGCGAGATATCCAAAGCTTCCGGATAACTCGCAGCGACAAAATTTTCATGTGGCTCAGCGACAAGATTTTTATGCCACTGAGAGTTATATGTGGAGCTTCCGGATAGCTGGCAGCGATAAGTATTACACGTGGCTCAGCGGAAAGATTTTCATGTGGCTCAGCGACAAGTTTTTTATGTCGCTGAGAGTTATTGTCGCTCTGCAATCAATATAATATGCCAGCGGCGATTTCAGATTTGCTGTAAATGAATAAAATTGTGGGCTTAGGAATAGGGCAATGGTTGTGAAGCATATTCATTCCTGAAGCATATTCTCCTGTCACTGGAGCATGTCGTTAATGCTACCTGCAAATTAGCATTAGTGAGGTTATGGCGAGCTGTCAGAGCTTTTAGCCTATTATTCATCACAAAGTCGGCAAAAAATGTCAACCCGTTCCAGCTATCTCTCTTACACTCGCGTCAATATCGGCCGTCAAAATATACACGATTGCTAGCGGAATTTTAGGTTATGTTTTTCTAATTTTGACAATCTGACTTTCGAATGTTTCTATATTTATCACCGTAAAATTGAACGACACATGTATAAAGATGTATTCGTGAACTGGCAACCAGCAGGTGTTCCTCGGATGGGAACAGCTGGATATGTCGTCAGTCACGACCAATCAGAAACACGATAGGAACATTGAGCCCTTTCTCTGTGTCGTATACATACACGCACGCACACTTCGATCAGCGCATAATTTTGCCCGTGCAAAGTTTTTTCTCAGCAATTACGGCATCAATCGGGTTGATTTATGGCTCAATCGAGGGGGGATAACGTAATTAGTCTCCAGTTCAAATTTCGTATCATGAAATTACCCCTGGACTTCGTAATTCAAGAAAGTGTCCACCCCCACCGGCGAAATCGCTTTTCTTAGAGATAATATACTCGGGTGAGTCTCGGGCCAGCAGACGACGCTGTCAAATGTACTTGTCCCGAGACTCTGCCGAGTCTCTTGATTTCGTCGATCAGTCGACGCGACGAGTGTTGTGCCATCGAGTTTGCCCCTGTTAATTATTCGTGAAATCGTTTTTGCCCCTTTTTGCCCGTCATTCCCTCCCGTGATTTTTCGAGTCAGTGTTTCGCGTTTCGAGCCCCGTCGCGATATTTTCTTGCATATTTTTCGACTCCTATCGTCGATCGCCCCCCCCCCCCCTCGCGTCCCTTTGTCATTAATTTAGCCCTATTTTTCGTGTTTTCGTGTGTGACGCGAGTGAGATTTCGCTCGATTCATTCAATCGGGTTCCGCCGACGCGGCCCGGTTCGAGCGTCCGCGTGGTTCGTTCGATCGCGTGGCTCGCTCGCTCGTCGTCCCCTTTTTGTCACTGGTATAATAAGACGCCTGAGTTTCAGGGACCCTCTGTCCTTGCGTTTAAGTTTTTCGTGATTCTCCCTGAGCCAGTTCAATTTATTCTGATTAATTGCGTCATCAATTATTGTTTTCTTTCGTTCAATTTTTGGCCATTTTTGTAACGGTTGCTGGACCGATTTAACCAGCTGGCGCCCCTTATTTTCATTGTATAAATTCGCTTAAATAAATCCAAAACTTGTTTTTATCATTTTAATTAATTTTTCTGCGTCCTTTATTCGATTCCCCCACCATTTTCTCTTGCGATTGTGTCGAACCCGTCACAAAATAAAGGCGACACATTGCTTACAATATCTTTTTATTTTTTGTTTTGTTTCTTGTTATTGTTATTGTTGTTATTGCTGTTATTGTTATTGTATCTTTTGTTATTGGTATTATATATCTTTTTATTTTTTGTTTTGTTTCTTGTCATTGTTATTGTTGTTATTGCAGTTATTGTTATTGTTATTATCATTGTTGCTCTGTCCTCCTTTCTCCCAGCGGGTGCGTGAGAGCTGTTGCTCGATCCGCCTGGCGGCCCCTTGCAGCCGACGTTCCTTCTGCTCCCTTTCTAAAATTTTGACGCGGTCGGACGCAATGCGGAGCTCTGCGTCTTTCGCATTTAATTGATCCTCTAATTCAGCCACTCTGACGCGCAACTGATGCAGCTCTTCCTGCGGCTCTTCAATTTCTTCTGTGTCTTCAATTTGTTGTTCCTCTTGGACTTGCTGATGCTGCCCAATTTGTTGTTGCTGCAGCTCCTGCTCGAATCGACACTTCATCAGTACGTACTGCGTTACAAGCTCATCGACCTGACCGTCCGCTCCGCTATGCTGCTGCTGCGGCCACAGCTGTGAGATCGTCTGGAAAAAACGGGAGATACGAAATGTTAAAGAAAAAAGAAGAATATTTGAAAAGAAATGGAACAAAAAACAGAAGGGAAAAGGATTTAAAGAACGTAAAATAAAAAGAAAAATGAAGGAAAAGAAACAGGAGAAAAATAAGCACAACAAAAAACCGAATGAAAAAAGAAAAAAAAGAAAAGAAACAGAAGCAATAAATTACAGGAATATAAATTGGAAGAAAAAGTTGAAGTGGAATAAATAAATAAAAAAGAATAAAAAACTGTAAGAAAAAGTGAACAAAAGAAAAGCAGAAAAGAAAAAAAATACAAAAACGAAAGAAAACGAAATGAAAGAGGAAAACGGACAAAAAAAGAAATAAAAACAATGACAAATCAAAAGAAAAAGTTAAAGTGAAATAAGTAAAAAGAAAGAAAATGAAAAAAAATGTGAAAAGGAAAAGAAACAGAAAAAATGAAAAGAATGAAAAACTGGAACTCAAAGTAAAGGAAAGGAAACGAGACAGTAAGAAAAATAATAAAAAACTGAGGAAAAATTGAGAGAAAACTGAAAGAAAACAATTTAAAACAATTAAAAAAAGTACCATTTGCGAAGAAGATTATACCTCGATCTGCGATGGCGGCGGCTGCGGCATTGACGTGGTCTGAAATAGAAGAAACAAAGATAAAAAAAAAAGACGGAAAAGATGCAGAGCAAAAAAATAAAAATATAAAAAAGTGGAAGAAAAAGTGAACGGAAATGGAGCAGAACATTTTTTTTTAAATAACTAACGTTAAGAACAAGCTAAACAGCAACGAAAAGAAACTAGAAATATATAAAAGGACAGAAGAAATTAAAGCAAAAGAAACAAAAAAAAATGAAAAGAATAAGAAACTGGAACTCAAGGTAAAGGAGAGGAAAAGAAACGAAAAAAAAAATTTTAAAGACTGAGAAAGAAGTGACAGAGAACTGAAAGAATAAAAAAATGTACCATTTGCGAGAACGATTGCGCCTGGAGCTGCGACCGCGACTGCTGCGGCATCAAAGGAACCTGAAATAGATGGAATAAAAATGAAAAAAAGGACGGAAAAGATGCAGAGCAAAATTTAAAAAAAAATAAAAAAGTGGAAGAAAAAGTAAACGGAAATGAAGCAGAAAAAAAATGGAAAACGTAAAGAACAAGTAAAACAGCAACGGAAAGAAACTGAGAATATATGAAAAGACTGAGAAATTCAAAGAAAAAATTAAAGATAAAGAATCAAAAGAAATGGAAAGAATAAAAAACTAGAACCAAAAGTAATGGAACAGAAAAGAAAAGAAAAAAAATCATAAAAAATTGAGAAAGAAGTAAGAGAACTGCTAGAAAAAAATTGTTTTTAAGAATGAAAAAAAGTACCATATGCGAGAAAGATGGCGCCTGGAACTGCGACCGCGGCTGTTGCGGTATTGAAGTAATCTGAAATGAAAGAAATAAAAATGAAAAGAAAGGACGGAAAAGATGCAGAGCAAAAATTTAAAAACATAAAAAAATGGAAGAAAAAGTTAACGGAAATGAAGCAGAACAAAAAATAACGTGAATACCAAGTTTAACAGCAACGAAAAGAAAATAGAAATATATGAAAAGACTGATAAATTCAGAGAAAAAATGAAAGATAAAGAAACAAAAGAAATGGAAATAATAAAAAACTAGAACTCAAAGTAATGGAAAGGAAAAGAAACGAAAAAAAAATATTAAAAAAACACTGAGAAAAATACAAGAGAAAACTGAAAGAAAAAATTTTGAAGAATAAAAAAATGTACCATTTGCGAGGGAGATGGCGGCGGTTGAGGCGGTGCCAGTTGAGGCGATGCCGGATTTATAACTGTCTGAAAAACAAAAAATTATAAACAGAATGAAAAATTGAAAAAAAAATAAAGAAAAAAATTAAAATAATAACAAACTAGAAGATAAAGTAAAAAGAAGGACATGAAACAGAAAAAAAAATAATACAAAACCAAGAAAAATTGAAAGATGGGAAAAAAACAGAAAAAAATGAAAAGTAAAAAAATAACTAAAGAAAGAAAAAGGAATGAACAGAAGAAAAAAATACCTTTTGCGATTGAGATGGCGGCGGCTGACGCAGTGCTGGTTGCGGCGGTGGCGGATTTGGGACCGTCTGAAAAAAGAAGAAAAAAGAAAAGAAACAACAAAAATATGGAAAGATTGAAAAATTGAAAGAAAAGCTAAAAAAAAAAAAGAAGAAGAATAAAAATAAAACGAATAAACACTGAAAGAAAAAGGATAAAAAGAAGAAAGAGCTACCATTTGTGAGCATGGTGGCGCCTGCTCCAGCGATGGCGGCGGCGGCATTTGGTCCATCTGAAACCAAATAAAAATCAAAATAAAAAGACAGGGAAAGAAACAAAAATAAAATAAAATAAATAACAAAGTGAGTAAGTGTGAAAGAAAACTGAAAGAAAAATGATTAAAAAGAAAAGTGTACCATTTGCCATTCAGGTGGCCCCGGATGACGCAGTGCTGGTTGCGGTTGCGTCTCTGTGAACGTCTGAAAAGAAAAAAAGAGAAGGAATTAAAGAAAAAGAAACAGAAAAAAATTGAAAGAATAAAAAATTGAAAGAAAAAGTAGAAGAAATGAATAGGAACGAAAAAAAAAATAAAAAGAATAAAAAAGTTAAAGAAAAAGGATGAAAAAGAAAAAAACCACCATTTGCGATTCATGTGGCGTGGGATGATGCGGTGCTGATTGCGGCGGTGGCGGATTTGGCACCGTCTAGAAAAGAAAAAAAAATGAAAAGAAAAAAAGAAACAGACAAAATATTTAAAAAAATGAAAAATTGAAAGAGAAATAGAAAGAAAAAGGAGGTACCGTCTCAAAAAGAAAGAAAAATAAAAATAAATAAAGAAACAGAAACAGAAAAAATATGAAAAGAACGAAAAAATTGAAAGAGAAGAAGAAGGAATTAAAAACTGAAAGAAAAAGAAAAGAAAGACGGAAAAATAAAAAGTAAAAAGAAGAACAAAAGTAATAAGAAAGAAAAAGGATTTAAAAAAAGATGAAAGTACCATTTGCGCATGAGATGGATACAGCGGTTGTAGCTCCGGCGGCAACAGCTGTGCGAGAATCTAAAAAATACAAATAAAAAGAAAAAAGAAGGAGAAAAAAACAGAAAAAATATAAAAACAATGAAAAATTGAAAGTAAAGTTCGAGGAAAAGAAAGAGCAAAAAAGAATGAAAACCTGGAAGAAAAATTCAGAGACAGGAAAAGGAACAGAAAGAAAAATAAAAAGTAAAAAAGGAACGAGAGTAATAGGAAAGAAAAAAGAATTAAAAATAAAAAAAAACGTACCATTTGAGCGTAAGAAGGATGTCGCGATTGCAGTGGCAGCGGCAGCAGGTGTGTGAGAGTCTGAAAAATAAAAGGTGAAGAAACAAAAAAAAAAGATTAAAGACTGAAAGAAAATAAAAACGAAGGAAAAGAAACAGAAAAAAAAATACAAAACTGAAAGAGAAATTGAAAGACGGGAAAAAAGAAGAAGAAAAAAATTGGAAATCAAAAAGAGAACAAAACAAAAAAAAAAGGAATGAAAAGAAGAAAAAACTACCTCTTGCGATTGAGATGGCGGTGGCTGAGGCGGCTGAGGCGGCGCCAGTTGCGGCGATGCCGGATTTCGAAGCGTCTGAAAAACAAAAAATGAAAAGAAAAAAAGAAGGAACAGAAACACAAAAAATATAAAAATAATGAAAAATTGAAAGAAAAATGAAGAAAAAAATTAAAATAATAATGTTTACGCATGTGTGTGTGTGAGTGTGCGAAGGATGAGTGCGAATGCAGGAATTTACTCCAAATCTATTTTGGAGTAATTCCGAATTTGACCAACGTAGTCAGTCTTTTCTTTCCGACGATTACTAGCGCAATACCTCACTTGCTCGCGTACAACGAGCCGAGCCGCTTCGTTATTGCGTCGTCACGGCATTGAAACAAGCCCAAAACTGTACCGCAAGAGAATAGTATTTTTTTGTTATTAATACCGTGGAAAAATACTTTTGAAAAGTAAAAAAAGAACGCCAATTTTAAAAGATCGCAACCTCAGTAGAAAAATAATTACTCAATTTTCTTCATATCACTTTGACATAAAAAACAATTTAGATTTATAAAATGTAATGCATTTTTCCTTCCCTACGAACGATATTTTGAAATTCCCCAAAATTTTCTCTAAAACTCTTAAGCTCAATCGCCAAAAAGAAATGAAATCATTGCAACATAGCCAAGAATTAAAAAAATAATGAATAGCTACATTTCACAGGGAAACAAGTGCACCCTCAATACATTTTGTGTATTTAAGGGTCTGCAAAGGCTCTACAAAAAAATGCAAAAAATTGGCGTGCATGGTTAACTAAAAAAGTTTGGCGAAGGCCTGCGTCACTGTTCTTATTAGAAGTTTCCGCATGCACGCGCAAAGTAGCATTATGACGTCATGTAATGGGGAATGGAACATCCTCCGAAATTCTAAATGTTCGCTGTTTTTTCTGTTCTCTTTCCGCGATGATAATTCCATATTATTCCAAATGTTCGCTGTTTATCCTATTCCTCTTTCCGCGATGATATTTCCTATTTCCATATTAAACAAAAATCTCTCCTCCTTGCACAATTAATAATCATTTTTCAAAGTCTGGAGAGCCAAGGGGAACGAAACTTTTAAAAAATTTCATTCCATGCAATCTGATAAATGTTTTTTTATCTTGACGAGATTTGAATGAAAACGATTTCGATTTTTCAGATGAAAAACGGAAATTCTATTTTAGGCAGTTGTTCAAGTTTGTCCGCCTCTCCCTTAAATTGATTCTTTATCTTTCCGGGCTTTTTTAGTTAACCATGCACGCCAATTTTTTGCATTTTTTTGTAGAGCCTTTGCAGACCCTTAAATACACAAAATGTATTGAGGGTGCACTTGTTTCCCTGTGAAATGTAGCTATTCATTATTTTTTTAATTCTTGGCTATGTTGCAATGATTTCATTTCTTTTTGGCGATTGAGCTTAAGAGTTTTTGAGAAAATTTTGGGGAATTTCAAAATATCGTTCGTAGGGAAGGAAAAATGCATTACATTTTGTAAATCTAAATTGTTTTTTATGTCAAAGTGATATGAAGAAAATTGAGTAATTATTTTTCTACTGAGGTTGCGATCTTTTAAAATTGGCGTTCTTTTTTTACTTTTCAAAAGTATTTTTCCACGGACTTCTCTTCTTTTTGAAAAGCGGGATATTCATCAACATTTTTTTGTAATTATAGAGGCATTATTTGTTCTGGTTGGTTATTCTTGAAATAAAATAAATCTCTTCAAAAACTTCTGTCGACACGCCTGGTAAATTCCTTTGTCGAGATATTTCTCGACAACAGTCATGATCAAAGACTTAAAAAACTCTCATCGAGAACCTTGTTCAATCCCTCAAGGAAACCACGAAGAGACTCGTGGTCAATCTCTCAATGAAACCTCAGTGAGGCCCTTAGTCAATCCCTTAAAAAAGCTCGTCTACCCTTGGCTAGTCTGTTGCAAAAATCTCGTCAAAACTTTTTGTCGACTCTTTAAAAAATCCCATCAAGACTCTTGACTAATCCCTTAAAAAAGTCTTGGCACGATTCTTGGTCGATCTGTTGAAACAAGTCTCGACCAGAATCTCGATGAATCTTTTGAAAAAGTCGCGGCGAGATTCTTTATGAATCCCATAAAAAAAGTCTCTGGACGCTTCCACTCAATGCCTTGAAAAACTTCTGTCGACACCACTTCCGCAAATCCCTTCAAAATATATCGGCGAGGGTCATGATAAACCCCTTCAAAATTCTCGTTCAGACTCTTGACCAATCCCTTAAAAAAGTCCTGGCGAGATTCGTGGTTAATCCCTTAAAAACTCCCATTAAGAGCCTTGGTTAACCCTTTCGAAATTGTCGTCCAGACTCTTCGTTAATCCCTTAAAACCATAGTGACGAGACTCTGAGTTTAGTAAATATTAACTAACTCTTAAGAAACCACGTTCGAGACCACTGGTGAGCGCCTTAAAAAATTCCGTCAAGACTCTTCGTCAATCCCTCAAAAAAGTCCTGACGAGACTTCACCCTTCTCCCTCGTACCCTTTCTCCCTTCGTTCTCCCGTTTTTCAATCGTTTTATTGCATTTTTGGCTTATTTTTTGACTCCGAGCGAAATTGCCCCAGGCTCACGTGATCCTGCATTAAAAAACGAAAAGAATAAGCCCAAGGTGGATCATTTTCATTGAATTTTAGAAGAGACAGGGAGTTTTTAAAACTGGGGTGATTTATGACCCCACGTCACCGGAAAGTTTAAATAAAATAAGGTTACCGTGCAAAGGTCAAAAACTTCCGTGGCAACCCCCGGTCAACCCCTTCAATCATAAAGTCTGATAAATATTTTTTATGTTGCCGAAATTTGAATGAAGAAGATTTTGATTTTTGAGATGAAAAACAAATGACATAAAAAACCATGGAGCCGTGGACCTAGACACCGAAACCCATGAAGGAATGGACCTAGACATCAAAAACCATGGAGCCGTGGACCTAGACATCGAAAACCATGGAAAAATGTACCTAGACATCAAAAACCATGGAGCCGTGGGCCTAGACATCGAAAACCATGGGGAAATATACCTAGACATCGGAAACAATGGAGAAATACACCTTGACATCGAAAACTATAGAGCCGTGGACCTAGATATCGAAAACCATGGAGAAATATACAGAGACAACTAAAACCATGGAGAAATATGCCTAGACAGCAAAAACCATGAATAAATATACCTAGACATCGAAAACCATGAAGAAATATACCTAAGCATCGAAAACCATGGAAAAATATACAAAGCCGACGAAAACCATGGAGAAATATACCTAGACATCAAAAACCATGAAGAAATATACCTAGAAATCGAAAACCATGGGGAAATATACCTAGACATCGAAAACCATGGAGCCGTGGACCTAGACACCGAAAACCATGAAGCCGTGGACCTAGACACCGAAAACCATGAAGCCATGGACCTAGACACCGAAAACCATGGAGCCGTGGACCTAGACACCGAAAACCATGGAGCCGACGACCTAGACATCGAAAACCATGGAGAAATATACTTAGACATCGAAAACCATGAAGAAATATACTTAGACATCGAAAACCATGAAGAAATATACCTAGGCATCGAAAACCATGGAGAAATATACAGAGACAACGAAAACCATGGAGCCGTGGACCTAGACACCGAAAACCATGGAGAAATATACCTAGGCATCGAAAACCATGGAGAAATATACCTAGACAGCAAAAACCTTGAAGAAATATACCTAGACATCGAAAACCATGAAGAAATATACCGAGGCATCGAAAACCATGGAGAAATATACCTAAACATCGAAAACCATGAAGCCGTCGACCTAGACATCGAAAACCATGGAGAAATATACCTAGACGTCGAAAACCATGAAGCCGTCGACCTAGACATCGAAAACCATGGAGCCATGAACCTAGCGATCAAAAACCATGGAGAAACATACCTAGACATAAAAAACCATGGAGCCGTGTACCTTGATAACGAAAACCATGGAGCCGTCGACCTAGACATCGAAAACCATGAAGAAATATACCTAGGCATCGAAAACCATGGAGAAATATGCAGAGACAACGAAAACCATGGAGAAATATACCCAGACAACAAAAACCATACCTACACGTCGAAAACCATGGAGAAATATACCTAGACAACAAAAACCATGGAGCCGTGGACCTAGACACCGAAAACCATGGAGAAATATACTTAGACATCGAAAACCATGGAGAAATGTACAGAGACAACGAAAACCATGGAGAAATATACCTACACATCGAAAAACATCGAGAAATATACCTAGACATCGAAAACCATGGAGAAATATACCTAGACAACAAAAACCATGGAGCCGTGTACCTTGACAACGAAAACCATGATAGCTAGACAACGAAAACCATGGTAGCTAAACAACGAAAACCATACGGAAAGAGAGGCTCGATATACATAGTCTGTCTCTCTCGCTCAGTGGCGCGCGAAGAGTGGGGATACCGCATTCAGCGAAGCGGGTGACGTCACAGGCCGAAAATGTCCACCAGTCTCGGAAAGGGCGTATGTCCAAGCGCCTGCGCACATAACTTACGCCTTTCTGACTCTAAGAAACAGAAGGGATCCCAAACCTCGCGTCCAAAATCTTCAATGTTAGATTTCTCTGGATTGGCTGAACGGATTTTGTTCTACCAAGGACCATTCGAAAGATAAAAAATCATAGAAAATTCAAATCTAATATGAGATTTTTCCCTCAACCCGTTCTCCTGTGAGAACGATTTAAAGTTTCTGTGACGTCATAAAATGCCTATTTTACTGTATATAAGAGTACGGCCGGCTCGCGCGCTACGCTTTTCTTTTAAACTTGGCGTCGAGCCGCTGCCGCGTCTCTTGATTAATAAAGCGTTGAAAGTTTGTGTTTTACATCGCACGTGTTTTTTACCTCGAACAAATCCAACATAACCGTCGCCATTTCATACCATAATTTCATTAATTCTATGTGCACGTGTTCTCGAATGCGTGCACAAATAACAAACTGGAAGATAAAGTAAAAAGGAGGAAATGAAACAGAAAAAAAAATAATACAAAATCAAGAAAAATTGAAAGATGGGAAAAAAAAACAGAAATAAAATGAAAAGTTAAAATAAGAACTAAAGAAAGAAAAAGGAATGAACAGAAGAAAAAAATACCTCTTGCGATTGAGATGGCGGCGGCTGACGCGGTGCTGGTTGCGGCGGCGGCGGCAGACTTGGAACCGTCTGAAAAACAAAAAATAAAAAGAAAAAAAGAAGGAACAGAAACACAAAAAAATATAAGAATGAAAAATTGGAAGAAAAATAAAGAAAAAAATTGAAATAATAACAAACTGGAAGATAAAGTAAAAAGAAGGAAATGGAACAGAAAAAAAATAATACAAAACCAAGAAAGATTGGAAGATGGAAAAAAAACTGAAAAGTAAAAAGATAAAGTAAAAAGAAGGAAATGGAACAGAAAAAAAAATAATACAAAACCAAGAAAGATTGGAAGATGGAAAAAAAACTGAAAAGAAATGAAAAGTAACAAAAAGAACTAAAGAAAGAAAAAGGAATGAACGGAAGAAAAATATACCTCTTGCGATTGAGATGGCGGCGGCTGACGCGGTGCTGGTTGCGCTTGCGTCTCTGTGAACGTCTGAAAAGAAAAAAAGAGAAGGAATTAAAGAAAAAGAAACAGAAAAAAATGGAAAGAATAAAAAATTGAAAGAAAAAGTAGAAGAAATGAAAAGGAACGAAAAAAAAGAATAAAAAAGTGAAAGAAAAAGGATGAAAAAGAAAAAACTACCATTTGCGATTCATGTGGCGTGTAATGATGCGGTGCTGAATGCGGCGGTGGCGGATTTAACACCGTCTGGAAAAGAAAAAAAGAAACAGACAAAATATTTTAAAAAATGAAAAATTGAAAGAGAAATAGAAAGAAAAAAAAGGAGGTACCGTCTCAAGAAGAAAGGAAAATAAAAAGAAAAAAAGAAACAGAAACAGAAAAAATGTGAAAAGAACGAGAAAATTGAAAGAGAAGAAGAAGGAATTAAAAACTGGAAGAAAAAGAAAAAAAAGACGGAAAAATAAAAAGTAAAAAGAAGAACAAAAGTAATAAGAAAGAAAAAGGATTTAAAAAAAGATGAAAGTACCATTTGCGCGTAAGATGGATGCAGCGGTCGTAGCTCCGGCGCCAACAGCTGTGCGAGAATCTGAAAAATACAAATAAAAAGAAAAAAAGAAGGAAAAACAACAGAAAAAATATAAAAACAATGAAAAATTGAAAGTAAAGTTCGAGGAAAAGAAACAGAAAAAAAGAATAAACAACTGGAAGAAAAATTCAGAGACAGGAAAAGGAACAGAAAGAAAAATAAAAAGTAAAGAAGGAACGAGAGTAATAGGAAAGAAAAAAGAATTAAAAATATAAAAAAACGTACCATTTCAGCGTAAGAAAGATATCGCGATTGCAGTGGCAGCGGCAGCAAGTGTGTGAGAGTCTGAAAAATAAAACGTGAAGGAACAAAAAAAAAGATTAAAGACTGAAAGAAAATAAAAACGAAGGAAAAGAAACAGAAAAAAGAATACAAAACTGAAAGAAAAATTGCAAGACGGGAAAAAAGAAGAAGAAAAAAATTGGAAATCAAAAAGAGAACAAAACAAAAAAAAAAGGAATGAAAAGAAGAAAAAACTACCTCTTGCGATTGAGATGGCGGCGGCTGACGCGGTGCTGGTTGCGGCGGCGGCGGACTTGGAACCGTCTGAAAAACAAAAAATTAAAAGAAAAAAAGAAGGAACAGAAACACAAAAAAATATAAGAATGAAAAATTGGAAGAAAAATGAAGAAAAAATTGAAATAATAACAAACTGGAAGATAAAATAAAAAGAAGGAAATGGAACAGAAAAAAAATAATACAAAACCAAGAAAAATTGAAAGATGGAAAAAAAAACAGAAAAAACATGAAAAATCAAAAAGAACTAAAGAAAGAAAAAGGAATGAACAGAAGAAAAAACTACCTCTTGCGATTGAGATGGCGGCGGCTGACGCGGTGCTCGTTGCGGCAGCGGCGGCTGCTTTGTCTGAAAAACAAAGAAAAATTGAAAAAAAAAGAAACAGAAACAGAAAAAATATAGAAAGAATGAAAAATTAAAAAAATATAAAAAAAACTGAAAGGAAAAGTAAAAAAAAGGAAAAGAAACGGAAGAAAAAATAACAAACTGAAAGAAAAAGTAGAAGAAAAAAAAGAAATACAGAAATCATCACTATCGTCATTATTCTTTGGCGATTCTCCATCGAGTCGTAAAAGATTTCCAATGAAATATTTATTTCCGATATTATTTTTCATCATTGACGACTCTCACGGTTAGCCAACCGAAAGCATAAAAAGAGACTCCATGGTGAGAAGCCGCGAATAACAATGGCGAGTGAAACACGTGTAGCGTGTAAAATAAATAAATTGTCACTACTTACCAAAGGTTTCTTCGATCGCCCCACCTGACCACCGGGCCCTTTTCGTTTTTGTCCTGAAAAATTCGCCGTTACACATTTATAATAG
Source organism: Diadegma fenestrale (assembly GCA_037043255.1). Taxonomy (NCBI): domain Eukaryota; kingdom Metazoa; phylum Arthropoda; class Insecta; order Hymenoptera; family Ichneumonidae; genus Diadegma; species Diadegma fenestrale. The sequence goes on from CM073314.1 coordinate 922,938, forward strand.
TACATTATAACACTAACATGAAAAATCTTTTGCTGACGAGTGTGCACGATGACGTCTGACGACATGCAAACTCACACTCGTCACAAAAAGATTTTTCGTACGTGTATTATCCGAAATTTTATATTACGAGGTGCGGAAATGAGGGTTTTGGGTACGCGAAGCGTACACAAAACACCCATTCACGTACCGCGTGATTTAAAAATAATTAATTAATTAATCAAACAAAAAACATACCTCCTGCCATGATGGTGGACATCGACGTACTGGAAACAGTGGAAACAAATGCCGGTCTCTGCTGATCGTCCACTGTTTGTATATGTATTGCTGCGAAAAATGGAGCTGCGGAGCTGGCGGAGTCAACGACGAACGCCGGGGCAGCAGACAACGCGCGCGCGCGCGCCGGTCGTTTGTCTTGCAGCACCGTCAAGATTCGAAAAAAGTGTCGGTAAACCGCGAGAGTGCCGAAAGAAAATAAATTTGTCGTTGTTTTTACAATTTATGCACCAAGCATCGTACACCGAGTTCAAAGCCGCCTCCTGTAAGTGCTCGTGAGTGTTTTTTTCCGTCCGTCATACGACAGCCGCATAACCTCGTTATTTTTGTTGTAAAAAATTGTGGTCGGATGATGCTGGGGACTCACGAAAATAGAGCCAAAAGTCCAGTAATTTGTCAAGGTAAGAAAATAAATCGTAAATAACGTTGATTGGGAAATGGTGTAAAGGTACTCCGTGTAAATTTCAAGCTCTGCCGAGGACAAGTGAGTCTTACCGCTTGGCTTTCTTTGACGAGGCTTCAAGACTACACCAGTTACTTGACGCAGTAGCATTATCCTCTGCGAGCCACATGACTTTTGCGCAGGAAAATGCTACTGCGTAGAGCCGGTGTATAGTTTTGAAGTCTTGTCAAAGAAAGCCAAGCGGTAAGACTCACTTGTCGCCGGCAAGTAAAGTTGCCCCGTGTAGACTTCAAGCCTTGCCGATGACAAGTGAGTCTCACCGCTTGGCTTCCTTCGGCAAGGCTTCAAGACTACACCGGTTACTCGACGCAGTAGTATTATCCTCTGCAAGCCACATGACTTTTGCGCAGGAAAATGCTACTGCGTAGAGTTCACCGGTGTAGTCTTGAAGCCTTGTCAAAGAAAGCCAAGCGGCAAGACTCACTTGTCGCCGGCAAGTAAAGTTGCCCCGTGTAGACTTCAAGCCTTGCCGATGACAAGTGAGTCTCACCGCTTGGCTTCCTTCTGCAAGGGTTCGAGTCTACACCGCTCAACTCTACGCCACGTTTTTGCCGCTTTTTTGCTCATCCCATCAATTTTAACTTTTTTTTCATCCTTCGTCGACTAAAATTTTCACCATAAATTTCGTAGAGATCATTTATTTACAAGGTCCCGCCAATTACACAGCCGAAAAGTCCGAATGGAGGCTGTTGGCGTAATAATCAACAAGACCAGGGACACGATTACGATCGACAAGAAAAACGGCGAGGAAGCGAGGCCAACAACACAGCGGCGACGACGACGACGACAACGACCACCGCCGCCGCAGTCGGCACGACTCCGACACCCGACGAATCCCATACTCACGACGAGACTCACGACGAGACCGAGGGTATGTCCGAAAACGAGAGTTTTCGGACAGGCGAAGAAGTAAGAATAAGACAAAATTTCCTCAATATTCTCATGTAAAAATCGCAATGTTTCCAAAATTTTTGAAAAAAACCGGAAAATCGGAACTTTCGGAAAAAGAATTTTCCCAAAATTCTAAAGAATTGAAGCGAAAATTTTACAAAAATTTTCGAATTTACGGAAAATTAAAAAAATATTCTTTATTTTGTAATTTATTTATTATTATTGATTATTAATGATTTATTGTTGTTATTATATTATAAAAATAATGATCAATTGAATAATTAATTAAAAAGAATTGATTTATTAAAATGAAGTCTTCAAAAACTTGCAAATTTATATAAAATTCGAAAACGTTGGAAAGTTGGAAAAACTCATGAATTGTAACAAAATTCAAAAAATGTTTGAATTAAAGTTCCAAAAACTTGTGAATTTCTATAAAATTCGAAAAACATTGAAATGAAAGTTCTAAAATGTTGGAATTTTTATGAAATTGGAAAAATGTTGAAATTCGAGTTCTAAACAGTTGGAAATTTTTACAAAATTGTAGAATTTATATATTAGAACAAAATAATCTAAAAATACGGCGTGCTTTTTTTCGAATAACGAAAACGAGAATAAAAAAAAAGATTTTTTACCTGGAAAATGGCTGATTAATGTGAATATCAACAGGAGGAGGACAAAAATTTATCGGGCGAGGAATTGGGCAAAAAATTGGACAAAATGTTGAAACAATCGGAGGAACAATTGCGAAAATTGAATCAGTCGTCGAAATCGTTGCGAGCGTACGTATTCGGTCAAGATCGTTATTGGCGAAATTTCTGGGAGCTGCCGTGTGCCGGTGAAATATTTATCGAGGCAATGGAGAGCGCCGAGCCAGAGATATTGAGCTTGCAAGCAGAATTGGACGAGAAATGGAAGGACCGCGTGGTCGAGGGAGAAATTGAAATTAAAATTTGAAAAAAAGTGAAAAATCATAATTAAAGAATGAAAATTTGAGATAGTCAGAGTCTAACGTAACGGTGTTGGCAGAAAAAAGCATCAGAGCTCCGCTTATTATTCATTTAATTAATTAATTAATATAATTAACGAGTCAATATTTCTTTCCTGCTTGGCGATCCCCTTGATCAGATTTTGGAGGATGCTTAAAAAAATCTCGCTGCATGGCGTCGCTGGAACGGAGAAAAAAAACAAAAAATCATTTGCCTATATTCATTTTTCACAATAATCAAAATCATTCTTCAAAATAATTATAATCATTTTTCAAAGTAATTGAAATCATTTTTCAAAATAATCAAAATCATTTTTTAAAATAATTAAAATCATTTTTCAAAATAATTAAAATCATGTTTCAAAATAATTAAAATCATTTTTCAAAATAATAAAATCCATTTTTCAAAATTTTGCCAAGAAATGCCGATTTTTTGGTCCGTTCCTTTTTTTAAATTTATCAAAAATCAAGAACGCATGGCCCGTCGATTTCGAGTGCACGAGATTGGTTTTTTTTTTTTTTGTAGAAAAATCGAAAAAAATGGTTTCTTTTGATTTTTTTGGCATAAAACGAGAGCGGTTGAGGCTTTTCGTAAAAAAAAAGAACAGAAACGCATGCCACGGATTGCTTGATCGATTATTTGTGAATTTTTGAATTTTTCATTCGCAAATACGAGCCAACGGATTTCTTGCTTTTTCTTCTGCTCCACAAATAGCGAGTTTCGTTTGTTTTTTTCGTAACAGAATTGTCAGTTTTGTCACAGCGGCGACGACCAGGATAAATTGTTGCTCTGCGACGGTTGCGATCGCGGATATCGCACTCATTGCTTCCGTCCAAAAATGGAGAATATTCCCGATGGCGATTGGTGAGTAAATTCTCAAAAGGACAAAAAAAAACAAATTTTTTCAATTTTCTACCCAAAAAATGGCTCAAATTTCGATTTTTTTTGGTGCTGCAACGAAAGCGAAAAAAAAGTAGAAATTTTGAAAATTCGTCGCCATTTTTTCTGCAATTTGATTGATTTTACGAATTTTCAGATTTTGTTTCGTGTGAAATATCGAATTTTTTAGTGAATAGGAAAAAAAATCGAAAGAGACTGAATTTTTGAAGCGAAAATGGAGTTTTTTTGATTTTTCTCGATTTTTTGATCACTTTTTTTTGTGAAATATCGAGCAAGCAGTGAAAAACGACTTGACGCAAGAAACCTCGTATTTATGTTGTAACGTCGATATAACGGATTTTTCCGGCGTTAGGTACTGGCACGAGTGCATGAACAAGGAAGAAACAAGGAGAAAAGAGAAAGAACAACGTTTGAGGTTTGAGCACTGGCGGATTGGATGTGTTTTGTGCTGCAGATGTACATGCTGGAGCTCAGCAAGCAGCGCGCGATGCTCTACACCGTCCAGCTGGTGTGTTTCGTACCCTAAAATTTAGTGCGAAAATAGTGAAAGAAATTAAAATAACAGAAAAAACGAAGAAAAGGCGGAAAAAAATGAATAACGACGAAATTCTTGTACCAACTCGATCTCACTTTCGACGCGACCGTTGAAACGATGATTTTGCCAAAAATGACGTTTTTGCCATTAATCAATGACTCGGTCGGGTCGCTTTGAATTTTTTTTTCTGTTCGTCTTGTCGAATCTCACGAAATTCTTCTTTGGCAAGGAAAAATTGATTTTAATGTTAAAATTCATGGTCGATGGTCTGGGCATTGGTTTTTGGGTGTTTTTTGTTTTCACAATTTGTTCGAAACGTAAAATGCACGCTGTTGATTATTTATTATTTCCTGTGCAACGAATTGTTTCAAAATAAGACGGTAATACGTCGGATCGAAGGAAGTCTCGAAAACGTAGCGCAATTGAAAAAGGAGCGAGTTATTCTCAACATGAAAATTAGAGTGTAAGAAATTTTTTTTCACCAAAACCAACTTATTTTTTTCTCCCCAACCAAAAATTGTCATGATAAATTTTGTAACCATCTTCTATTCACAAGGCTCCGCCAATTACACAGCCGCAAAGTCCGAATGGAGGCTGTTGGAGTAATAATCAACAGAACCGGGGACACGATTTCGATCGACAAGAAAGAGGACGAACAAGGAAGGGCGGCAAACAACACAGCGACGACGACGACGACCGCTCCAGTCGGCACGACTCTGACACCCGACGAATCCCATACTCACGACGAGATCGAGGATATGTCCGAAAACGAGAGCGAGGGCACGCAACCCGAAGAAGTAAGACCGAAACCTTTTTTTACCCAAAGTTTGCTCAAATTCCTTATTTAAAAATCGCAATGTTTCCAAAATTCCATCAAAAAAGTGAAAATTTTCTGGAATTCTTAATAAAAAGTAAAACTTCTCCAAATTATATCGGAAAACTAGAATTTTTCTGAAATTCTAAAATGAAAAGTAAAATTTTCACAAAATTGAATAAAAAAAACTAGAATTTTTATAAAATTCTGAAGAATTAAAGCGAAAATTTGACGAAATTTTTCGAGTTTACGGGAATTTTTTCAAATATTCTTTATTATTTAATTAATTTATTATTATTGATGCTAAACCATTTTTCTTGTTATTATATTATTAAAATTATGATCATTTGAATTATCAATTAAATATAATTGATTTATTAAAATCAAAGTTGCAAAAACTTGATAATTTTCATAAAAATTCAAAAAATGTTGGAATTGAAGTTGCAAAAACGTGTGAATTTGTATAAAATTTGAAAAATGTTCGAAAAAGTTGCAAAAACTCGTGAATTTTTATAAAAGTTGAAAGATCTTGGAATTGAAGTTGCTAAAACTTGATAATTTTCGTGAAAATTCGAAAAATGTTGAAATTAAAGTTCAAAAAACTTGTGAATTTGTATAAAATTCGAAAAATGTTGGAATAAAAGTTGCAAAAACTTCGGAATGTTTGTAAAAAAGGAAAAATCTTGAAATTGAAGTTCTAAAGAGTTGAAATTTAAAAACAAAAATAGGAATTCTTAGAAATTAGAAAAAAATCATCTCAAAATCCAGCGTGCTTTTTTTTAAAAACGAAAATAAAATAAAGTTTTTTTACCTGGAAAATGAGTAATTAATGTAAATGCATTAACAGGAGGAGGACAAAAATTTAGCGGGTGAGGAATTGGGCAAGAAATTGGACAAAATGTTGAAACAGTCGGAGGAACAATTGCAAAAATTGAATCAATGGTCAGAGTCGTTGCGAGCTCACGTATTCGGTCAAGATCGTGATTGGCGACGTTTCCGGGAGCTGCCGTGTGCCGGTGGAATATACACTACTCACAAAAATTAAGGGATATTGGAAAAAAATTGAAATTCGAAGGTGTTTTGAACAAGCGATAACTCAAAGAAAAATGGTCGTATGGGAATCTCAAAAAAGGAAATTGTAGCTGAAAGTGTCTAGTATCCGGATGTTGGGTGTAATTTTTTTTATCGTCTGCGGTTTTCAAGTCGTTATCCGAAAACCAAAGAGAAAAAAATTCTCGAAATTTTTGCTCGTCTTCGAAATGGTCTCCGGACTTCAAATAATTTTTTTTCATCAATTTAAATTATTCTTTTAGGTAATTTAATCAGCTTCAATTCAGTTTTTAAAGAGCTCTGTACGATTTTTTACTGTGGAGTTATCATCGATCAAAGCAGAAAAGTCAATTTCAACTTTGACAATCAATTACACGGGAACTAATGGTCCTATAGAAAATGAAAGTTCGGTTTTGGAATCTGCAAAACATTCTCTATGACGAGAAATCAGTGACTGTTTTTTCAAAAGAGAATTTCTAAGTGATAATGCAGACTGAAAAAGATGTTGAATATTGTCAATTTAAGGATATTTGGAAAACGTGGGATAAATTTGGATATAATGCATAAACGAAAGATATCGTCGGTAATTTTTCAACCTCGGAGTGTCCCTAAAAAACTCTCAAAGTTGGAAAGAGCTGCGATTTTTTTTTCTTAGTGCTCCGAAGGTTCCAATTTATCGTTTCTGTCAAAAATCACTGTCCGAAGCAATTTTCCCATCCCTACTCATTTTTCAACTGCAAGTGGAGTTTTTTTTTCTCCTAGCAATAATGCGTGACTTTTTCATGCAAAAGTATCCATTGCCAAGAAGAGAAGAAAAAAAATTCGGAACTTTAACATTTTTTTTTAAATTCCTGATCGAATTTTTTTTTCATTCAAAACCTTTTTTCGATATCTCCCTTTCGTTAAAACAAAAATTCAAAGACTATTTTTACCAGTGTAATCACGTTCGTTATTATTGTCAATTTAAAAAAGTTGACATACCCCACTGCGGTCGACTGCTTCTTTTTCCACAAATCTCGAACTTCGAATTCCATTGCGGCTTCAATCGTTGAAGTACACTTCCTTAACAACAACGACTGTTTTTTTTTCAACTACCCCAAAAATAAGAATTTTTTGCGATTCGATTTTTTTGGCCGTTCAATGCCAAGGCGATACTTATCTGCCACAGATGTGGCTCGCATCGTGACTCTCCTGCAAGAGGGCCGTAGTCAGGTCGAAGTTTCTGCTCGAATGGGGGTGAGTCAGTCGGTAATTAGTCGGGCTTATGCGAGATTCAATGAGACCCAAACCTACAATCGACGACCAGGTCAAGGTAGGCGACGAATGACTACTGTGCGCGAAGACCGAGCTATCGTTCGACAGTCTCATCGAGAACCTACGGCCCATGCAGGTTTGATCGCTGGTCAATTTTTCAATCGCTGACAACATCCTCCTCAACGACACATCTCTGCCTCAACGGTCCGAAATCGCTTACATGAGCAGGGACTTCATGTTCGTCGCCCAAATCGTGTACCGATGCTCACAGCAAGACACCGTCGAGCCCGATTGAACTATGCGAATGAGCATCACCATTGGGGTCTAAGGCAGTGGAGAACTGTGTTGTTTACTGACGAATCCCGATTTTCCTTTTAGGCAACGACAGACGATCGCTCGTTTGGCGTCGCCGTGGTGAAAGGGATCGTAACAATTTTGTAAGACCAGTTGCGGCGTTTAATGGCGGTTCGGTAATGGTATGGGCAGGCATTTCTTACAATTGTTACGTCCCGGTATCTTTGCCCGATCGTGTTAGGACTTACCGTGGTCGTAGCTGTAAAAGTTGCTCCGGTTTTAGATTTGCAAAGGCCAATCTGGGATTGGAGCCAGTTGTCCAGGCAGGTTGAATATTATTGTTTGGGATTTTAATGTATGGAACGTCGCTGGTTGAAGGAACGATTGGTGTAATTGAATTAGTTATGACGCACGATAAACAATTAACAATGTTTATTATTATTAAAACAATTATTAAAACTTGTACACTTTCCTTTACATATTGGTGCATTGCGCGATGACCCTTTGAACAATGAGGTTTAGGGTCATTCGCGTTTATTATTCCGGACTTTATAATTTCGAATTATTTTATTTTATTTCGATTCGCGAATTATGTTTCCGCGTAAACGTTTTTACTATTGCCGGACCGAACTTTGAAGTGGGTCCTCGGCCACGAGGGCCGAGGCTCTTTTTTTGGACAAACTTAAATTTGCTGGTAGACCGTTCAGCTCGAGGTCTCCAGATCGACTGACTATTTAATTGTCCGCAAATAGTGCCCTGCACTTTTGTGGATATTAATCCGCGCGTGAAGTCCGCGATAAGCTGGACTTCGCGCGTTCGGGAGGTGTGGAGCGTCTTCTCGCTACCGTGAGATCTCCAACGTCAGCAAATTTTGTGGACGATCACCGTGAGATCTCTACAGTTGAGACGTTCCCACCTTGATATGACTAAAATTATTTCAATATTAAAAATGAGTCAATTCGGGTATCGAACGGAATCCCAGGACGTAACACAATACACGAACTCAATTAGTGGTCGTTAATGGTACGTTGACTGCCGATAGGTACATTAACGAAATCCTGGAACCACACGTTCTTCCTGCGCGTAGACGTATCGGAAATCGGTTTATCCTTATGCAGGACAATGCTCGCCCTCACCCCGCGATACGCACGAGGAATTTTCTCGCCAACAACGACGTGGCAACACTGAATCATCCACCAATGAATCCCGATTTAAACCCAATCGAATATGTTTGGGACATGCTTGGGCGTCGATTGCGGAGGGCCCATCCACGATTTCACAGTTTACGTCAGCTGACTGAAGCCCTCATCCAATGTTGGCGGGGAATAAGCCAGCGAGACATTCGGCGGTGAATGAATATGCGAGAGCGATTGCAAGCGGTTATCCGAAACAGAGGCGGCACTACGAGATATTGAAATCGTGTCACACACAGACACACCCAGACACACACAGACACACAGACACAGACACAGACACAGACGAAGACACAGACACGCAGACACAGACACAGACACAGACACACAGCCACGCACGCACACGCACACACACACACACATGCACAAACGCACACACACACACACACACACACACGCGCGCGTGCGCGTAAGAAGCGTAAATCCGACCGCGCAACCTCCACGTGGTACGCTTTGGGTGACGCAAATGCCGGCGATGAGTAAAAACGGACGAGTGAAATCAAGCTTATCAGGCAAGCATCGTAAGCGATTCTGAAGAAAAAAAATTGGAAAAGGAAAAATTTGAAATTTTTTTTTTCTTCTTTTTTTCTTGACGATAACATTTTCTTCGCTTCTGCATAAAAAAGTCACGCATTATTGCTGGGAGAAAAAAAATACCACTTGCAGATAAAAAATGAGTAGGGATGGGAAAATTGCTTCGGACAGTGATTTTTGACAGAAACGATAAATTGGAACCTTCGGAGCACTAAGAAAAAAAAATCGCAGCTCTTTCCAACTTTGAGAGTTTTTTAGGGACACTCCGAGGTTGAAAATTACCGACGATATCTTTCGTTTATCCATTATATCAAGAGACTCGGCAGAGTCTCGGGACAAGTACATTTGAAAACAGCTGTGCGTCGTCTGCTTGTCCCGAGCGCTCGCCGAGTCTATACTTTCTCGTAGTAAAACGATTCGCGGTGGTGGGAAAAAAAATTTCGATGACATTTCAGCTAACTGTAAAGCCCAGGACCTAGACACGAAAACCATGGAGAAATATACCTAGACAACAAACACCATGGAGCCGTCGACCTAGACATCGAAAACCATGGAGAAATATACCTAGACGACAAAAACCATGGAGCCGTGTACCTAGACATCGAAAACGATGAAGAAATATACCTAGGCATCGAAAACCATGAAGAAATATACCTAGACATCAAAAACCATAGAGAAATATACCTAGACAACAAAAACCATGGAGACGTGTACCTACACATCGAAAATCATGAAGAAATATACCTAGGCATCGAAAACCATGGGGAAAGATACCTGGACATCAAAAACCATGGAGCCGTGGACCTAGACATCAAACACCATGGAGCCGTCGCCCTAGACATCGAAAACCATGAAGAAATATACCAAGACGACAAAAATCATGGAGCCGTGTACCTAGACATCAAAAACGATGAAGAAATATACCTAGGCATCGAAAACCATGAAGAAATATACCCAGACATCAAAAACCATGAAGAAATATACCTAGAGATCAAAAACCATCGAGCCGTGGACCTAGACACCGAAAACCATGGAGAAATATACTTAGACATTAAAACCATGAAGAAATATACCTAGACATCATAAACCATGGAACCGTGGACCTAGACACCGAAAACCATGGAGCCGTCGACCTAGACATCGAAAACCATGAAGAAATATACCTAGGAATCAAAAACCATGGAGCCGTGGACCTAGACAACGAAAACCATGGAGCCGTCGACCTAGACATCGAAAACCATGAAGAAATATACCTAGGAATCAAAAACCATGGAGCCGTGGACCTAGACACCGAAAACCATGGAGAAATATACAGAGACATGAAAAACCATGGAGCCGTGGACCTAGACACCGAAAACCATGGAGAAATATACAGAGACATGAAAAACCATGGAGCCGTGGACCTAGACACCGAAAACCATGGAGAAATATACCTAGGCATCGAAAACCATGGAGAAATATACAGAGGGAACGAAAACCATGGAGAAATATACCTACACATCGAAAACCCTGGAGGAATATACCTAGAGAACAAAAACCATGGTAGCGAGACAACGAAAACCATTGTAGCTAGACAACGAAAACCATACGGAAAGAGAGGCCCGATATATCTGTCTCTCTCGCTCAGTGGCGTGCGAAGAGTGGGGATACCGCTTTCAGCGGAGCGGGTGACGTTACAGGCCGAAAATGTCCACCAGTCTCGCAAAGGGCGTATGTGTCCAAGCGCCTGCGCAGACAACTTACGCCTTTCTGACTCCAAGAAACAGAATGGATCTTAAACCTCGCGTCCAGAATCTTCAATGTTAGATTTCTCTGGATTGGCTGAATGGATTTTGTTCTACCAAGGACCATTCAAAAGATAAAAAATCATAGAATATTCAAATCTAATATGAGATTTTTCCTTCAACCTGTTCTCCCGTGAGAACGATTTAAAATTTCTGTGACGTCATAAAACGCCTATTTTACTGTATATAAGAGTACGGCAGCTCTCGCGCTATGCTTTTCTTTTAATACTTTGCGTCGAGCCGCTGCCGCGTCTCTTGATTCATGATCCAAGTTTATTGGACTTGTCGAGGGGCAAATTTTTTCCAATGGTTTTTCAAGAGGTAGAGGTAAGTGAAAAGCTCGCCCCTGAGCTTTACTGTACATTTTTCGGAAAGGCATATTTTTTTTTTTTTGAACCGTACCCATTCTCACTACTGTTTGAAAAGCCCTAGCTCTTTGAATCAAAATTTTTTCATATTCATTCAAGTCTTTAAGAGGAGTAGGCACTGCACATACGTGTAAATTATTGAGAATACACGTCGGAGGTGGACTTCCAGAGCGGAATTTAGTTAAACAATACTGGCAGATGTAATCCGAATCACAATCTTTATTTTTTTTAATGAAGAGTTTCAAATCATTCCAAATCTGTGCAGTCGGTAAGACACGAATATTATCAAGTTTCCTGACGTCTGTCAAGCGCCACAGCTTTTGACACGACAGGCATGGGAAACGTGGCAGATTCGAAGCTTTTTTATGAAACGCTTGAAAGGCGTGCTTATATTTGCAAAATATAGCATCCTCGTCTTATAGTATCTCATCAGTACTTTGGAAATGAGTCGCATTTTCCTTCGCTTCGATTGCAAATTGTTGCAATTTTTCTACGTCGGTCGTATTTAAAGCACAATCAATCTTCATAACGTATTGAAGCAACGCTGATATCCGATAAAATAATAGTTTCAGCAATCTGACTTGCGGGAAATGCGGTGCCAGAAATTCTAAAGACAATAACAATGATTCGCATAGGAGAGGCTGGATATAGCATGCTTGGCTGTGGCCCAGCCTACGTTTAGGTTGATTTACCGTACATTTTTAAATTTTAGGCAACACTGTTTTTAACCTGCACATGGAGATATTGCGCATGATAATGATGAACTTTTTGAACTTATTTAAAACCGTATCGTCTGGAATTCTGCAATGCTCGGAAGAGTCCCATACCTTCTTTCTACTGTGAACTTTTTTAGCCGCAATTAACGGCATGACGTTTGTTGCCTTGCCTTCGAGATTTATTACGATAGGCTCTGTGATGGTTGAATAACGCACGTGAGCGGTTCCTTTATAATGAGGTTCGGATGAAGCTGTATGTTTCCTGACTGATCCGCATAAAGCAACTATTCTACTATTTTTATCGTAATCCGATACGGCAGCTTCAAGTGTTGAACAGAGGTCAGCTTTCTGTTTTAAACTTTACAACGCTTTTCTGAGTGCAAAAATTTGTTTACCTCTTAAGGTTAAACACCATTTAATTATTCGCTCGGCTTCAAAAATAGATTCATCTACCGAATGTCCACGCAATTTTTTCAGCAATTTTCTTACATATTCTCCTTTAGAATTAGTCATTTTTACGCTATCATTTCTCTCACGAAACCGGTTATATTTACCGAATAATGATTTGGCTTTCTGTATCTTCAGTTTTATATTATCAAGCTGCCGAGATTTTCCCGTATCCGTCTTATTCTTGTTTGCATACGAATGGACAGTAGTTCGAGCGAGAAGTTTTAAGCGTTTTGGATAATTATTAACTGCCACATCGTTAGGAATTAAAATTTTCCGTTTCCTGCATTGAGCCAACGGAAAACCGTTTTTGATCATGGTTTTTTTAATGGGAATTATATTCCTACGCTTTTTACCACCATTGTCGACGGCGTTCTGGTTAATTTCAAGAGGAGTGCTGTTTTTGATGGAATATGTTGAAAGTTTTCAACACTTCCGAACCGCAGCATCGATCGAATTTGAATTTTTATGCCTCTTCATCTCGCCAGAATCGCTGATTAATGGCAGAGCTGTGCTTTTCCTGACTGTAATTACGAAAGGTTTTTCACCACCCGTTTCATGAAAGCACCCCTGGTTTTCTTTATTTTCAAGCGCGATTGTGATCTTTTCTTGTTTCATTTCATCATACGCAATAACGTCATTGGTCTCAGCAAAGGTCACGATTTTGGGCAGGATAGGTTTCCCCTCGTTAGAGCATGGTCCTTGAATTCGCGCCACGGTCGGAATTTCTTTATTTTCAAGCGCGATTGCGATCTTCTCTTGTTTCATTTCATCATTCGCAATAACGTCATTGGTATTAGCAAAAGTCACGATTTTGGGCAGGATAGGTTTCCCCTCGTTAGAGCATGGTCCTCGAATTTGCGCCACGGTCGAAAGTTTGAAATTGATTGAATTTGCTGGCACTTTTGGTTGGAGAATGCCAAAAGGCAGTGAACTATGATTAAGGGATACTATTTCCTCCTGTACATTCCGTGGAGTAGATTGTCTACAATTGTTCTTTGCGGGCGAACCATTGAGTTTACAAGGAAGTTGGTTTTCGCCTATAACAGTCTGCTCTCGTTTCATTGCATTTCGGTTCACACAATTACGAGATGCAGCTGTGATCACGCCTTGATTGTGTTGGTTGCTTTGTAGGCGAAATCTCCTCCTCGATATTTTATGTCTTCGATTTTTTAACTGCTGTAATAATAATAAGCACATTTTTATGGAATCTCCTACCTGAGCTATCCGTGGAAAATGACTAATTATCCCCGTGTCAAATATTTCCAACAAATGTTGTCGCATATTTTTCACATCATACTGTATCGTTTCCGGCTTTATACCAAAAAAAGTGATATTGCAAAAGCAATTGCAAAAACGCCGCAGTCACTCGAATTCGGTTGATTCGTCACGACTGGGAATTTAACAGCACGCTGATCAAACGGGTATGTCGGAAACAGACGTTGTAGATACAACTTGTGGTGTCGATGCAGCTTTTTTAGATTGAGAGAATCAAGTATGAAAAGAGAGTGGGTGTCGTAATAAGCACACACCCAATGCCCTCCTCTATTGTAGATTCCTTCGGAACTATGCAAAATTTGAATAAACTTGCGATCAGCTCTCTCTGCAGTAATATTATGGGGTAATTGAATCTTCCACGTTTCTTGCATCACAAATTCAGACTCGGAATGTTCTGCCAAGAGCCGACCAAAAGTGTCGATGTGATCTCCAGTGAGCCACTCGCCTTTAGCAATAATGTTTCGATCTTCGGAACTTAATTTGCACGTCGTCATCTTTGTAGTGAAACAAGAACTAATCGATTATAGCGCACGTAGCAGCTTTCTAAAAGCGCACGAAGCAGCTTTTTTGAGCGCACGAAGCAGCTTTTTTTAAGCGCACGAAGCAGCTTTTTTAAGCGCACGAAGCAGCTGATGGAAAAAAAAGTTGAAGCAAAGGAAGAGGAGAAGAGTCGTGAGAAATGAAGAAAAAGAAGATCCCTCCGCGACCAGGAACGAGAGAAACCTGCGCAAAAAGGAAAGAAAGCGAATTAGAAATTGCCGGAACGAAGATTGGCAATTTCCCGTCAAGGAGAACGAAGTCATAAGATATTTATTAATTGAAAAACTGTAATAGTTTACTTTTTTCCATGATAACCAATTATGTTCATGGTTAATTGAAAATAAAGGCACGCCCTCATTTTTGCAATATTCAGCCCGTAAATGGACGAGAGAAATCTTTTAAGAAATTGAACTTACGACTGCCATGGGATAAATCATTATTACGGCAGATTTTGATAAGGATTAGAGTGAATAAATAAATCAATAAAGGCTAAGATAAAAGATGAAGTTGTACCCATCTGAGTAAATGGAAACGAAGTTTTATGAAAAATTAAATTCTGTGGAATTTATATGCAGAACGTTGTTTTTACGAGTAATATTTTTGTTTCGAAATGAATTGTGAGATTGAGAAAAGGTAATATTGGAAGAATGAAGGATTTTATGTAATCAATTTTCAATTGGAAGGCGCTAGTAGAAAGTATCTATACTTATAAGAAGTTCGCCTAAAACTGTTATAAGACTTCATTGTTTCATTGCTGATATTTTGTGAGATAAAATGGGATAAGGAATGGCAATATTAGTTAAAGGCGTTGACTCGTTCTTTGCCATTTTTATAAAGTACAAAAGGGAAAAATTAACACGAACAAAATTCTCAACATTTCCAGAAGAAATATTTTTTTCCAAGTATTTGTTTCAACTCAATAAAATAGAATAAAACTTTCGACATCTATATAGGAAGATAAAAATAAAAAAATGAATTCTCTACACCTGTTATGAGCAACGATATAATGATAATAATTGATATTTTTAAAGATAAATTCGGGTTAAAGGCCACAAAACTGGGTAAACGATTGATTAAAAAACGAGTCTCCTCTCGCAATTTTGTCTAGAGAAATTTGAAGGAGATGAAACTGCATATTTCTCTAATACTATTCCCTAAAGATTCTCTAGGAGGTTCTTTTAGGAATGTCCGGAAGGATTTTTAGATCTCCTGAAGAATGAGTTTCCGTCGGATCTCTTGATCAGATTGAGCCCAGAATAATGTCTCTATCTCAATTTTTCATCGAGATATGATTTTTTGCTCACGAGCATGATTTTTGCTTGAAAATGACGATTTTTCGACAATTTTCGAACGAAAATCGATCTTCTCCGAGTAGAAATCGCATAAATTATGAGAAATTTTCCAGCCACTCAGTTTGATACGCTAAAAAAAAAAGAAAACACGCGCCAAAGTGTGAATTTATCGCGAAAATTCAATTTTCGAATTTTGACCACGAGTTGGAAAAAATCAATATTTGAGCATGAAGTTGTAGCGAAGAATCTGTCTTCTTGGCTCCATGACAATGGAATGCTGATTTTTTCCTTCATATATACTCTGTGGAGCTCAATTTAAGCCTAGAGTCACGTCTCTATCTCGATTTTTCATCGAGATATGTTTTTTTGCTCACGAGCATGATTTTTGCTTGAAAATGACGATTTTTCGTCAATTTTCAAACAAAAATCGCTCTTCTCCGAGTGAAAATCGCATAAATTATGCTTTTTCTTCCAACCACTCAGTTTAATAGGCTGGAAAGAAGAGAAAACACGTGCCAAAGTCTCAATTTATCGCCGAAATGCAATTTTCAACTTTTGGTCACAAGTTGCAAAAAATCAGAGTTTTAACATAAATTGTTCTGCTTGGCTACATGAGAATAGACTGCTGATATTTTGCCTTTAATAATACTCTGTGGAGCTCAACTTAAGCCCAGAGTCATGTCTCTATCTCGATTTTTCATCGAGATATGATTTTTTGCTGACGAGCTAGATTTTTGCTTGAAAATGACGATTTTTCGTCAATTTTCAAACGAGAATCGCTCTTCTCCGAGTAAAAATCGCATAAATTATGCATTTTCTTCCAGCCACTCAGTTTGATGCGCTAGAAAGAAGAGAAATCACGTTCCAAAGTCTCAATTTATCGCCGGAATGCAATTTTCAACTTTTAATCACGAGTTGGAAAAAATCAGAGTTTTAACATGAATTTGTTGCCAAGAAATTTTCTGCTTCGCTCCATGAGAATGGACTGCTGATTTTTTTCCTTCAAATATATTGTGTGGAGCTCAATTTAAGCGCAGAGTCATGTCTCTATCTCGATTTTTCATCGAGATATGATTTTTTGCTCACGAGCATGGTTTTTGCTTGAAAATGACGATTTTTCGTCAATTTTCAAACAAAAATCGCTCTTCTCCGAGTGAAAATCGCATGAATTATGCATTTTTTCTAGCCACTCAGTTTGATGCGCTAAAAAAAAGAGAAAACTCGTGCCAAAGTCTCAATTTATCGCCGAAATGCAATTTTCAACTTTTGGTCACGAGTTGCGAAAAATCAGAGTTTTAACATGAATTGTTCTGCTTGGCTACATGAGAATGGACTGCTGATATTTTGCCTTTAATTATACTCTGTGGAGCTCAACTTAAGCCCAGAGTCATGTCTCTATCTGGATTTTTCATCGAGATATGATTTTTTGCTGACGAGCATGATTTTTGCTTGAAAATGACGATTTTTCGTGAATTTTCAAACGAGAATCGCTCTTCTCCGAGTAAAAATCGCATAAATTATGCATTTTTTCCAGCTACTCAGTTTAATACGCTGAAAAGAAGAGAAAACACGCGCCAAAGACTAAATTCACCGCGTGAATGCAATTTTCGATTTTTGATCACGAGTTGGAAAAAATCAGTTTAAACATGAAGTTGTTGCCAAGAATTTTTCTTCTTGGCTACATGAGATTGGGATGCTGATTTTTTCCCTTCAAATATACTCTGTGGAGCTCAATTGAAGCCCAGAGTCATGTCTCTATCTCGATTTTTCATCGAGATATGATTTTCTGCTCATGAGCATGATTTTTGCTTGAAAATGACGATTTTTCGTCAATTTTCAAACGAAAATCGCTCTCCTCCGAGTGAAAATCGCAAGAATTATGCATTTTTTCCAGCTCCTCAGTTTGATACGCTGAAAAGAAGAGAAAACACGCGCCAAAGACTAAATTCACCGCGTGAATGCAATTTTCAA
This sequence comes from Diadegma fenestrale, assembly GCA_037043255.1. Lineage (NCBI taxonomy): Eukaryota > Metazoa > Arthropoda > Insecta > Hymenoptera > Ichneumonidae > Diadegma > Diadegma fenestrale. The sequence continues at coordinate 940,524 of CM073314.1, forward strand.
CTTTTGATCACCAGATGGAAAAAATCAGAGTTTTAACATGAATTTGTTGCCAAGAATTTTTCTGCTTGGCTCCATGAGATTGGACTGCTGCTTTTTTCCCTTCAAATATACTTTGTGCAGCTCAATTCAAGCCCAGAGTCATGTCTCCATCTCGATTTTTCATCGAGATATGATTTTTTGCTCACGAGCATGATTTTTGCTTGAAAATGCCGATTTTTCGTCAATTTTCAAACGAAAATCGCTCTTGTCCGAGTAAAAATCGCAAAAATTATGCATTTTTTTCCAGCCACTCAGTTTGATGTGCTGAAAAGAAGAGAAATTACGTGCCAAAGTCTCAATTTATCGCCGGAATGCAATTTTCAACTTTGGATCACGAGTTGGGAAAAATCAGAGTTTTAACATGAATTTGTTGCCAAGAATTTTTCTGCTTGGCTCCATGAAAATGGACTGCTGATTTTTTGCCTTCAAATATACTTTGTGGAGCTCAACTTGAGCCCAGAGTCATGTCTCTATCTCGATTTTTCATCAAGATATGATTTTTTGCTCACGAGCATGATTTTTGCTAGAAAATGACGATTTTTCGTCAATTTTCAAACCAAAATCGCTGTTCTCCGAGTAAAAATCGCATAAATTATGCATTTTTTCCAGCTACTCAGTTCGATACGCTGAAAAGAAGAGAAAACACGCGCCAAAGTCTAAATTCACCGCGTGAATGCAATTTTCGATTTTTGATCACGAGTTGGAAAAAATCAGTTTAAACATGAAGTTGTTGCCAAGAATTTTTCTTCTTGGCTCCATGAGATTGGGATGCTAATTTTTTCCCTTCAAATATACTCTGTGGAGCTGAATTTAAGCCCAGAGTCATGTCTCTATCTCGGTTTATCATCGAGATATGATTTTCTGCTCATGAGCATGATTTTTGCTTGAAAATGACGATTTTTCGTCAATTTTCAAACGAAAATCGCTCTTCTCCGAGTGAAAATCGCATGAATTATAAATTTTTTCCAGCTACTGATTTTGATACGCTGGAAAGAAGAGAAAACACGCGCCAAAGTCTGAATTCACCGCGTGAATGCAATTTTCGATTTTTGATCACGAGTTGGAAAGAATCAGTTTAAACATGAAGTTGTTGCCAAGAATTTTTCTTCTTGGCTCCATGAGATTGGACTGCTGATTTTCTCCCTTTAAAAATACTCTGTGAAGCTCAATTTAAGCCCAGAGTCATGTCTCTATCTCGATTTTTCATCGAGATATGATTCCCTGCTCATGAGCATGATTTTTGCTTGAAAATGACGATTTTTCGTCAATTTTCAAACGAAAATCGCTCTTCTCCGAGTGAAAATCGCATGAATTATAAAGTTTTCCCAGCTACTCAGTTTAATACGCAGGAAAGAAAAGAAAACACGCGCCAAAGTCTAAATTCACCGCGTGAATGCAATTTTCGATTTTTGATCACGAGTTCGAAAAAATCAGAGTTTAAACATGAAGTTGTTGCCAAGAATTTTTCTTCTTGGCTCCATGAGATTGGACTGCTGATTTTTTCCCTTTAAATATACTCTGTGGAGCTCAATTTAAGCCCAGAGTCATGTCTCGATTTATCATCGAGATATGATTTTTTGCTCACGAGCATGATTTTTGCTTGAAAATGACGATTTTTCGTCAATTTTCAAACGAAAATCGCTCTTCAACGAGTGAAAATCGCAGGAATTATGCATTTTTCCTAGCCACTCAGTTTGATGCGCTAAAAAGAAGAGAAAACACGTGCCAAAGTCTCAATTTATCGCCGAAATGTAATTTTCAACTTTTGTCACGAGTTGGAAAAAAATCAGAATTTTAACATGAATTGTTCCGCTTCGCTCCATGAGAATGGACTGCTAATTTTTTGCCTTTAAATATATTCTGTGGAGCTCAAGTTAAGCCCAGAGTCATGTCTCCATCTCGATTTTTCATCGAGATATGATTTTTTGCTCACGAGCATGATTTTTGCTTGAAACTGACGATTTTTCGTCAATTTTCAAACGAAAATCGCTCTTCTCCGAGTAAAAATCGCATAAATTATGCATTTTTTCCCAGCTACTCAGTTCAATACGCTGGAAAGAAGAGAAAACACGCGCCAAAGTCTAAATTCACCGCGTGAATGCAATTTTCGATTTTTGATCACGAGTTCGAAAAAATCAGAGTTTAAACATGAAGTTGTTGCCAAGAATTTTTCTTCTTGGCTCCATGAGATTGGACTGCTGATTTTTTCCCTTCAAATATACTCTGTGGAGCTCAATTTAAGCCCAGAGTCATGTCTCTATCTCGATTTATCATCGAGATATGATTTTTTGCTCACGAGCATGATTTTTGCTTGAAAATGACGATTTTTCGTCAATTTTCAAACGAAAATCGCTCTTCTCCGAGTGAAAATCGCATGAATTATAAATTTTTTCCAGCTACTGATTTCGATACGCTGGAAAGAAGAGAAAACACGCGCCAAAGTCTCAATTTATCGCCGAAATGTAATTTTCAACTTTTGGTCACGAGTTGGAAAAAATCAGAATTTTAACATGAATTGTTCCGCTTCGCTCCATGAGAATGGACTGCTAATTTTTTGCCTTCAAATATACTCTGTGGAGCTCAATTTAAGCGCAGAGTCATATCTCGATTTATCATCGAGATATGATTTTCTGCTTATGAGCATGATTTTTGCTTGAAAATGACGATTTTTCGTCCATTTTCAAACGAAAATCGCTCTTCTCCGAGTGAAAATCGCAAGAATTATGCATTTTTTCCAGCTACTCAGTTTGATACGCTGGAAAGAAGAGAAAACACGCGCCAAAGTCTCAATTTATCGCCGGAATGCAATTTTCAACTTTTGATCACGAGTTGGAAAAAATCAGAATTTTAACATGAATTTGTTGCCAAGAATTTTTCTGCTTGGCTCCATGAGAATGGACCCTTGATTTTTTTTCTTCAAATATACTGTGTGGAGCTCAATTCAAGCCCGGAGTCATGTCTCTATCTCGATTTATCATCGAGATATGATTTTTTGCTCACGAGCATGATTTTTGCTTGAAAATAACGATTTTTCGTCAATTTTCAAACGAAAATCGCTCTTCTCCGAGTAAAAATCGCATAAATTATGCATTTTTCCCCAGCTTCTCAGTTTGACACGCTGGAAAGAAGAGAAAACACGCGCCAAAGTCTAAATTCACCGCGTGAATGCAATTTCCGATTTTTGATCACGAGTTGGAAAAAATCAGTTTAAACATGAAGTTGTTGCCGAGAATTTTTCTTCTTGGCTCCATGAGATTGGACTGCTGATTTTTTCCCTCCAAATATACTCTGTGGAGCTCAATTTAAGCCCAGAGTCATGTCTCTATCTCGATTTTTCATCGAGATATGATTCTCTGCTCCTGAGCATGATTTTTGCTTGAAAATGACGATTTTTCGTCAATTTTCAAACAAAAATCGCTCTTCTCCCAGTGAAAATCGCATGAATTATGCATTTTTTCCAGCTACTCAGTTCGATACGCTGAAAAGAAGAGAAAACACGCGCCAAAGTCTAAATTCACCGCGTGAATGCAATTTTCGATTTTTGATCACGAGTTGGAAAAAATCAGTTTAAACATGAAGTTGTTGCCAAGAGTTTTTCTTCTTGGCTCCATGAGATTGAGATGCTGATTTTTCCCCTTCAAATATACTCTGTGGAGCTCAATTTAAGCCCAGAGTCATGTCTTTATCTCGATTTATCATCGAGATATGATTTTCTGCTCATGAGCATGATTTTTGCTTGAAAATGACGATTTTTCGTCAATTTTCAAACGAAAATCGCTCTTCTCCGAGTGAAAATCGCATGAATTATAAATTTTTTCCAGCTACTGATTTTGATACGCTGAAAAGAAGAGAAAACACGCGCCAAAGTCTGAATTCACCGCGTGAATGCAATTTTCGATTTTTGATCACGAGTTGGAAAAAATCAGTTTAAACATGAAGTTGTTGCCAAGAATTTTTCTTCTTGGCTCTATGAGATTGGACTGCTGATTTTTTCCCTTTGAATATACTCTGTGAAGCTCAATTTAAGACCAGAGTCATGTCTCTATCTTGATTTTTCATCGAGATATGATTCTCTGCTCATGAGCATGATTTTTGCTTGAAAATGACGATTTTTCGTCAATTTTCAAACGAGAATCGCTCTTCTCCGAGTAAAAATCGCATAAATTATGCATTTTCTTCCAGCCACTCAGTTTGATGCGCTAAAAAGAAGAGAAATCACGTGCCAAAGTCTCAATTTATCGCCGGAATGCAATTTTCAACTTTTGATCACGAGTCGGAAAAAATCAGAGTTTCCACATGAATTTGTTGCCAAAATTTTTTCTGCTTGGCCCCATGAGAATGGACTGTTGATTTTTTTCCTTCAAATATACTGTGTGGAGCTCAATTGAAGCCCAGAGTCATGTCTCTGTCTCGATTTATGATCGAGATATGATTTTTTGCTCACGACCATGATTTTTGCTTGAAAATGACGATTTTTCGTCAATTTTCAAACGAAAATCGCTCTTCAACGAGTGAAAATCGCAGGAATTATGCATTTTTTCTAGCTACTCAGTTTGATGCGCTAAAAAGAAGAGAAAACACGTGCCAAAGTCTCAATTTATCGCCGAAATGCAATTTTCGTCTTTGAGTCACGAGTTGGAAAAAACCAGAACTTTAACATGAATTGTTCTGCTTGGCTCGTTGAGAATGGACTGCTGATTTTTTCCCTTCAAATATACTCTGTGGAGCTCAATTTAAGCCCAGAGTCATGTCTCTATCTCGATTTATCATCGAGATATGATTTTCTGCTCATGAGCATGATTTTTGCTTGAGAATTACGATTTTTCGTCAATTTTCAAACGAGAATTGCTCTTCTCCGAGTAAAAATCGCATAAATTATGCATTTTCTTCCAGCCACTCAGTTTGATGCGCTAAAAAGAAGAGAAATCACGTGCCAAAGTCTCAATTTATCGCCGGAATGCAATTTTCAACTTTTGATCACGAGTTGGAAAAAATCAGAGTTTTAACATGAATTTGTTGCCAAGAATTTTTCTGCTTGACTCCATGAGAATGGACTGCTGATTTTTTCCCTCCAAATATACTTTGTGCAGCTCAATTCAATTATGCAAATTATGCATTTTTTCCAGCTACTCAGTTTAATACGCTGAAAAGAAGAGAAAACACGCGCCAAAGTCTAAATTCACCGCGTGAATGCAATTTTCGATTTTTGATCACGAGTTGGAAAAAATCAGTTTAAACATGAAGTTGTTGCCAAGAATTTTTCTTCTTGGCTCCATGAGATTGGGATGCGGATTTTTTCCCTTCAAATATACTCTGTGGAGCTAAATTCAAGCCCAGAGTCATGTCTCTTTCTCGATTTATCATCGAGATATGATTTTCTGCTCATGAGCATGATTTTTGCTTGAAAATGACGATTTTTCGTCAATTTTCAAACGAAAATCGCTCTTCTCCGAGTAAAAATCGCATAAATTATGCTTTTTCTTCCAACCACTCAGTTTAATAGGCTGGAAAGAAGAGAAAACACGCGCCAAAGTCTCGATTTATCGCCGGAATGCAATTTTCAACTTTTGATCACGAGTTGGAAAAAATCAGAGTTTTAACATGAATTTGTTGCCAAGAATTTTTCTTCTTGGCTCCATGAGATTGGACTGCTGATTTTTTCCCTCCAAATATACTCTGTGGAGCTCAATTCAAGCCCAGAGTCATGTCTCTATCTCGATTTTTCATCGAGATACGATTCTCTGCTCCTGAGCATGATTTTTGCTTGAAAATGACGATTTTTCGTCAATTTTCAAACAAAAATCGCTCTTCTCCCAGTGAAAATCGCATGAATTATGCATTTTTTCCAGCTACTCAGTTCGATACGCTGAAAAGAAGAGAAAACACGCGCCAAAGTCTAAATTCACCGCGTGAATGCAATTTTCGATTTTTGATCACGAGTTGGAAAAAATCAGTTTAAACATGAAGTTGTTGCCAAGAATTTTTCTTCTTGGCTCCATGAGATTGGGATGCTGATTTTTTTCCTTCAAATATACTCTGTGGAGCTCAATTTAAGCCCAGAGTCATGTCTTTATCTCGATTTATCATCGAGATATGATTTTCTGCTCATGAGCATGATTTTTGCTTGAAAATGACGATTTTTCGTCAATTTTCAAACGAAAATCGCTCTTCTCCGAGTGAAAATCGCATGAATTATAAATTTTTTCCAGCTACTGATTTTGATACGCTGAAAAGAAGAGAAAACACGCGCCAAAGTCTGAATTCACCGCGTGAATGCAATTTTCGATTTTTGATCACGAGTTGGAAAAAATCAGTTTAAACATGAAGTTGTTGCCAAGAATTTTTCTGCTTGGCTCCATGAGAATGGACTACTGATTTTTTTCCTCCAGATATACTGTGTGGAGCTCAATTTAAGCCTAGAGTCATGTCTCTATCTCGATTTTTCATCGAGATATGATTTTCTGCTCACGAGCATGATTTTTGCTTGAAAATGACGATTTTTCGTCAATTTTCAAACGAAAATCGCTCTTCCCCGAGTAAAAATCGGATAAATTATGCATTTTTTTCCAGCCACTCAGTTTGATGCGCTGAAAAGAAGAGATAACACGTGCAAAAGTATCAATTCATCGCGGGAATGCAATTTTCAACTTTTGATCACGAGTTGGAAAAAATCAGAGTTTTAACATGAATTTGTTGCCAAGAATTTTTCTGCTTGGCTCCATGAGAATGGACTGCTGATTTTTTTCCTCCAAATACACTGTGTGGAGCTTAATTTAAGCCTAGAGTCATGTCTCTATGTCGATTTTTCATCGAGATATGATTTTTTGCTCACGAGCATGATTTTTGCTTGAGAATTACGATTTTTCGTCAATTTTCAAACGAAAATCGCTCTTCTCCGAGTAAAAATCGCATAAATCATGCATTTTTTCCCAGCCACTCAGTTTGATACGCTGAAAAGAAGAGAAAACACGTGCCAAAGTCTCCATTTATCGCGGGAATGCAATTTTCAACTTTTGATCATATGTTGGAAAAAATCAATGTTTTAACATGAATTTGTCGCGAAGAATTTATATTTTTATGCCACTGAGAGTTATCTGGAGCTTCCGGATACCGGATAACTAGCAGCGATAAGAATTTCATGGGGCTCAGCGGCAAGATTTTCATGTGGCTCAGCGACAAGATTTTTATGCCACTGAGAGTTATATCTAGAGCTTCCGGATAGCTGGCAGCGATAAGTATTACCGTGGCTCAGCGGAAAGATTTTCATGTGGCTCAGCGACAAGATTTTTATGTCGCTGAGAGTTATTGTCGCTTTGCGATTAATCTAACGTCAGCGGCCATGTTAGTCGTGCTCCACAATAATTAGTTCCATTCGAAGCAAAACTTGTCGCTGCGAGATATCCAAAGCTTCCGGATAACTCGCAGCGACAAAATTTTCATGTGGCTCAGCGACAAGATTTTTATGTTGCTCAGCGACAAGATTTTCATGTCGCTGAGAGTTATTGTCGCTTTGCGATTAATATAACGCCAGCGGCGATGTTAGTTATGCTCCACAATAATTGGTTTCTTTCGAAGCAAAACTTGTCGCTGAGAGATATCCAAAGCTTCCGGATAACTCGCAGTGACAAAATTTTCATGTGGCTCAGCGACAAGTTTTGTATGTCGCTCCGCAATCAATATAATACGCCACCGGCGATTTCAGATATGCTGTAAATGAATAAAATTGTGGGCTTAGGAATAGGGCAATGGTTGTGAAGCATATCCATTCCTGAAGCATATTCTCCTGTCACTGGAGCATGTCGTTAATGCTACCTGAAAATTGGCATTAGTAAGGTTATGGCGAGCTGTCAGAGCTTTTAGCACATTATTCATCACAAAGTCGGCAAAAAATGTTAACCCGTTCCAGCTATCTCTCTCACACTCGCGTCAATATCGGCCGTCAAAATATACACGATTGCTAGCGGAATTTTGGGTTATGATTTTCTAATTTTGACAATCTGACTTTCGAATGTTTCTATATTTATCACCGTGAAATCGAACGACACATGTATAAAGATGTATTCGTGAACTGGCAACCAACAGGTGTTCCTCGGATGGGAACAGCTGGATATGTCGTCAGTCACGACCAATCAGAAACACGATAGGAACATTGAGCCCTTTCTCTGTGTCGTATACATTGTGACGGTTTTTTTTTCCCGTCCCAAATAACTTGGGAACAAGACCAGCTTGAGCGCCTCGCTCAATGCACCGGCCACACGATCATCTCACAGGGCTGCGTTAAAACGATAATTAATGAATTTAATTAATAATTGCGTCCCGAATATTTAAATTTTTATTTCCATGTAAGTCAAATCGGAGGAAAAGGAAGGAGCGAACAGGGAGAATCGAAATATCCTGAGAATTCGTACATCGATTCGATCATACGAGCGACGAGAGGGGCGAAGGAAGCCAAATCTTCGAGGAATTCTAACGTATTTCGAGCAGAGCTCATACGTTTGGCTGTCTCTCTCTTTGTTTCCGTTTCAAGGACGTTACAGGCTCGAGAAACAACATGGCCGAATATCGTCCCGTTGGAGAGTCAATTGGAGAAAAATATCGTTCATCGAAGATTCTGGAAATTTTGAGGAGGGTGGAGAATTTCGGTTGACAACGTCGACGCTCTTCCCGTTCGAATTTCCAGGGCGGCATCGATCGAGGGCATCGCCCCCAAAAACAGTTGTACTCGTGGTTCTCGAAATTATCCCGACGTCATCAGAACGTCGAAGCGCCCACTTTAGGTTTCGTGACTGCATCATATTGCATTTTCAATCTGCGAGCTAGGGGTATTGGGTTTGGCTCATCGATTCAAGATTTTCCGATATTTTAAACATCAATCGGTACCCCGTCTAACGCTCCCGATAATTTGTAACGCGACGGACCTGTCAATCATCGTGGTGGGATTTTTTCGAGTAAGTGGGGGGCGGAAGGGATAGGCGAGGGCCTCGCCGTCGATTCCCGAATTCGTCAGGTTTTCGTGAAGTATCGAGCGAGGCGGTCGATCAGCGCAAAGTGTAAGTTCTCTCCTTCTCAATTCTTTAGGATTTGGTGGGCGAGCTTCCCGCATTCTTTTTCTTTTCTAATTAATTTCAATTTTCAAATCTTTTGTTACTCTCAAAATTTTCGCGAGACTCGATAGCCATATCGAACAAAAATCGAGAAATTAGCGTCGCGGCGGTGGCTCTCCACGTGTTCGAGTGCGCCGTTCCCGGAAGAATCTCGCGAATTTTTCTTCGTTCCGCGGGGCGAACCGCGTAGGTTTTTCGGGAAAAATTTTAGTCGTGGCCGGTCGCGGAAACCTCATTTTTCTTGTTTTGTTAAATAATTGTTCCCCGTTAGCGTAAGTTGTGTAACGACGAAGAGGGATCGCGAAAAGAATAATTGAGCGCGTGAAAAGTCGTATGAGAGCGTGAGTGATTGGGCCGGGAAATCGAACGATCGTAGCCTTGGACAGCTCGGCCGAGTAACCGATTATCGGGGGCTCGGTTTTTCATTTTTCCATCTTAATAAAATTTAATTTTCGTTGCTTGCGAGTAGTCCCGCAGCATTCGGAGACGAGCTCGTGTTTTAGCGTGTCAAAAGTGTGCAGGTTCCCGGCCAGTGCGAAATCGTGTGCGTGAGAATTGTCGGTGTGAATGTTCGCGATCTCTCTTCCTTCGTTCCCGTAGAGACACGCGATTTTTCAGTCCCGGATTTATTTTTCTTTTATTTGTTCCCTGTAATTTTTTTTTTGTAAATTCTGCAATTACCGAATTCAAGCGATCCGACAAATAAATTTGTTAACGACCGAATAACGAGTCGAAGACGTGTCTTAAAGAACAAGACGTGAGTGTGAGTTTTTGATTATTTTCAACGAGACCTCTCCCATCCCGCTGAGGCTAACTGGCAAAACTCTACTTTGTCGTTTCGTTGTCAAGTCGCTTCGGCGACTGGCGCCCATCATTAATAGGAAGAAAAAAAAATAAATTGACAGCGAGACGATAAAGTTTTGTGACGCGAGGGAGTTTGGGAAAATCGTCACAACATACACGCACGCACACTTCGATCAGCGCATAATTTTGTCCGTGCAAAGTTTTTTCTCAGCAATTACGGCATCAATCGGGTTGATTTATGGCTCAATCAAGGGGGAATAACGTAATTAGTCTCCAGTTCAAATTTCAGATCATGAAATTACCACTGAGCTTCGTAATTCAAGAAAGTGTCTACCCCCACCGGCGAAATCGCTTTTCTTAGAGATAATATACTCGGGTGAGTCTCGGGCCAGCAGACGACGCTGTCACATGTACTTGTCCCGAGACTCTGCCGAGTCTCTTGATTCTTGGCGACAACTTCATGCTAAAATATTGATTTTTTCCAACTCGTGGTCAAAAGTCGAAAATTTAATTCTCGCGATGAATTGAGACTTTGGCACGTGTTTCCTCTTTGTTTCAGCGTATCAAGAGACTTGGCAGAGTCTCGGGACCAGTACATTTGAAAACAGCTGTGCGTCGTCTGCTTGTCCCGAGCGCTCGCCGAGTCTATCAAGAGACTCGGCAGAGTCTCGGGACAAGTACATTTGAAAACAGCTGTGCGTCGTCTGCTTGTCCCGAGCGCTCGCCGAGTCTATACTTTCTCGTAGTAAAACGATTCGCGGTGGTGGGAAAAAAAATTTCGATGACATTTCAGCTAACTGTAAAGCCCAGGAGTCGTCTAGCGACCTGAAAATTGACATGGAGACTAATTACGCGACACCCTTTCGATAGAACCCAAATTCGATACGATTGATTAAGTAATTGCTGAGAAAAAACTTTGCACGGGCTTAGTCCTATCTCAGCCTGCGTCAGAACCACGCTACATCGAAGGATTTGACGTGTCCGTACATGGCCGCCCGACAACACATTCAAAGGGGTCTCTGCGCCCATCTTAGCCAATCCCGGGCTGCAGAATTCCTGATTGGTCGAGGCTGCGATGATTCCAATGGATCCGTCGTGTGCACACGACAGTGCAGACGAGCGAGCGAAAAATGTCAGCTGATATTTCGAAGGGCCATTTTGACGTGAATGTGAGAGAGAGAGATAGCTGAAAAAAGTTCATATTTTTCTTTTCCGCCCTTGATATTTTCGAGAAAATAACTGTTACAATTGTTCCTTGTCGAACAACGAACGTTGGCTAACCATTTATTTTCTTGAGGATGCAAGGTTATGGGAGAACAATGTGTTGCTGATTTTTCGTTACCGAGTCTGAACGAATGCTGTGATACAGCTTTGACAGCTCGTCATAACCTCACAATTTCGAATTTTCAATTGTTATATTACCGACATGCTCCGATGACGAGAGAATATGCTTCATGAATGAATATGCTCCCCATCTTTTGACCCTTTCCTACTCCCACCATTTTATTCATTTACAGCATGACTTATACATAATAATTCTCAGCGATATAAAAAAATCTTTTCGCTGATTCGAGCCACATAAAAATCTTGTCGCAGAGGCGCATGAAAATCTTGTCGCTGCAAGTTATCTAATATCTCTGGATAACTCTCAGTGACATCAAGATCTTATCACTGAGCCACATGAAGATTAATCGCTGAGCAATAATATCTCTCAGCGAAACAAAAATCTTGTCGCTAAGACAAATGAAAATCTTTTTGCAAAGGCAAATGAAAATCTTGTCGCTGCGAGGGTTGAGTGACATGAAAATCTTGTCGCTGAGGCAAATGAAAATCTTTTCGCTGCGAGGGCTCAGTAACATAAAAATCTTGTCGCTGAGCGACATGAAATTCTTATCGCTGAGCAACATGAAAATCTTGTCGCTAAGGCAAATCAAAATCTTGTTGCTGCAAGGGCTCCGTGACATAAAAATCATGTCGTTGGGCCACAAGAAAAAATTGTACATTCGTTCCTTTCTGCCAAAATTCTCATGGAGCCAAAGAAAAAAATTCTTTACTACAACTTCATGCTAAAATATTGATTTTTTCCAACTCGTGGTCAAAAATCGAAAATTGAATTCTCGCGATGAATTGAGACTTTGGAACGTGTTTCCTCTTTGTTTCAGCGTATCAAACCGAGTGGCTGGAAAAAATCATAATTTCACCATTTTGGCTCGGAGAAGAGGGATTTTCGTTTGAAAATTGTCGAAAAATCGTCATTTTCAAGCGAAAATCATGGTAATGAGCAGAAAATCATTTCTCGATGAAAATTTGAGATAGAGACATAATTCTGGGCTTGAATTGAGCTCCACAGGGTCTAGTTGCAGGGAATAAATCAGCATTTTTTTCTCATGGAGCCAAGAAGATAAATTCCTGGTGACAACTTCATGCTAAAATATGGATTTTTTCCAACTCGTGGTCAAAAGTCGAGAATTGAATTCTCACGATAAATTGAGACTTTGGCACGTGTTCCCTCTTTGTTTCAGCGTATCAAACCGAGTGGCTGGGAAAAAAATCATAAATTATACGATTTTTACTCGGAGATGCGCGATTTTCGTTTGAAAATTGTCGAAAAATCGTCATTTTCAAGCTGAAATCATGGTAATGGGCAAAAAATCATTTTTCGATGAAAAATTGGGATAGAGACATAATTCTGGGCTTGAATTGAGCTCCACAGAGTCTAGTTGCTGGGAAAAAATCAGCATTCTATTCTCATGGAACCGAGAAGAAAACTTCTTCGCTACAACTTCATGTTCAAATATTGATTTTTCTAACTCGTGGGAAAAAGTCGAAAATTGAATTCTCGCGATAAATTAAGACGTTGGCACGTGTTTCCTCTTTGTTCCAGCGTATCAAACCGAGTGGCTGGGAAAAAAATTATAATTTTACCATTTTTGCTCGGAGAAGAGCGATTTTTGTTTGAAAACTGTCGAAAAATCGTCATTTTCAAGCTAAAATCATGGTAATGGGGAAAAAATAATTTCTCGATGAAAAATTGAAATAGAGACATGATTCTAGGCTTGGATTGAGCTCCATAGGGTCTAGTTGCAGGGAAAGAATTAGCATTTTTTTTTCATGGAGCCAAGAAGATAAATTCTTGGCGACAACTGCATGCTAAAATATTGATTTTTTCCAACTCGTGGTCAAAAGTCGAAAATTTAATTCTCGCGATATATTGAGACTTTGGCACGTGTTTCCTCTGTTTCAGCGTATCAAACCGAGTGGCTGGAAAAAAAATCATAATTTTACCATTTTGGCTCGGAGAAGAGCGGTTTTTGTTTGAAAACTGTCGAAAAATCATCATTTTCAAGCTAAAATCATGGTAATGGGCAAAAAATTATTTCTCGATGAAAAATTGAAATAGAGACATAATTCTAGGCTTGAATTGAGCTCCACAGGATCTAGTTACAGGGAAAAAATCAGCATTTTTTTCTCATGGAGCCAAGAAGATAAATTCTTGGCGACAACTTCATGCTAAAATATTGATTTTTTCCAACTCGTGGTCAAAAGTCGAAAATTTAATTCTCGCGATAAATTAAGACTTTGGCACGTGTTTCCTCTTTATTTCAGTGTATCCAACTAAGTGGCTGGAAAAAAATCATAATTTATTAGATTTTTACTCGGAAAAGCGCGATTTTCGTTTGAAAATTGTCGAAAAATCGTCCTTTTCAAGCAAAAATCACGGTAATGGGCAAAAAATCATATCTCGATGAAAAATTAAGATAGAGAAATAATTCTGGGCTTGAATTAAGGTCCACAGAGTAGACTTCTAGGGAAAAAATCAGCATTTCATGTTCATGAAGCCAAACAAATAAATTCTTCGCTCCTAAGTGATGTAAAAATGTCGTTTTTTTGTAAGCTGATGGTGAAAAGGCAAAAATACCATTCTCATACGCGTTCACGTTTCGTTTTCGAGCGATTTTCGTTTGAAAATTGAATGATTAAACGAACTTACCTGTAAGTGAAGTTCTATCATAATTGTATGTAGCGCCTCTTCCGAATAGATCATCTTGTAGTACCCCCACTCCACGCCAGTGTTACCACATGTTTACAGTAAAATTAGAGACTTTTGGTCTCCTCCGTTGGTCTATCTGTCTGAACTATCATTTCTTCAAAGTATTTGCCGTAATATTTTGGGCTTACCTCTGTGTACACAGAGGTGGGTTACCTATGGGTGGGACTGATCTATTCGGAAGAGGCGCTACATACAATTATGATGGAACTTCACTTACAGGTAAGTTCGTTTAATCATTCAATTGTATTTCGCGCCTCTTCCTCTAGATCATCTTGTAGATGTTTAAAGATCATTACGGCACCAAACACTCAGTGAATTGTTGAAAATGAATATATTCTCAAGTAAAAAACCAAAAGTGTAGTACAACTACGAACAAAAACATAGCTACTTGAACGAATAAAAACTTCTTACTTATCTAACACTGCTTTGGCAAAAGCGTCCTTATCGTTACACACCGGTAAGTTATAGAATCTCGCAAAGATCTGAGAAGCTGTGGTCCAACCCGCAGCACTCCTTATACAGTCTATATTTACCCCTTTTTTATCCGCCGCCGACGTCGAAGCATGTCGAGTGCTATGCGCCGAAAAAATATTTGTGTCAACGCCGCTCTGTTCTAACATACTTTTCACCCACCGGCTCAAAGTCTGGGCTGTAACCGCTCCGTATTGTTTCTTGATTGCCACAAATAATGCTTGTTCGGCGCCCCTGAGGCCCTGTGTCCGTTTAAGATATGCCCTCAAAGCTGTCGCGGCGCATATGCTATGATCTTTCTCATAGAATGGTATATTTAGCAAGGGTTGTCTTCTGTTGGGCCCAGAAGTCTTTACTTTATCCGGAACTTTAATCTGTATCGCTCCCCCCCCCCAGATTCTGAATATTCGGTATCTTAATTAGAGAGAAAGTCTGCATTCGTTGACCCGTGACTAGTGCGAGTAGGGTGACAACTTTTAGCGAGAGGGTTTTAAGCGAAATCTCTTCGTTTGGCATTAGACTGGCCGCATGATCCAGGACAATCTTAGGGTCCCACGTTTCGTCGTACTTGGGTTTCGGAGGCCGCAACTCAGACACTCCCTTAAACAATCTCTTTACTCTCGGGTCTTGCCCCACGTGAGGTCCTAAGACTAAGGCTATCGCCGATCTTAAACAATTTAGGGATCCGTAAGATGCTCCCTTGTTATATTCGTTGGTTAGTAATAGCAACACATTTTCAATTGAATTATCGAAAGGGCTGACGTTTCTCTCTGAGCAAAAAAGCCACCATTTCCTCAGCGCGCCGTCGTATTGCTTTATCGATGAATTACGAAGCGAGGCCAGCATCAACTCAAAGGATTCCTCAGGGACGATCCTTATTTCGAGGGCTTTCCTGATAATATTGCGGCCACCAGAGTAGTCTGCTGCCATAACGGATGAGGTTCCCTGTTTGAGGAAAGTAATAATTTCAAGTTAGGCTTGAAAATCAGCGGCTCGCTAACGCAAAGGGCCCGAAAAAGTGGATACCAAGCTTGTCCTGGCCAGTCAGGGACTACAAGAATACCCGTTGCGTTTTCGTCTCTAATTTTCCTCGGGACTCGCGGAATAACTATAAATGGTGGAAACGCGTAGAAAAAAGTCGTTTCCCACGAAATAGTAAAAGCATCTACGGCTATACTGTTCGGATCTCGCAACCAAGAGACATATTCTTTACATTTTGAATTTATCCGACTCGCAAAGAGATCGATCTCGGGTCTCCCGAATTTCTGGACTATCGAATGAAAAGCTGCGTTTGACAGCTCGAATTCGGTCTCGGGTTCGAGCCGACGCGATTCGAAATCCGCCTCTGTGTTTTCCTTCGTACTAATAAAGGACGCGAAGACCCAGATCCCCCTTGTCTCGCACCAGTCCCATAACAAACGAGCTAGACGGTTTAATTCCTTAAAACGGACGCCACCCATTCTATTAATGTATGCCACAGCTGTGGTGTTGTCAACCCGCAAGAGAATATCGCAGTTTCTCAAGTTATCGGCGAAACATTTCAACCCGAAAAGAGCCGTCTTGAGTTCTAGTATGGTAATATGATCTTTCCTTTCTTCTTTACTCCAGAATCTGTGAGATCTCTCGCTTCCACAAGCAACGCCCCAACCTGATAACGACGCGTCTGTAAAAATTTCCCGACAATACTGAGGATTTTTAATTGAATTTTTTGCCGAGAGGATAACTCTGTTCCACCAATTCAGATCCGGATGAAGATCCTGAGACAGGGTCATATAACCGTCGTAATTTCCCTTATTTTGCTCCAACGCAAGGTATCGGGCTCTCTCGAATGCCTTTGTGTGACCCAGGCCATATTTAATCGCTGGACAACACGAGACAACGCTACCGACAAATTCTGAGAACTCGCGAATTTTACAACGCTGCACACGGCTATATTTTGAAACCAGTTTTTTGACTCTTAATCTTTTCTCCCTCGGAAGCTCGATAGTCATACTTAACGAATCAAACCAAAAACCGATATATTTACATGTGTTTGTCGGAATCAGCTGACACTTTTTATCATTAATTGTAGATCCCAATTTCAGCAAACGCGAGTAAGTGACTCGAACATTCGCTTGACATTCCTCAAAAGACCTACCGACAAGTAAAAGATCGTCGATGTAGATGACCGAAAAATACCCCTGTCGTCTCAAATCGGTAATTACAGGCTTTAGCAGTTTAGTGAAAACGTATGGCGCTGTGGCCAGCCCGAAGGGCATACACGTAAACTCATAAAGCTGACCCTCGAACTGAAATCTTAAAAATTTTCTGTTAGATTCGGCAATCGAGATCGAGTAATAGGCATCTTTCAAGTCAATTTTTGCCATAAAACAACCCTTGCTCAAGAGATTTATAACGGTCTTTCGATCTTCCAATTTGAAGTGTTCCGTCTGAATGAACTCATTCAACCGCTTTAAATTCAGAATAAATCGAGAACCACCATCCGGCTTGGGTACCTGGAAAATGCCAGAGAGAAATTCGCCCTGAGTGCTGTCGCACTGGCGGATAGCACCCTTCCGTTGTAGCTTCGCTACTAGATCGGCCATCGCCCCCATCTCTTTTTCAGAATCGAAAGTACCCCTCGGCAAGATCGACTGACATGGCTGAGACTCAAACGGTATCTTGTAACCCTCTATCCACGATAATATTAACGGGTTACGCGTTAGCTGTTCTCATTCTTGTCTAAAGAATCTAAGTCTTCCGACAGTCGAACTTACTGGTTCTAATAGCGCTTCCGGTTGTTGCTCCGCTCGGACTTCTGATTGTTCTTCCAGTTGGTCCCGTTCTTGTGATTGTCTCGGCGATATGACGAATATCCTTAATTCCTCGGCTCCTTTCTCCCGCCTGACGTCGTAGCAAATCTCTGGTTGTTCTGAGGGCGACGCGGCGGGGCTGTCGAGTTTTTTGAATTCTTTTGTCCCTGTGGCTTTTGAGGGGCTTCTAGCTCCTTGCGCGAGCTCTCAAGTGCCTTCGCCGCCTTTAATTTTTCCTCCAATTGTTGCCCGAACAGCCATTCATCTGGGATAGAAGCGTTCAAGGTCTCCTTCCACGACACGTTTAAGTTCGCGAAGATCAGGCTTTTCCTAATGATAGACTCGTCGTGGAGGAGGTCGGCTAACAGTCTCGAAGCGTCGCTCAATAGCTCGAGAATGAGTAATTTTTCAGCTCCGCCCTCTAGAATTTTCGAGAAAACCTTTACGATTGCGGCGAGACACGCCGTAATCTTCGACTGTTTTGCGTGAATCCTCTCGTCCCTCTTTAACACCCTCTCATGTAGAGACGCCTGGACCTCGGGATTGACTCTCGGTGGATCGATGATCACGCAATTGGACGGCGGAGGGTGCTTCTTTATGAGAGAGACTCTGTCCTCTGTGGGCAAACCCCTCTTTAGGATTTCTTCCAAACGCACAACTAAGTCCTTAGGAATTGCTTCCGCCAGAACTCGATCCTCCAAGAAACGTCTCCCCAAAATTTCCAGGATCTCGGGATCGAGTGGACCCTCACAAGTCATTGCCTGGGTTGATTGTGATTCCTCGACAGAAGCAGTGTGACTATGAGAAGGATCCAAGTGTGGAGCGCTAGTCTGGATGATTGGTTCTGTCACAACAGAACTCTGCGTAGTCATTGACTGCGGCGCAGCCTGCTGGGCCAGCAAGTCAGCTGCGCTGGACTCCTGCGGAGCCCCTGGCTGTGTACCCGTGACTGTCTGTTGGGTTAATTTGCTTATCGCAGGAGAATTTTGTCTCAAAACTGACTGCGTAGCAGTATCATGGATCACTTGTCTCTCTGTGGATGAACTTGGCCTAGCCTGCGCAGCGGTCTGGTCAAAATTTTGCTCCGAAGAGCTGTATGAGAGTTCTCGCTGCATCGATTCGTCATAAACGCTGGATCCTCTCGAAGAGCTCACTTGGCTTCTTCTTCTGCTTTTTCCCCTGCTTCTTCCTCTGCTACGCCGTCGCCGATCGACCTCCGACGATGTGGACCTTGAGCTTCGGTGACGTCCTATCAACGGAAGTAGAGAAAAAAAATAATGACGAACAATATTCCGTGGTCGTCAGTTATGCATCTGAACTATGGCCTTCCATTCATTGTTCTTTTTGCCCGTAGGTTAGCACGTTCAACAATGACGTTGGGCATGTTTCGGCCGAGTACAACTCCCCTTTATAGGTTAGGGCCTATAAGGTGCCTCGAGTAATGCGCCTTGAGAAAACTCTCCTCCGTGTAGGTTAGAGCCTACACGGGTAGCCTCGAAAACATTCGCACCGGTCTGAGTGATAACTCCTCGATATAGGTTAGTGCCTAAACGAGTGACCATCGAACGCCAACCTCTGCCCTGTAAGCCAGAGGCTATACCGATGCATCCTATCAAGAGTCGCGGCAGCGGCTCGACGCCAAGTTTAAAAGAAAAGCGTAGCGCGCGAGCCGGCCGTACTCTTATATACAGTAAAATAGGCATTTTATGACGTCACAGAAACTTTAAATCGTTCTCACAGGAGAACGGGTTGAGGGAAAAATCTCATATTAGATTTGAATTTTCTATGATTTTTTATCTTTCGAATGGTCCTTGGTAGAACAAAATCCGTTCAGCCGATCCAGAGAAATCTAACATTGAAGATTTTGGACGCGAGGTTTGGGATCCCTTCTGTTTCTTAGAGTCAGAAAGGCGTAAGTTATGTGCGCAGGCGCTTGGACATACGCCCTTACGTGCCTGGTGGACATTTTCGGCCCGTGACGTTACCCGCCCCGCTAAACGTGGTGTCCCCACTCTTTGCGCGCCACTGAGCGAGAGAGACAGACTATATCGGGCCTCTCTTTCCGTATGGTTTTCGTTGTTTAGCTACCATGGTTTTCGTTGTCTAGCTATCATGTATATTTCTCTGCATATTTCTCCTGTATATTTCTCCATGGTTTTCGATGTCTAGGTGGACGGCTCCATGGTTTTCGTTGTCAAGGTACACGGCTCCATGGTTTCTGATGTCTAGGTATATTTCTCGATGGTTTTCGATGTGTAGGTATATTTCTCCATGGTTTTCGATGTCTAGGTCGTCGGCTCCATGGTTTTCGGTGTCTAGGTCCACGGCTCCATGGTTTTTGTTGTCTAGGTATATTTCTCCATGGTTTTCGATGTGTAGGTATGGTTTTTGTTGTCTGGGTATATTTCTCCATGGTTTTCGTTGTCTCTGTATATTTCTCCATGGTTTTCGATGTCTAGGTCGACGGCTCCATGGTTTTCGTTGTCAAGGTACACGGCTCCATGGTTTTTTATGTCTAGGTATGTTTCTCCATGGTTTTTGATCGCTAGGTTCATGGCTCCATGGTTTTCGATGTCTAGGTCGACGGCTTCATTGTTTTCGACGTCTAGGTATATTTCTCCATGGTTTTCGATGTCTAGGTCGACGGCTTCATGGTTTTCGATGTCTAGGTATATTTCTCCATGGTTTTCGATGCCTAGGTATATTTATTCATGGTTTTCGATGTCTAGGTATATTTCTTCAAGGTTTTTGCTGTCTAGGTATATTTCTCCATGGTTTTCGATGCCTAGGTATATTTCTCCATGGTTTTCGGTGTCTAGGTCCACGGCTCCATGGTTTTTGTTGTCTCTGTATACTTCTCCATGGTTTTCGATGCCTAGGTATATTTCTTCATGGTTTTCGATGTCTAAGTATATTTCTTCATGGTTTTCGATGTCTAAGTATATTTCTCCATGGTTTTCGATGTCTAGGTCGTCGGCTCCATGGTTTTCGGTGTCTAGGTCCACGGCTCCATGGTTTTCGGTGTCTAGGTCCATGGCTTCATGGTTTTCGGTGTCTAGGTCCACGGCTTCATGGTTTTCGGTGTCTAGGTCCACGGCTCCATGGTTTTCGATGTCTAGGTATATTTCCCCATGGTTTTCGATTTCTAGGTATATTTCTTCACGGTTTTTGATGTCTAGGTATATTTCTCCATGGTTTTCGTCGGCTTTGTATATTTTTCCATGGTTTTCGATGCTTAGGTATATTTCTTCATGGTTTTCGATGTGTAGGTATATTTATTCATGGTTTTTGCTGTCTAGGCATATTTCTCCATGGTTTTAGTTGTCTCTGTATATTTCTCCATGGTTTTCGATGTCTAGGTCCACGGCTCTATAGTTTTCGATGTCAAGGTATATTTCTCCATTGTTTCCGATGTCTAGGTATATTTCCCCATGGTTTTCGATGTCTAGGTCCAGGGCTCCATGGTTTTTGATGTCTAGGTATTCTTTTCCATCGTTTTCGATGTCTAGGTCCACGGCTCCATGGTTTTTGATGTCTAGGTCCATTCCTTCATGGGTTTCGGTGTCTAGGTCCACGGCTCCATGGTTTTTGATGTCATTTGTTTTTCATCTCAAAAATCAAAATTTTCTTCATTCAAATTTCGGCAACATAAAAAATATTTATCAGACTTTATGATTGATGGGGTTGACCGGGGGTTGCCACGGAAGTTTTTGACCTTTGCACGGTAACCTTAATTTATTTAAACTTTCCGGTGACGTGGGGTCATAAATCACCCCAGTTTTAAAAACTCCCTGTCTCTTCTAAAATTCAATGAAAATGATCCACCTTGGGCTTATTCTTTTCGTTTTTTAATGCAGGATCACGTGAGCCTGGGGCAATTTCGCTCGGAGTCAAAAAATAAGCCAAAAATGCAATAAAACGATTAAAAAACGGGAGAACGAAGGGAGAAAGGGCACGAGGGAGAAGGGTGAAGTCTCGTCAGAACTTTTTCGAGGGATTGACGAAGAGTCTTGACGAAATTTTTTAAGGCGCTCACCAGTGGTCTCGAACGTGGTTTCTTAAGAGTTAGTTAATATTTACTAAACTCAGAGTCTCGTCACTATGGTTTTAAGGGATTAACGAAGAGTCTGGACGACAATTTCGAAAGGGTTAACCAAGGATCTTAATGGGAGTTTTTAAGGGATTAACCACGAATCTCGCCAGGACTTTTTTAAGGGATTGGTCAAGAGTCTGGACGAGAATTTTTAAGGGGTTTATCATGACCCTCGCCGATATATTTTGAAGGGATTTGCGGAAGCAGTGTCGACGGAAGTTTTTCAAGGCATTGAGTGGAAGCGTCCAGAGACTTTTTTTATGGGATTCATAAAGAATCTCGCCGCGACTTTTTCAAAAGATTCATCGAGATTCTGGTCGAGACTTGTTTCAACAGATCGACCAAGAATCGTGCCAAGACTTTTTCAAGGGATTAGTCAAGAGTCTGGATGGGATTTTTTAAAGAGTCGACAAAAAGTCTTGACGAGATTTTTGCAACAGATTAGCCAAGGGTAGACGAGCTTTTTTAAGAGATTGACTAAGGGCCTCACTGAGGTTTCATTGAGAGATTGACCACGAGTCTCTTCGTGGTTTCCTTGAGGGATTGAACAAGGTTCTCGATGAGAGTTTTTTAAGTCTTTGATCATGACTGTTGTCGAGATATTTAAAGGAATTTACCAGGGGTGTCGACAGAAGTTTTTGAAGAAATTTATTTTATTTCAAGAATAACCAACCAGAACAAATAATGCCTCTATAATTACAAAAAAATGTTGATGAATATCCCGCTTTTCAATAAGAAGAGAAATCCGTGGAAAAATACTTTTGAAAAGTAAAAAAAGAACGCCAATTTCAAAAGATCGCAACCTCAGTAGAAAAATAATTACTCAATTTTCTTCATATCACTTTGACATAAAAAACAATTTAGATTTACAAAATGTAATGCATTTTTCCTTCCCTACGAACGATATTTTGAAATTCCCCAAAATTTTCTCAAAAACTCTCAAGCTCAATCGACAAAAAGAAATAAAATCATTGCAACATAGCCAAGAATTAAAAAAATAATTAATAGCTACATTTCACAGGGAAACATGTGCACCCTCAATACATTTTGTGTATTTAAGGGTCTGCAAAGGCTCTACAAAAAAATGCAAAAAATTGGCGTGCATGGTTAACTAAAAAAGCCCCGAAAGATAAAGAATCAATTTAAGGGAGAGGCGGACAAACTTGAACAACTGCCTAAAATAGAATTTCCGTTTTTCATCTGAAAAATCGAAATCGTTTTCATTCAATTCTCGTCAAGATAAAAAAACATTTATCAGATTGCATGGAATGAAATTGTGACGGTCTGGCAATAATGAGAGATCTAGAGGTGGCCCTAGCGCAGTGGTTAGCGCTCCGGACTACGACTCCGTAGGTCCCGGGATCGAGTCCCACTTGGATCACCTTTTTATTCGCTCATTATTGCTGGACCGTGCCTCGTCACAAAATGGTGTCAGAAGTTTCTCGGACCGACAACACGTTCACACATACTACGGCCCAAAGCGGCACATACTACGGCCCACAGCGGCAAATACAAGCCCAGAGCGGCAGAATCTACGAAAAGCCCAACGCGGCAGAAAAATGAATCTTCGAAAAATGAATTAAAAATGTGACGTTAGTCGACGAGGACGTCGAACACTGTAAGAGGGGGAGTGTGACGGTCTGGCAATAATGAGAGATCTAGAGGTGGCCCTAGCGCAGTGGTTAGCGCTCCGGACTACGACTCCGTAGGTCCCGGGATCGAGTCCCACTTGGATCACCTTTTTATTCGCTCATTATTGCTGGACCGTGCCTCGTCACAAAATTTTTTAAAAGTTTCGTTCCCCTTGGCTCTCCAGACTTTGAAAAATGATTATTAATTGTGCAAAGAGGAGAGATTTTTGTTTAATATGGAAATAGGAAATATCATCGCGGAAAGAGGAATAGGATAAACAGCGAACATTTGGAATAATATGGAATTATCATCGCGAAAAGAGAACAGAAAAAACAGCGAACATTTAGAATTTCGGTGGATGTTCCATTCCCCATTACATGACGTCATAATGCTACTTTGCGCGTGCATGCGGAAACTTCTAATAAGAACAGTGACGCAGGCCTTCGCCGAACTTTTTTAGTTAACCATGCACGCCAATTCTTTGCATTTTTTTGTAGAGCCTTTGCAGACCCTTAAATACACAAAATGTATTATTGAGGGTGCACATGTTTCCATGTGAAATGTAGCTATTCATTATTTTTTTAATTCTTGGCTATGTTGCAATGATTTCATTTCTTTTTGTCGATTGAGCTTGAGAGTTTTTGAGAAAATTTTGGGGAATTTCAAAATATCGTTCGTAGGGAAGGAAAAATGCATTACATTTTGTAAATCTAAATTGTTTTTTATGTCAAAGTGATATGAAGAAAATTGAGTAATTATTTTTCTACTGAGGTTGCGATCTTTTAAAATTGGCGTTCTTTTTTTACTTTTCGAATATTCTGGAACACAAAGGAAACATAAACTTACGGCGTCTCTTCTTGTGACGCGTATTGTCTCGTATTTCGAGAATCGCATCCTCCAGTCACCTCAGCCGCTTCTCCATTCGATTCTCCTTTTCTTCCTCCTCGTTTGAATAATCTCGATGTCTTTTCTCATTCATTATCAAACACTTTGCAAAGAATTTGTAAAAAACTTATAAAGGCACATGTGGTTTCACCGGCACAAAGATGAAGAATGATAGTTCAGACAGATAGACCAACGGAGGAGACCAAAAGTCTCTAGTTTTACTGTAAACATGTGGTAACACTGGCGTGGAGTGGGGGTACTACAAGATGATCTAGAGGAAGAGGCGCGAAATACAATTGTCGAAAAATCGTGATTTTCAAGCTCAAATCATGGTAATGGGCAAAAAATCATTACTAGATTAAAAATTGAGATAGAAACATAATTCTTGGCTTGAATTGAGCTCCACAGAGTCTAGTTGCAGGGAAAAAATCAGCATTTTTTCCTCATCGAGCCGAGAAGATAAATTCTTGGCGACAACTTCATGCTAAAATATTGATTTTTTCCAACTCGTGGTCAAAAGTCGAAAATTTAATTGTCGCGATAAATTGAGACTTTGGCACGTCTTCCCTCTTTGTTCCAGCGTATGAAACCGAGTGGCTGGGAAAAAAATCATAAATTATTCGACTTTTACTCGGAGAAGCGCGATTTTCAAGCTGAAATCATGGTAATGGGCAAAAAATCATTTTTCCATGAAAAATTGGGATAGAGACATAATTCTCGGCTTGAATCAAGGTCCACAGAGTATACTTCTAGGGAAAAAATTAGCAATTTATGTTCATGAAGCCAAACAAATAAATTCTTCGCTCCTAAGTGATGTAAAAATTTCGTTTTTTTGTAAACTGATGGTGGAAAGGCAAAAATACAATTCCCAAGAAAAATTAAGATTATGGCGTGCGTTAACGTTTTGTTGTGCCCGCAAATCGTCACGTGGGGACGAGTTTGCCAGGGACGAGAATAGTTCGGGATGTTGCCAAGGTTGAGTAAATCTCCAACTCAATACTTTCAGTCTTAACTCTAAGTTTATTAAAGATGTTTGTTACAATCGGGTATGACCCTGAAGACCAATATGTGCGATGAGTGATCAGATACGATCAGTATCGGATCGCAGACTGCTGGAGTCGCAGGATGTCCTTGGTTTTATAGGGTTAGGGGTTTTAAAATATTATTAAGGGAGGTGGTAATTATTGGT
This sequence comes from Diadegma fenestrale, assembly GCA_037043255.1. NCBI lineage: Eukaryota > Metazoa > Arthropoda > Insecta > Hymenoptera > Ichneumonidae > Diadegma > Diadegma fenestrale. Next base: position 965,584 of record CM073314.1, read on the forward strand.
CAATCGATCGTTCCGATGTCTTGGGATCATTTCCCAATGAGGTCATTAAAGCGGGACGATCGATTGCGAGATCTGTGATCGTCAGCATTTGATTTAACCTCGTTTTACTTTTTATGCGAGGTGTGCTTAACGATGACCTGTATTTGTGGCCAGTTGCTTGAGTGCTGACGATGCTTTGTTGCGAACGAACTCGTTTAAGGAATTTGGTTGCGACACTGGGCGCAACAATCCTCCCCCCTTAGGGAGACGAAACTTGGTTTCGACTTTTCTAGCAATCCAAATTCTGTAGTATTGGTCTTTGGGTTTACAATTTTTCGCTTACATGTGTTTGCATAGGTTTACATGTGTTATAAGGTATCTGTATTGATTGGTCTTGGTGACGGTGAGTATATAACTTTTAAGTCTGTAGCTTGTATTTCTCTTTTTGCTTGCGTCGGCGAAATTGCTGTCGGACGCTCGATGTCGGAAATTGTCCGAGCGCATCGACCTTTGCTAAATTTCCGAATTGCAATTATTATTGCGGAAATAATGAGTGCTGTTATTGTTATACCGTGAAGGGAATAATTTCCCAGGATGTGGAGGTATTGATCTGACCAAAGGTCTGGCTCTGTATTTAATTCGTTTTGCAGATTTTCGATTCTTTCGCCTAGCTTATTTACTTCGAGAGGATTTGTAACAGTTTTATTTGGAGCATTGAGATTCAAATTTAAATGTTTAGCGAGTGGTGCTCCGATCTCGAAGGTTAGATTGTGTGGTGGTATAAAAGTTACAGTTTCTCGTTGAGTATTTTCTATTATAGTCGTTAGTTTGAAGTCGGCGGCAGTGACGGAACATTTCCCGTCCAAAACCAGTATTCCAGTATCGATAATTGTTGTGTACGCAGTTTTTTCATTTTTGCATTTTATCGTGAGAGATTCCGGGTTTGGGGCTACGTAAAGCCATTTTCCGGGTTGTTCTAACGTTATTATCATAATCTCTTCTAGTTTTACTATTCTCGGCGTACAATTACTTTTTTCTGGCTTGCTGCCGAGGTAGACAGATACTTCGCAGGGGGTTGATTTTCCTATAACTTGTGTTGCCTGTTTTGGTTGGCAATAGTACTGTTTTCCTAGTCTTTTACAATCTTTTAGGTTCTCTTCTGATAGTGAGAGATAATTTCTGTTTTCTGTGTCTACCGTAATGATTTTTTCCTTCGTTTCTAGGAATTGAAATGTGTTAGAATTTGCTCTTACCGGTAATGGATAGACTTTGTTTATCGTAAATGCGGTATTTTCTATTAATGGAATTTTTATTACGATTACTACCCGTGATTCGCTGCTGTAGGAGCCTAGTTCGGATATTTTTAGTATGTCTTGGGTTTTTTCTGACGTTATCTCGACTGGGAAGCTTAATCCTGGAGGGATGTTTACGCGTGCTTTTGTTAAGTAGTCTAATAGTTGTCTAGGTGAGATAATAGTCGGGTCTACTATTCCTTTTGGGATTCCTATTAGAAAGTTTGAAATTCGTCGCACGTTGCTTACTAGTGGTGCTAATACGAAACCTATTGCGTTTATGTTTTCGTCTAGGATTTCTCTTTGTTGTACTAGGTTTGTTTGTTGGTTAAACGCTTTTTTTTATTTTTTCTATTGCTTTGCTTATCGTTGTTAAGTCTATATTGACTTGTGCTAAAGTGTGTTGAAAAAGGTTCGTCGTTGATTTTAAAATTTGCAAGTTTTCTTTCAGTATTTTTTCGTCTGTTGCCTGTCTATTACCTATTTGTTGTATTTTTTCCTCAATTTTTTGGGCGTCGTCTGCGTCCAAATTTCCCGTTATTGACTTTATTATTGATCCTAAGCCGTTTATTAGGCCTCTTTTTCCTCTCGGTCTTCTTTTTCCTACGATGTCGTGGATGGTCTGTACTTCGTTTTTTAGTGATTCTATCATTGGTTCTATCGTGGTGGATAGTGTTGAGCATAGGGTATCCTGTTGCGTGTTGTTGCATAGTTTTTTCAAAGCTGTTATGGTTATTTCCAATGTAGCTGCTCGGGTTTCGATTGGTGATAGCTCCAATTGAATTGCCAGTTTCCAAACTTCCTTGATGGGGTGTAAGGTTCCTATTTCTTCATAGTAAATTCCAGGCGTGGTTTGTAATTTTTTCACGTGGAATTGTTCTTCTCCGGCTATCGGGGCCAGCACGGTCATGCACCTGTAAATGGTGCATTCGTTAGCTAAGTTTTTTGCTGATGTGGTATCGCTGGGGTGCATTGCCCTGGACTGTTGCTTTTAAGTCGTCAGTCCGTCTGTCTTTTTCTGTAGCGCTTGAAATCGGGGGTTGTCTCTTTCTTTCTGTTTCCCTCCTTGTCGTTGCTGGTTCTTTCTATAAAATCTGACGTTTTCGTTTGACAGTTTTATTATATCAGTTTTCGTCGTTGCTGCTACATCGTTCTCTTCAATTGTACGAAGGTGAGTTATTTTGTGATTGAAATTTGTATATTTTTTTTTTTTTTTTTTTTGTTTTATTTCATCCTTCTTTTCACCCATTTTTTTTTGAATCCTTGTTTTATTTTATTTTATTTCATTTTGTTTTTTTTTTTTTCTTTTGTGTTCCAGAAAAATGTCTGGGTTCGGTAAACGTAACCATTCCGTCGCTTTTGGGCCGATGGCCCATTGTTGGACAGACGGGAAATTCCACTGGATGGTAAGTTCTGGTTACTTATTTCATTTTATTTTATTTATTTTATTTGTTTTATTTATAGTAATTTATTTGTTGTTTTGTTTTTTGTTTTTCTTTCCAGAAAGTCCGCAAAACGGCCTACCGGGGACCGATTTGCCAACTTTGGCTGGCGCCGTTTGTGGCGGCGGCCAAAGTTGTTCGGGCGAAACGGGTGGAGGTCGCCATGGCGTGGGCGCGCCTCTGGAGGGAGGACCCCTGGTCGATCGAGGTGGACGCGTGGAATCCCGAGGACGTTCCTGGGGATGTTTTGGGACTGCGCCGGCTATTTGGGATGAGTCCCTATCCTGGCCCAGTCGGGTCCCAATGCGATGAGGAAATGTGGGAGCTCTTTGGTCCCGACAAATTTCTTCGAGGTCTCCGTCGCCGCCATTAATTGATTTTTTTTTTGTTGTTATTATAAAATTTGTATTTTTATTTGTAACAATATATGTACGAAAGTTTAAATTGTCTATCCGTTTTATTTCCCTTATTCCTCCCTGTTATTTTATTTCGTTAGTTCATTTATTTTATTTTATTATTGGTTCTTTTCTTCTTTTTTTTTTTCCAATTTTATTTTATTCGATTCGTAATTAATTATTTCTTTTAATTATTATTTCTTTAAATTACTTCTTCTTTTTTTTTCGTATTTCGCTTTATTATTTCCTTTTGTTATTTTCATTATTTTCTTTATTTTTGGGTTTTATATATTTTTTATTATTATATTTTATATATTTCTTATTTCTTATATATTTCTTTATTTATTCTTTATTACCTTTGCGTTTCTTTTATTTCGTCTCTAAGTTCTTTTTCGTTTCTTTTCATTATCCCGGAATGTCGAGACTTCCGTGGTAGGCGTCAGCGTTTTTTTTTTTTTTTTTTTTTTCCGCTGTATTCCGTACGTCGGCGGCTTGAGGGGTACGGGGTGTCGGCGGCCATTTCGTTAGTGGGTGACGTATGGCTTGATGCGGTCTACGTGCACTCGCATCGTACGTCGTCCGCGGCCGATAGTATAGTTTACTGCCGAATCCTTGCTTTTCACCGTGTAGGGCCCCGTCCACTTGGGGGTCAGTTTTGCTGATCTACCGCGACGTACAGTGGGGTCGTGCAGCAGAACTTTGTCGCCAACGCGGTATTCTGTTTTACCGGCGGCTTTGTCCTTGTATTCTTTTGTCTTTTCCTTTCCCTTCAACAATTGTTCTCTTGCTACCTGCCAAGTTGCTCGTAATCTTTCCCTCAATTCGGCGACGTAGTCGTCATATGTGTACGTTGTACGAGGGGGTTGTTTGAGGGCTGTCGGTAAGTCCGCTCGTTTTCCGAAAACGAGTTCATGCGGGGAGTATTTGGTTGCGGTGTGAGGGGTGGTGTTGTACGTGAACATCGCGTACGGCAACCATTTATCCCAATCCGTCTGATCCTCCTGAATGAAATTTTTCAGGTATTCCGCTAAAGTGCGATGAGATCGTTCAAGGGCTCCGTTCGATTGCGGATGGTATGCCGTTGTTTGAATCTTTTTTATTTGGAGGAGTTTGCACATCTCCTTGAACAGATCGCTGAGGAAATTGGTTCCTTGGTCGGACAGGATTGTTTTTGGAGTACCGAATTTGCAAATTATTTCGGTTATTAAGCCCTTTGCTACTTCCTTTGCCTCTTGATTTTTTAAAGGCACGGCTGCGCTGTATTTTGTAAGCGAGTCTTGAAAGGTGAGGACGTATTTGTTTCCTCTCTCTGTTTCGGGTAAAGGCCCTACTATATCTACTGCACATTTTTCGAAAGCTTTTTCTGGGGTGTCGGTAATTATCATCGGTGCATTTTTCGTGCGCGTTAATTTGTTTCGCTGACATTTATCGCATGCCGATACGTATTCTCGTATCTCCTTTACCATTCCCGGCCACTTGTATTTTTCCTTTATTCGCTCTGTCATCCTTTTTTGGCCTGGGTGTCCACCGAGTGGTGCGTCGTGATATTCTTTTAATATTATTTTTCTCTCCGTCTCGCTCGGACACGTTCGTTTTTGTTCGGAGTCGGATGACTCGTCCTCGCTCTCGCTTTCTCCTTCGCTTGTGTCTGGAGTTGCGTTTTCTGCTGACGGTTGTTTTTCTTGTTTGTTTTCGCTCTGTCTTTGTCCCATAGTCGGAGCGTCTTGTGAGGCGGGGCCTGTTGCGAATGATGGCGGCGTTCGCGCGACCTTGCGCGACCTTCCCCGTCCTCGTTTCTCGGTCGAGTCGCATTGCTCGGCCTGAGTCAGCATTATCGCGTAGATTCTGCTGAGTGCATCTGCGTTGGTGTTCTTTTTTCCGGCTTTATACTCGATTTCGTATGTGTATTCCTCGAGTTTGATTCTCCATCTCATTAACCTTGATCCTGGGTCCTTTACATTGAAGAGCCAGGTGAGGGGTTTATGGTCGGTTACGATAATGAATTTCGTACCGTATATGTATGGGCGAAATTGCGCGACGGCCCATACAATGGCTAGCATTTCCCTTTCTGTCGTGGAGTAGTTTCTTTCTGCCTTGTTTAGGGTTCGGCTGGCGTAGGAAATAGGTAAATCGTCTCCTATTTTCCCTTGTGAAAGGATGGCTCCAATTGCTTTATCCGAAGCATCGGTGGTAATCACGAATGGCTTGGTAAAATCGGGATATTGCAATATGGGTGCTGTGCTCAGCGTTTCCTGTAATTTTTCGAAAGCCTGCTGTGTGCTCTCTGTCCACTCGAATTTATTCTCCTTTTTTATGAGTTCGGTGAGCGGTTTTGCTAGTTTTGCGAAGTCCTGTATGAACTTTCGATAATACCCTGCCAGTCCCAAGAATGATTGTAATTCTTTGACGTTTTTTGGAACAGGGAATGATTTTACTGCCTTTATTTTTTCTGGATCGGGTTTCACTCCCACCTCGGTGATGATGTGCCCCAAATATTGCGTTTCTTTTCGTAAGAAATGGCATTTTTTCGGCTGAACCTTTAAATTGGCTTCCCTCAACCGGTCGAATACTTCTCGTAATCGTTTATTGTGCTCTTCGAAGGACGAGCCGTGGATGACGATGTCGTCTAGGTGACGTAACATTTCAACCCTTGAAGTCCGGCCAGAACTGCGTCCATTAATCGTTGGAATGTAGGTGGAGCGTTTTTTAGTCCGAAGGGCATTCGGTTGTATTCGTAGTGACCCATAGGTGTTGAGAAGGCTGTTTTTGGTTTGTCTTCCTCAGCCATCTGGATCTGATGAAATCCAGAGGCAAGGTCGAGCGTCGTGAAGTACTTGGCTCGGCCCAGCTGATCCAATATTTCGGCAATATTGGGCAGTGGATATGAGTCTCCTTCTGTAACCTCGTTTAACTTCCGGAAATCCACTACGACTCTCTTTTTGATGTTGCCCTCGGCATCGGCCTTTTTTGGAACGACCAGTAGTGGCGCATTCCATGGACTTTTGCTTGGACGTATAATTCCGTCTTTAAGCATCTGTTGTGCTTGACTCATCACTTCGGTTTTCTGCGTTTCTGGCAACCGATATGGCCGTATATTTACCGGCACGGTGCCTTCCCGTGTGTGTATACGGTGTTTCACAAGATCTGTGGTTCCGAGTACCTCTCCCTCGAGATGAAATACATCAGAATATTCTTTGCTGAATTCTTTTAGGAATTCTTCTTCCTCCTGGTTGAGATGCGCTTGGCTTCCCAGTTCTTTCCACAGTTTTTCTTGCCTTTCTTCTTTGCTGATCGTGTTGATCGCTGGAATTATTTCTTCTGCTCTGGAGTCCGTTTCGGGCTCGTTTTGGAATTCTTCTATTTCCACGATGGGTCGGTTTATCACGACCTCTTCTTCCAGGGAATTCCTCAGGATAATCGGGCATGCGAGTCCTGTTGCGGCGATATTTCCGCCTATTGTGATGCCTGGCGATATTTTCGTGGCTACTACGCAACCTACTTTCTGAGATTTCTTGGTTTTGGCGTAGTGCACGGTCTCGGAGCGGGCTGGCAATTTTATTTTCCCGTCTCCGGTGATTAGTGGCTCGGTGTGTCCGTAAATTTTGATTGAACGGCCACCTAATATGTCCACATTGTGCCTTTTTATGAAGTCCATTCCCAGGATTCCATCGGTATTGATCCCGATCCCGTCGTCGATGACGAAGAATCCATGGCGGACGTTGACAGCTGGTGTTTCTAACACCAGTTCCACTTTGCATAAAGCGTGGAAAGTTTTTCCTCCGACCCCTTTCAGCTCCAGCGTCTCGTTGTACGCCTTGGTATCCGGGTGGATGGCACTTTTCTTGATTAAGCAGCATTGTGCTCCTGTGTCGCCTTTTAATGTAAGAATTTTTTCAGTTGCCTGCGGTGATGCGATGTAGAAATCGCTTGCTGAATCTTCGGGATTTAAAGCGTGTATTCGAACGCTTGCTGGGGTTGCGGTTGACCCGGTACTTTTGAGCTGACCTGTAGCTCGCTGCTCGATAATTGTGCTGACGGTGAAATCTTGGTGAGCCTCGATTGCGTTGACCGTGAATGACCCCACTGTGGTCTTATTCTGGTCGCTGGTGTTCTCACCTGTTGAAGCGCGGGGACCGTTGTTATTACGGTTGTTGTTGTTGTTGCCGTTGTTGTTGTTACGGTTGTTGTAACCTGCTCGTCCGTTGTAGTTTCCCTGGTTTCGTCCGGAACCTCGTTGCGAGTTATTTTGGCGTTGACCAGAGTTGTTTTGACTCTGATTATGCTGTCTCAGCCTACTGCGACATTCTTTCCAGTGATGTCCTCGTTTTTTGCAGTAGGTGCAGGTTATTGCCCCTATGTTACCTGTCGGAACGGGTAAATTGCTTCGTCCGTTGAAATTCGAGCTTCGGCAGTCTTCGGCCGAATGACCTGATTTTTTGCACTTTTGGCAAAATTCGTGACGCCTCTCGGGGTGCGTCTGTTTTGCTACGGATTCGTAGCCTTGCAGGACTGTTTCTTCGTTTTGGGCCCCTTTTATTGCAGAAGTTAAATCTGGGTACCCTTTGGCTTTGACGAGGAGTTGATACTCTTTTTTGAGTCCTCGTTCAAAATTTGATAACGCTAGTTTTCTTACGTAGCGTTCTACCGCGAGTTTGTCTGGTACGGAAGATTCAGATTCTATGCTTGCTTCTATTAGCTCCATTGTAAGGGTTTGTAACCTTTTCCCAAAATCGGCTATGCTTTCATTGTGATTTTGTTTGCACGTGTGCATCTCTACTTGTAGAGCTTCTACGGTTCGTTTTGTCCCATATCGTTCCGTTAAGTGTTGTTGGAATTGTTTGAATGTTTCTATTGTTTTATAACGGACGTCTTCCCGTGCGTCGTCTGTCAGTTTTGTCGCAAGTACGAGTTTTAAAAGGATTGGTCTGTCACACTCGTCTACTAAACTATGAGCTATTTCGTACGCGTCGAGTAAACTTTTTGCGCGTCTAGGATTTTCTCCGTCGAAAACGGGAATTAAAGCTCGTGCCTCGTTTAAAGGCATGCCTCTTGATCTCCTTGGAGGAGATTGAGGGGAACCGTTGGTTGTACCAGAACCGTCACCTGCGGGTGGGTCGATTACGAGTACGGATTGGTCCGGCATAATGTCGTTGTGTGAGATAATAGACAAAGAGAGATCTGGCAAGTCGGTTTTATTGAAACTTTCGGTTTCTTCCGCGTCTCGAAAAGATTCTTCTGAGTCAAGAGATTGGTTTAGAGTTTCTGTGCTTTGACTGCGCTTGATATTTTCGACTGACTGTTCTGACTTGACTGAATATTCTGTTTTTGGGGAACGCGTAAAAGTGAGATTCCGATCGAAAAATGAGTCTAGGGATCGAGATATTGCGCGTACGCCTGGTAATTTTAGACGGTTTACAAAATCGTCGTTGGACATACGTAACTGTTTGATTCGCTGTTTTTCCGCGACTGGTTTTGGCGGGTTACAAAAGAAATTGTTCCGTCACTTACAGGATGATGATCTGGTAGATCTGCATGCTGCTGATGCTGTTGATCCGCTAGCTGATTTTCTCTCGAAATGGTGAATCTGCTTGGTCGATTGGTCGATTGGTCCGCTCTTTGGGTAAACGGTTATCGTTCTCCGGGTTGTCGAATTTGAACAGCTTTGGGCGCCCGTTGTCCTCGTTCGGTTGATCCTCGGATACTTGATAGATGTCGTCCTTCTGGCGGTGCGTGAAAATTTCTTTCCACCTCAGAGTGTAGTCGAGTTCTTGAGTTGTGGCAATCCCACCGCTGCCACCAATGTTGTGCCCGCAAATCGTCACGTGGGGACGAGTTTGCCAGGGACGAGAATAGTTCGGGATGTTGCCAAGGTTGAGTAAATCTCCAACTCAATACTTTCAGTCTTAACTCTAAGTTTATTAAAGATGTTTGTTACAATCGGGTATGACCCTGAAGACCAATATGTGCGATGAGTGATCAGATACGATCAGTATCGGATCGCAGACTGCTGGAGTCGCAGGATGTCCTTGGTTTTATAGGGTTAGGGGTTTTACAATATTATTAAGGGAGGTGGTAATTATTGGTCAATCGATCGTTCCGATGTCTTGGGATCATTTCCCAATGAGGTCATTAAAGCGGGACGATCGATTGCGAGATCTGTGATCGTCAGCATTTGATTTAACCTCGTTTTACTTTTTATGCGAGGTGTGCTTAACGATGACCTGTATTTGTGGCCAGTTGCTTGAGTGCTGACGATGCTTTGTTGCGAACGAACTCGTTTAAGGAATTTGGTTGCGACACTGGGCGCAACAGTTTCCTTCCAGCTCAACAAACTATGTGGACAAAAACATGATTTTACCGTCGTTGCTCGGAGAAGAGCGATTTTCGTTCGAAAATTTATGAAAAATCGTCATTTTCAAGCAGGAAATGGGCCAAAATCATGTATCGGTGAAAAATTGAGATAGAGACATGATTCTTGGCTTAAAATGAGCTCCACAGAGTACACTTCTAGGGAAAAATCAACAAATTATTCCCACCGGACTGAAAAAAAATCGAGACTTTCAATCAGAAAAAATAAGTGATCCTAGCCAAAAATCCCCTCCCGGGGAAAAAAGCTTGCACAAGTACATTTGTTGGTGATCCCCATTTCCATTTGTTTTCACAGAAAAATCTGATCCCCCCTTGAAAAAAATTGGAAACGCCAACAAGATAAAGAATTTAAGAAAACACAAAAAAAAAATTCAAGAAGATTGAGAAAAATGCAAGAAATGCGAGAATGGTAGAAAAAAATTAATGGTATTCGCTCAGCATAAAAAATTCTGATATCTATAAAAGGACAAGTATTCCCTGTCTGAAAATCATGTTGATGTTCGAAAATCAATTAACGAGAAAAAAGAAAATCTTCCAAAAAGACACGTCTCAAAAAAAGGAACCCCTAAATACAAAATGGCGAATCGACAGAAAAACTACTGTTGGTGAGATCACGTAATTCGAGACAAACGCACGCCAGCTTTAATATAAAAATCGTTTATTTTAATGGGACGATACAACAGGGAAGAAGTCTGTCAGCGATATGTGACGCGATCGCTTTTTCCTAAATAAAAATAAAAGAACATCGGGAACAAAAGATACGGGGATCGGTGGCTATATCAGCCGCAGCAAAAAGATCGGCGCTGCGCTTCAGATAGCTCGTGCACCGACTGGCCAAGTCGAATGGGTGGCGGCGCATCGCACTCGTTCCGATCGCACTGAATCGGTTCCACACGCGATTCAATACTCCCCCTCGATTCAGGTCGAGAGGATTCCGAAACTTCGATATTTTTCATGCCGAGAAGATCCAAACACTTATCGTGTTTCGGCTTCGATATTCCCTTGGTTAGGACATCTGCCGCCATTTCTGCTGTAGGCGCATATACGATCTTGATTTCGCCGTTTTCGAGGACTTCGCGTACGTAATGGTGACGTATATCGATATGCTTGCTTCTGTTGTGGAAAACTGGGTTTTCAGCAAGTTTCCGAGCGCCATTGTTGTCACAGAATATCTTAATTTGCCCTGATTTTTCAAATCCGAGTTCAGCGAGGAATCGCTTCAAGTATGTAGCCTCTTTCGCAGCCTCCGATAGGGCCATGTACTCGGCCCCGGTCGACGAAAGTGCCACGGTCCTCTGCTTTCTAGCTTCCCACGAGACCGGGCATCCTGCGAGAATAAATGCAAAGCCGGTGTATGACTTCCTGTCGTTTGGGCAATTGGCCCAGTCTGCATCAACGAATCCCTCGAGCGGCTTTCCTGTGCGATGAAATCGCAGTCCAACGTTCCGAGTCCCAGTTAGATACCTCAAGACACGTTTCGCAGCTATCCAGTGTTCATTTCTGAAGCAATTGTTAAACTGGCTAAGATAGCTGACCGCGTAGGAGATGTCCGGACGAGTGCATACACTCAGGTACATGAGCGCTCCGATTAACTCGCGATACGGCAGTTTCTTTTCCTCAGAGCTCGGCTCTTCTTTGCTAACTCCAAGCTTCATTCCAGATTCTAGTGGAGTTGAAACTGCCTTTGCATTCTGCATTCCAAAACGCTCCAGAATGTCCTTGACATATGCGGCCTGACAAATTGTAATCTCGTTATTGCATTGCGAGAATTCCATACCGAAGCAATACTTTGCGACGCCGAGATCCTTAACTTCGAAAACTCTCGAGATATATCGCCCGAATTTGACGATTTCTTCGTTATCTCTTGACGCGACAAGGATGTCATCCACGTACACGCAGATTAGCAAACGGTTATCTCCCTCCCCTTTGTGATAAGTGCAGGGATCCGCGGAAGATTTTTTCGCTCCATACTTTGCTAATTCTTTGTCGATTCTTTCGTACCAACAACGCCCCGCTTGGCGTAATCCGTACAAGGCTTTTTTTAACCGACAGACCCTGTCGCCTTTTTCGAGCTCGCTCAGCATCCTCGACGCATTTCTTCCGATCTCGCTGCCGCGCGGCTCGCTTAGCATGATCGTTTCCAGGGCTTCAGCTGCGTATTCCGGTACTTCCATGAATACTTTTTCTTCGAGGATTCCATAGAGATACGCTGTGGTGATATCGAATTGATTCACCGTCATCCCTTCTTCGGCGGCAATTGCCGTCATCGTCCTGACCGATCCTATTCGCGCTACGGGCGCGAATGTTTCACAAAAATCTGTCCCGGGACGTTGCGCGAATCCCTTCGCGACGAGCCGTGCTTTTCTGCGCACCAACGCCCCGTCGTGCCCGTATTTGTTCCGCAGCACGATCCGACTACCGATGACTTTCTGGTTCTTTGGCCTCTCGGTTATGATCCAAGTGTCGTTTTTGATGATTGATCTTATCTCCGAAGCTATCGCTTCTCGCCATTCGTCAGCGTTCGGTCCACGAATGGCTTGTTTTAGCGGTACTTCGGCTAGAAACGCGGTTTCCTCGGATGAGTTAGCCATATGGTACTGCTTTTTGGGTCTCCCCCTGAGACCTGTCCGCACGATCCTCGGTCTTCCTGGGCCTCGACGCGGGGGAAGATCGTCGTCATCTTCGTCCGCGCTCTGTAGATTATCTTCTTCTCGATCTTCATGATGATCACGCTCGATTTCCGCACGATCTTGGATTTCCTCTTCATCTTGCTGGTTCACCGGAGGAAATATCAGTTCGATTTCCGTGTGATCTCCACCGTCGCTATCGATATCTTCGATCGAGTTCTCGCTCTTCGTCGTGATTTTCGGTATTCCGACGAATTTAACGTCGCATGCGATGTTTATGCGTTTTTCGCACGACAGCCAATTGCGGTACGCTTTCGATTCCTCAGAATACCCGACGAATATACCCTTTTTCGAACGAGGTTCAAGCTTCCCCTTCGTCGGTGTTCGGTCTATAACAAATACTTCGGAACCAAATTCCCGAAAATGACTCACGTCCGGAACTTTTCCGGTCCACATCTCGTACGGGGTTTTTCCTTCCAGGCTCTTCGACGGACATCGATTCCGGATGTAATTTGACGTGCTTATCGCTTCACCCCAGAAGGATGGAGGGAGTCGTGACTGGATCAGAAGACACCTCGTCATGTCCATTAGCGTCCGATTTCGTCTTTCCGCCACGCCGTTCTGTTCCGGAGTGTGCGTTACCGTCAGCCTTCGTCGAATACCATTTCCCTTGAGAAACTTGCTAAAATTCTCGTTCAGGTATTCCCTTCCGTTGTCCGATTGAATAAATTGTATTTTGCGTCCGTGTCGATTTTCAGCGAGAGACTTGTACTCCTTGAAAGCTTCGAAAACTTCGTCTTTTCGTTTGAGGAGCCGTATTTCACCCCACTTGGAGTAATCGTCGATGAAAGTCACGATGTATCTCGCCTTTCCATTCGACTCCACGCGCATTGGCCCGATGACGTCGCTGTGGATTATTTCCAGCAAACTCGAATTTCTCGCGGAATTTTTCGGGAACGGTGTTTTTGTCATTTTTCCACGGAGACACACTTCGCAGTGAGATTCCAGCGGTGATTCTTCGATCCTTATACCTCGCACCGTACCTTCCCGATTGCACTTTATGAGGTCGCGAAAATTGAGGTGCCCCATTCTTCGATGCCACTCGCTCGCCACGTATCCCTCGTTTGCTTCGTCGACGTTGTTGGTTCTCGCTCCGTGTTGGTCGTCCGACTCGCGTACGTAGTACAGTCCCTTTTTCCGATCCGCGATGAATACTGTATTTCCGTTTTTGTCGACGACTTCCGCCTTTGTTTTGTCGAATATCACGACGTTACCTCTGTCCGCGATCCGGCCAACGGACAACAGGTTCGTTCTTAGCTCGGGGACTCGCAGTACGCCACTGACGTTAATATTTTTCAATCGACCGTCGACGTTTGTGGCTATGGACACCGACCCTTTTCCTTGAATCGGCGTACAGGCTGTGTCGCTCGCGAGTTTCACGTTTCCATCACAAGGTTCGATGAAATTTCCGAATTTCGCATCGTCGTTTCCCATGTGTGTCGTACACCCGCTATCAAGACACCATTTCACGTCGTTTTGCGCAATCCTTGCTTCAGCGGTTTCGGTAGTAGCCTTGTATTCCGTGTCTACGTAGAGGCTGGCCTCGTCCGCCGTGTTCGCACTGTCGACGTCCTTCTTCGACGCGGTGCATTCGGACGCTTTGTGACCAACTTTCCTACAACGGTGACACCTGTACCTGAATGGCTCGCGTGTTGTTTTATTTTCGAATTTTCCCGGCCCCTTATGCTCGTTTCCAGATTTCTGAGTCGCGCTCTGCCGTTTGGCCCACTGTTTCTTCGCGAACATCGCGTTGTTTCCGACATCGCGCGTTTCGTTCTTTCTCGCGTCGTACTCTTCGATAACTTTGACACGTAGAGCTTCGAGATCCGGTAGCTCGTCGCGAGACTCGATAGCGCACCGAAAATTTTCGAACGATGACGGGAGACTGTAGAGTAACATCACGGTCAGTAGATCGTGATTTATCTCTACTTCCATCTCATTCAGTTTGTCAACTGTATCGAAGAATTTTCGGAGATGCTCGCGCACATCGTAATTGTCGGCCATTCTGTGTAATGTGAGCTGTTTCAGCAATGTTGCCTTTCGCGCTGTAGGGCGATTCTGTAACTCGCTATGCTGTCGTTATGGACTCATAACGACAAGTTTCGTTATGTTACCGACCGCGTCGCTATTATAACGACAAATGCGATTCTGTACACTATTCTTAGCGAGTTTTGTCGTTATTAGTAACGAAAAATGTCGCTATGATGTCGTTACGGTGCGAGCGGATAGCGAGGCTCGGAGACCCCCTCGGTACGCTATAACGACCATTATAACGACGCTTTGCACACGAGCTAGAGGAGTGGTGTGCGTTACCCATATTTTTCTCGACGCCGAGAAAGTGCTCCGAAAAGTGCTCCGAAAGTGAAAAATAATTACGCCGTTTGAAATAACAAGTAAGTTGAATTTTGCAGTAATCAGAAATTATCAATGCAGATTGATTTCAGAAAAAATTGTAGAATAGATTTCATTATATTATAAAAAAGAATAACATAACCTATAAATTGTAGTATTGCTCAGAAGAACCAACAAAGTTGCTTAGATATAATTATTCATTTCTTTCATTAATAATTCATTTTTACTATTAAGTCTATTATTTACGCTGTTTCTTTTATTATCTTCAATCTTAAAGGATCATGGCCATCGAATACCTTGCTTGGGATGTATTCGTTCTTGAGGAAAGATTACATCGACTCGAACGTCGTGTGGAAAGAAGGCGACTGAGAGATGCTCAGAATCCTTTCGAGCTACCTCGAGAAGAGTTTCTAAGTCTTTTTCGCCTGCCTCAAGAAGCTGTGATGAATCTCGTTAATTTGTTACGCGCAGATTTGCAGAGTGAACGGATTATTGGATTAAGTGCAGAAATCAAGGTAATTTTGGAATTATTGTATTTGTTCACCTCAAAGATATCGTTTCAGTAAAAAAATGTTCCTAAAATCAACCTTTCAATATTTTTCGCAGGTGTTGGTCGCCATTCGATTTTACGCTCAAGGTTCTTATCAACGGAGTGTCGGCAACCAACAACAATTTAACATCAGCCAGCCATCAACAAGTCGTTGCTTGCATGCTGTTACGGAAGCAATCAATAGGCGCTTGCTTCGTAGATGGGTAAAATTTCCAATGACTGCCATCGATCGGCAGCAAGCAAGGGAAAAGTTTGCAACTGCTCCACAGCCATTTGAGGGTGCAATTGGCGCAATCGACTGTACGTTTGTTCACATACTTGCCCCATCGGAACATGAGGAGGCATTCGTCAATCATCATGGCCGGCATTCTTTGAACGTGCAAGCAGTAAGTATACATAGAAGAAATGTTTCTCCTTAAACATCCATGATGCAGCATCCAAATGAATTCTTTCAATTTTACAATTTTTCTTCAAATTTTATCATTGAAAATCATAAAAATGGCAAGAAAAATAACAAATGAGAATTTCTAGTGAAATTGTCTAATTGTATCATTCTTGTATAAGAAGTTATTTTCAATTTTAAAGGAATTTCTATTTTATTCCGCGTGTAACTGAATGTAATGGTTTGTCTTTCAACTTCTTTATTATTATTTTTGTTGCAGATTGTTGATCCAGATCTCAAAATATTGAACATAAACCCACGATATCCAGGTGCTCGAAATGATGCGTACATATGGAGCACATCACCTATCCGGAGGGCTATGGAATTCCATTATAATCGAGGAGAACGAAGAACTTGGCTAATTGGTAAGTTGTGATGTCATACAGTGGATTTTGCATATATCTGAATTCTGCATAAGCCGCTTAAAAATGGAAAAAAAATCATTTTCAATGACTTTGTTTAGAGTTTTGACCAAGCGGAGTTGATATTGTCAAATATTGTCACTCGACTGAGCATAGGGTATTGACCGAGCGCGGTCGATGTTGAAAAATATGGTCTTGACCGAGCGCAGTAAGAGCCACAATACTAACACTACATCGACTGCGCTTGGTTAACACCTTAATCGCAGTCGAAGCGAAAATATTTTTTACTGTTCAGCAAAGCAGCATAGGTTCTGTTTGAGTTACATATATATATATATAATATGCATAATATATTTAGTCTACTTTTTTCTAAATCAATATATTTTCAATTAGGTGATGCTGGATATCCGTTGGAGCCTTGGCTGTTAACACCTCTGGCCAATTTTCCCGAAGATACGCGACAACATCAATATACACAACAACTATGCAAGGCTAGAAGTGTCGTTGAGCGGTTTTTTGGAGTTTGGAAATCTGTATGGAGATGCTTGTCATACCAGCGAGTCTTGATGTACGAACCAGCGTTCGCAGCGAAAATTGTTAATGCGTGTGCAGTACTGCACAACATGAGAGTGCAACTACGATTAAACAATCAAGATGACGAACAACCAGCACCGATAGCTCAACCCGAACAGAATTATGTTGATCCGATGGATCAAGATGAAGAATGCAACAGACGAGGACCACGCGCTTTGGCTCAACGAATTCAACAACAAATTATGAGAGAACGATTTCCCAACTTCCGTGACGCGAAAGAATAGAATACAGAATATTTGAATGATGTTTATGATTAATTTGACTTATGGTCGTACTACCTTTTTGTATAAAGAAAAAACCGAAAATTGTAAAATTCCATTGTTGCATGAGTGAATGTTCATTGTTTGAATTTGATTGTAAATAGATATTTTGCGCACTGTACATAAAAAATTGTAAGCAATTGCCAACAAGTATTTTTGCATATGATTATACGTGAATAAATATTCAATTGTGTTTATAAAGTATAACTTTATTTTATAAAAAATATATACCTTTTTTAACCCGAGCAAAAAAAAACGCGAAAAATCTTTATTCTATACTAGACCTCAACTTTTTTCTCTAGTTGTGTTGTTTTTGCCGTGAAATTAACAAACTCGAAGACAAGTATTGGAAACTTGGCGTCAAGACGCTACCGCGTCTCGAAATATTACAGCTACAATTATGATTGTTAGTAAAAGATGGGAGTAGTTATATAATTACTCTCTTCAGTATATTGGTTCTACGCGAAGAACCCGATGGTGGTCCATGCAAAAAGAATAGTGAGGAAAACGTAGAAGCAGTAAACGCTGCATGGGGATTCACGACACGTGGTCAAAAGGCTCCTTTGAAGAATATGAGTGCGAATAAATTTTTCTGCTCGTATTAAAATTTATTACAAGTATTAAACGGTGTTAAGATGTAATAACAATGATAAATATCTTGAAAACATCATCTTCGAGAAAACATTTAAAAAAACGTAATAAAAAATGCAGAAACAATAATAATGATAATCTCTATTATCACAATAGCTTTGTCTGTTGGAAAAAAAACTTATTTATAGAAAATATTCTGACAAAATCAATCTTAATTCTACAACGCAATAAATCTGTTTAAAAACTATTAACGATAATAATAATGATAGTAATACATTGTTTAGCTTATGTCTTAATTCTTTGGTGCCTAATTCTTTATTTTTTTGAATATTGCACACATTCCTGCAGCACTCCTATCAAGTTAAACATAACTTGGTCCCGCTCTTTTTGAGATTCGACGAGTGTGCGGAGAATCTCGTTCCTTTCTCTTTCGTTTTCGTTCCTCTGCCTGTCATTCTCGGCCATCTTCTCCATCGATTGTGCAAACATCTGTGTAAAAAAAATATGTTCAGTTATTGTCGGCATAGAATTTATCGTAAAATGTCGTTTAATATGCACAATGAAGACAACTTTAAAGACATTTCAATAATAAGTACCTCCATGCATGAAACTTGTCTCTCAGCCAGAGTTGCAAAATCGTTTCGGGAATTTTCCAGCTGTGTGCTGAATCTTCGACGATCTGAAAGATTATTGAAACCAATATATTAAATACATATTTCCATATTTTGTAACAAACAAGTTACGATTTTGTGATACTTACTAGGTCTTGTGACTCTCGAGGCTCTTCCTTGTTGATTAAGGCCACTCGGGCCAGGTTCTGCCAATGCATCTACTGGAGATGGTGTTATTGCTGGAGGAGGTGGCGGTGGTGGTGGCAATGCAGCATCTGTATTTTCTTCAGGTATTGAAGAGCCTTCCTCCAAAGTTGCCTCCCCACCATCCAAGTTTTCAAGAACTTCTATATCTAAAAAAAACACAAAAGTCAAATGAGCGATGTGACACACAACTTTTGATTCATTAATAAATAACTAAGGGCATATTCAAAAACGATTACTTACTAGTGTAATCGAGAGCACTGGCCTCGACGTAGTCTCGCAAAGTTAAGATGCTGCCATCCTCATCGAGTATGCTCTCGTCTCCTTCTGCCAGTAGCTCCATGGCGTTTAACTAAAATGGTTTTTATAGAAACAAATTACTTTCCAAAATAATTTTTATTACATTCGATATTTTGCTTTATCAGTGCAAAACCAAGATTACCTGTTCTTCAGGAAAGGCATCAGGGCATTCCACTCCTTCCACGTAATCGAAGCCCATAATGCCCATAATTTTTTCCTCTCGTTCGGTCAGTTTCACTTGAGGGCCACCAACATTCCCTGTCCTCGAACGATTTGCTCGAATTTTCGCTACTTTTTGCGACACAGTGGTCTTGTTGTCTCGCCACGTCTAGAATAAAAATTTGAAACATTTATTATGAAAAATTACAGATTATATAAAATATGCAAATTTATAAATGCGATTTGAAATAATGTGTAAAAGGGTGCAAATTGAAATTTGCAAATTTATTTCTCAAGATTCTGTACGATAAATAAAGGACGTGTTCAGAACAACTCAACGTTGAGTAGCGTTCAGCATCGTAACTCAGCTCAAATCTTTGCAAACCAATTTTCATTAAGCACCTTTTAAAGTGACATAATATACTCATATGAACTTACTGATTTCCATGATTTAACGTCTTTTCCTTTCCCATCTTTTCCCATCTTATTCAGTTCCTCTACGAGTTGCTCCCACGACGCGGCCAAATCCGATTTTCCATGGAGAGATTGAAATTTTCCCGTTGCGATGTACGGATGCTGGATAAAATAATCGACCATATAATCGATTTGGGCTGGCGTGGCCTTCGCCTGTCTCTTCTGTTTGTTTCTAGAAAAATTTAATCAAAATTAGTCACGGAAACATAAACGAATTAAATTTTCACATGTTCATAACCTATAAACCACACAAAACATAACATATAATTCACAATACAAGGCAGGGCCCTGGTTCAACAGCGGGCAGTTCGACATGGCATTGTCTCGATAGTGGTGTGGGGATGCCAAACAAAGGAATGTCGAACTGCCCGGTGTCGAACTGACACCCTGCCATATTATTCACAATATCACACATAACATGTATGGCAACCATCGTTGATTATACTAACTTTCCAACCGAACACATAGTAACGATGCAAACAAAGCAAAAATGCACTTCACTGGAATTGATATTCGTATTTATATTAACAATGTTCACTATACGATGGATTTGCACTGACTGATTGTGCCCGCCTCGATTTAAACCTTCATGCGCGTCACCGCGGCTCGAATTTCAACTATTTTAAGGTGAGTTTCGATAAAATTCTAGTTATTTACTAAAGATTTGTCACAATACGTCACTTCCTATCGGTATCCATAACGACGATTCGTTATCCCATTCTGTAACGTCGAAGTGTCGTTATACGTAGGTACAGAATCACACCGTCGTTATAGAACTGTCGTTACACGTTGTGAAATTCGTTATGGTTGCGATACCGTCCCCGAGTCGTTATGCTCATAGCGAGTTACAGAATCGCCCTACTGGTCCGCTCGATTGATAAATCGACTTTAGTTTCGACCACACTTCCTTCGACGTATCGCACCCTTTTATTTGTTTTAGTTCGGACGGTTTGATTGACAAGACGATATCTGCTTTCGCCTTTTGATCGTCGATCTTCCATTTCGCGGCTGCTGCTGCGGATGCTGCGTTTTCCGGCACGATTACAGGTTTCGGTTTTTCGCCGTTCACAAACCCCCACGCGTCGTTTTTAATCAGGATCGCTTGCATCTGGATTTGCCATGTATCGAAATTTTCCTTCGTAAGAAGCTCGATACGCACCGTGTTCGACGACGCCATGTTTTTGGCTTCACAAGGCTACAGGAGAAATCGCGACGCACTAGTCTCGACCGTAATTCTCTTGTGCTGATCGTTCAATACTATTTTGATTATTTCTGTGTGTCTGGGCCCATAACCTGTTGGTGAGATCACGTAATTCGAGACAAACGCACGCCAGCTTTAATATAAAAATCGTTTATTTTAATGGGACGATACAACAGGGAAGAAGTCTGTCAGCGATATGTGACGCGATCGCTTTTTCCTAAATAAAAATGAAGGACATCGGGAACAAAAGATACGGGGATCGGTGGCTATATCAGCCGCAGCAAAAAGATCGGCGCTGCGCTTCAGATAGCTCGTGCACCGACTGGCCAAGTCGAATGGGTGGCGGCGCATCGCACTCGTTCCGATCGCACTGAATCGGTTCCACACGCGATTCAATAACTACTTCATAAAAAAATACAAAACTAAAGTTTGCCATCATATGTTGAGCGTATGCGCACAGAGTACTTGGCCGGCCCGAAATTTTTTGTATCAGCTTCCGCTATTTATAGATGGGTAGAACAACTTGGTTGTATTCATGAGAAAAATGATAAGCGTTACACAAATGTCACTGAACGTTATACATTCAAATGAATTAGTACAAATTCAAAGTTTTCTCTCAATTTGATATAAAATTAATTAATTAAATCATTTGCGCAATATCTTACACAAGTATGGATACGTAGAAAAATAATAACTGATCACTAATTAAGGTGGAGCTAAATATTATCCTAGCCAAACACAGCATAAATGCTGTAAAAAAACTGAGACAAGTACATTTACTCCCGCCAAATAGTTCCGGTTGAAAATAGCCCCGTGCAAAAAATTAAAACCAATTGACCCTTTCCAAAAAACGGTTCTCTTCTCAAAAAAAGTTGAATTGTGACTTGACAAAAAGTTACTAAATAATCCGAGATTCACTGAAACGTACACGATCAAGTACGCAGAGCTTTTTAATATTTCACTAGAAAAAGTTGACCACTCCAATCTTCGCAAAATTCGGGACTTCGCCAAATGTTAGTCACAGAGTACTTGGAGTAAATGTACTTGTCTCAGTTTTTTTACAGCATTTATGCTGTGTTTGGCTAGGATAATATTTAGCTCCACCTTAATTAGTGATCAGTTATTATTTTTCTACGTATCCATACTTGTGTAAGATATTGCGCAAATGATTTAATTAATTAATTGTATATCAAATTGAGAGAAAACTTTGAATTTGTACTAATTCATTTGAATGTATAACGTTCAGTGACATTTGTGTAACGCTTATCATTTTTCTCATGAATACAACCAAGTTGTTCTACCCATCTATAAATAGCGGAAGCTGATACAAAAAATTTCGGGCCGGCCAAGTACTCTGTGCGCATACGCTCATTATATGATGGCAAACTTTAGTTTTGTATTTTTTTATGAAGTAGTTTTTCTGTCGATTCGCCATTTTGTATTTAGGGGTTCCTTTTTTTGAGACGTGTCTTTTTGGAAGATTTTCTTTTTTCTCGTTAATTGATTTTCGAACATCAACATGATTTTCAGACAGGGAATACTTGTCCTTTTATAGATATCAGAATTTTTTATGCTGAGCGAATACCATTAATTGTTTTCTACCATTCTCGCATTTCTTGCATTTTTCTCAATCTTCTTGAATTTTTTTTTTTTGGGTTTTCTTAAATTCTTTTTTTTTTTGGCGTTTCCAAATTTTTTCAAGGGAGGATTAGATTTTTCTCTGAAAACAAATGGAAATGAGGATCACCAACAAATGTACTTGTCCAAGCTTTTTTTCCCCAGGAGGGGATTTTCGGCTAGGATTAAAATGAATTGGTACAAATTCAAAGTTTTCTCTCGATTCGATATATCATTAATAAGTTATTTATTTGTGCAATATTTTACACGAGTATGGAACCATAGAAGAATAACAAGAATAACAACTAATGACCAATTGAGATGCAGCTAGTGAAATTCAATGACCCGTAATGCATCGGTAAAAATTGCACTTCTAGCGATTTTTTGTATCATTCGCTTGAAATGTAAATCGGTTTAGAAGAGAACCTTGACCGACTCGAGATTTTCACCGACCTTTCACGTGTTTTTTCTGAAAAGCTTTTTCAGACCAAGAAATTGCGTTATCTCAAGTTCAACTCCTGTGAGCATTTCTAATAAAAATTTTCGGGCCGGACAAGTTCTCTGTGCGCATCCGCTCAACTGCTCAACATGCGATGGCAAAATTTAATTTTTTATTTTTTGTATGAAGTTTTTCTGTCGATTCGCAATTTTGTATTTAGAGGTTTCTTTTTTTGTGTCATGTCTTTTTGGAAGTTTTCCCTTTTTCTCGTTAATTGGTTTTCAGCCATCAATGGAATACTTCTGTCGAAGTAATTTTCAAGAGCCGACGCTAAACGTAAAGACCTGTCTTCCGTGAAAAATGTTAAGCGCAATACCGGTTGATTTTTATTCGGAGCAGAAGTTTTTATTCGGTCCGGAATTTTTATCTCGTAAGATTTTTCGTCGACTTTTCGGATATTACGGATGTCTATTACCGCAGAAGTTTGTAGCCGATGGCCCGTCATTAACGCTAAAAGTGTAACTAGTTTCATCGAAAGTCGCTCCAACGAAAGTTCTTCATTTGAACCCCAGCTTGAAAATAATTGTGATACAATTTTTGGATCCCACGTCGAGTCGTACCGTGGCGCAGAAGGTCTTAATTTTGAAACCCCCTTAAAAAATCGTGTCACTCTCTCATCTTCTCCCAGATTCGAGCCCAGAATGAGTGAAAGCGCTGATCGATAGCAATAGAGCGATCCATATGGAGCGTTGTTATTTAATTCTTTTGTAAGAAACGGTAAAACGTCCATTGGCGAGCCCCTTAATGGATTCAGACCGGTGGTTGCACAGAAACGCCACCATTTTTTCAACCCACAATCGTGCTGCCGGATAATTGCGTCTGTTCAAGACGCCCTGAGTATGTCGATTGTCTCTGGTGGGGCTTGTCTCAAGATGAGCGCTTCCCTGATAGCATGCCGGCAACCAATATAAATTGCTTCGACAGAGGGTGAGGCTCCCTGTTGGAAGAATGCAGCAGATTATTGTTCGGTTCGAAAAAAACTAGATCACCAATCACTAACGAGGAGAAAAGGGGAAACCAAAGTTGACGTTCACAGTATGGTACAACTATGATTCCCTCTACGTGATCCTGGCAGATTTTTCGCAAAACTCTCGAAACGATTGAGAATGAAGGAAAAGCGTAGAAAAACCATTTATTCCACCGTACAGTAAATGCATCAACCGCGAATGACTCGGGATCTTGGCACCATGAAATATATCGCTCGCATTTTGTATTTATTCGTGAGGCAAACAAGTCGATTCTTGGCTCACTAAACACCTTTACTATTTTTTGAAATGCCTCATCCGCGAGTTCGAATTCTGTCTCGGGCTGTAATTTTCGCGATTCGTAATCTGCTTCTACATTTTCTTCCGACGCAATGTATCCCGCAACGATCCAAATATCTCTGGTCTCGCACCAATCCCAAATCTTTTTCGTTATATCTCTAAGATTATCGAACCGACTGTCTCGCAAACGATTTATGTAGGCTATTGCGGTGGTGTTATCGATGCGAAGAAGCACATTGCATTGTTCTTTTGTATCTTAAGAAGCGTTTTAGTCTGAAAAATGCGGCTACCAACTCGAGATGATTGATGTGGAAATTTAAATCATTCGTGCTCCAGTGTCCATTCGCTCGTCGACCCTCGCAAGCTGCGCCCCGTCCTGTGCGCGGAGCATCGGTAAAAATCTCGTAACCAAATACTGGCTCATTCGGAGGCGCGCTGGCTGAGGCTATATTTAGCGTCCACCATTCAAAAATTTCTTTTAATTCTTCTAGAATTATCATAATCCTGTCATAATTATTTTTTTTTTCTTTGAGCGCTAACAGTCTGGCTTTTTCGAACCGCCTCATATGGATCATGGCATATTTCAGCGCTGGACAGCACGAGCCAAGAGATCCGATGCAGGATACGACCTCGCGAATTGAGCATTTTCTTATCTTTCTAAAGTTTTTCAATAGATCGAGAGATTTCTTGATTTTTTCCTCTGGCAATTCGATCGTCATGCTTTCCGAGTCGAAAATAAGCACTAGATATTTGACACGTTTTCTGGGAATCCTACGACATTTTTCATTATTGATTATAAACCCGAGTTCTTCTAGAATAGCCGTCGTAGCTCGAAAGCTTTTTGTACACTCTTCGAATGATTTTCCGATAAGCAAGATGTCATCTAAGTAAAAAACGGATCTAAAGCCTTGTCTTCGTAGATATGCTGCCACCACTTTTAGTATTTTGTAAATACGAAAGGTGCGACATTTAAACCGAACGGTAAGCAATTAAATTCGTAATATACGCCACTATATTGGAATCGTAAAAACTTTCGAAAACCCTTTTCTACTGGTACGCGGTAATACGCGTCCTTAATATCAATTGTAGCCATAAAACAATCGGGCTCAATTAACGACTTTGCCACGCGCCAATCTTCTATCTTAAAATGATTCGCAATTATGAATTCATTAAGCTTTTTGACGTTCAAAATGAATCTTTGTGTACCGTCGGACTTCGGCACCAAGAAAATACTTGAAACGAACTGGTCCGAGGACGGAGTAACCGTCTGAATCGCGCCCTTTTCTGATAATTTTTCGATTTCACGTGCGATCGCGAGTTTTTCGTTATTCGAGCAATCCGTTTTTTCTGAGAGCCGACCCTGCACAGGAAGTGATGCGAATGAGATTTTAAATCCTCTGATCCATTCATTAACTTCAGGATCAGCCGATACTTTGGACCATGCCCGATAAAAGAACCGTAATCGGCCCGCAGTTTTACCTACACTGGAAATTAGCAGCGTCTGTCCGGGAACCGTGTCTTCCGAGGGTACGTTTTCTTTGGTCTCGAGACAAATTTGTCGTTTGTCGGTTTCGGCGGTCACGATCTAAACGGTCACGATCTAAAGTCAGTATCGGGGCGAAAAATAAAATTAAAACATTTTCTAATGGGGCAAATTGAAGCCTCGTTTGTCCTCTTTGAAACGAAGCTTCGAAAATTGCGATATCTTTTTTTTTAGCTGAGTTATACAACTTGGAGTAAAACAAGAAATTAATTCTCTTGTATCCAAACTTTTGAGCGGTAGTGTATATCAAGAGACTCGGCAGAGTCTCGGGACAAGTACATTTGAAAACAGCTGTGCGTCGTCTGCTTGGCCCGAGCGCTCGCCGAGTCTATACTTTCTCGTAGTAAAACGATTCGCGGCGGTGGGGAAAAAAAATTTCGATGACATTTCAGCTAACTGTAAAGCCCAAGGGTCGTCTAGTGACGTGAAAATTGACATGGAGACTCATTACGCGATACCCTTTCGATCGAGCCCAAATTCGGTACGATTGATTCAGTAATTGCTGAGAAAAAACTTTGCACGGGCTTAGTCCTATCTCAGCGTGCGTCAGAACCACGCAACATCGAAGGATTTGACGTGTCTGTTGTGACGTAACTTTTTGCTACGTCACTCGCACGAATCCCTGTCGACCAGTGGACCGGGTTTTCGGTCCATTTTTCGGTCGCCACTCGTCGAAAGAACGGACAGAGCATTTGCGGAGACTCAACGCGTCGTAATTATACAACCTTTTATTATTATTTCATTTTATACGACGTTAATTCTAAGTATTTTGTCAACGAACCGGCTCGAGCATCGAAATACCTTCGCGAATTTCAGCTATTATCGCGAGCTACCGAGATCGACCCCCTTCAGTTAATTTTGAGTATTTGAGATTCCCTTGTTGCCTTGAGAATACCGAGAAACACGAAACGCAGTATTACCTTTCTAGCCATTGCCTTTTGTGTTGTTGCGTTTCTCGTGCACCCGCTCCGGCATGGGTTTCTCGCGAGGGAAAACATTTTTGCCTTTTGCCGTGCTTTGCCGCCCCGTTTTTCTCAAAGCTTTCGCCCCCGTCAGAGCGTCTTAGTCGCAATCATCGCGGCTGCCGGTGGACGTACGGAGGACCACGCCGGTTCTGTGGCCATTCGATGATGCCCCCCGTGGCCTCCTCGCCGATGCAACCAAGTAGTTGCAACGTCCACAGCTGTAACCTCGGGTGCCACGGTCCGCTAGCCCCGGCGCCTCATCTTAGCGGGATTCGGGAAACCAGGGGCGGAGGTGCTGTTTGCCTAACGTGGCGTGTGGGCCCACCGCGACTCGCTTGGTCGGCGAGCCGCGAGGGAGGCCTCCCCTTCGTCCCGTCATGGACACCACCCGGATCCCCCGAGGAAGCGTACCCGAGGCACGGCTCAGCCGAACGCAGGGGGACGATTGTCGAAGGAGGGACGGTCAGCGGCAAGGCGTAGTCGAGTTAGATTATTTCGAGTCGCGTACCGTCGATTTCATGATCGGCGGTGCACGCAATTCCAAAGGGCCGCGAAGATCACGTGGCCCGGCAACAGCCTAGCTCGCGCCTAGAGCGCGCTAGTGCTGCCTCGCGAGAGACCGGTTACGGTGGTGGGGATGTCGCGAGAACGGGAGCAACGAGATTTGCGATCGATGCAAATCAGTCTTCGTCAAGTGCCTGTCCGGAGTGGTGACATCTTCTCTTTTGACTTCCACTGCCTTTGTTGCCTTGCTGCCTTTACCTTTTGCCTTTGCTGCCTTGGTTGCTGTCGTCACCTGGACCACGAGTTTCTCGGTGAGCCCGTTCTAATTTCTCCCTTCGATCGCCTCGTTTGTTCGGCATTTATTGGTATTTTTGCGATCTCCGGGATGGCGAAAATTGGCGGCCATTCCGGGAGATTATTTCGTTAGAGTTTTTTTTGCGTTCGAGAAGAAAAGGGGTTGACCTTTTCGGGCGTGACCAGCCATCCGTCCCCGGCTTTTCCTTCGAACATTCGAGTCATTTTGTGGCCGAACAAGACGAGGCGAGTCGACAAACGATAGCGTCTCAAATTGTTTCGTTTAGAATATTTCTCGTGTTTCCTTGCCTTGATTTAAAGTAATTCATTTTCCGTAATTAATTTCGATCTCGGTATCCTTTTGTATAATATTCTTCAAGCGACGAAAATATATTTTATTTCGTTGTGCTTGAGTTGTCGCTCGGAGAATTCCTTCGTCGCGCGTGGCCTCGAGTCGGCCAGCGCGCACGCGTTTGTATTCGTTCTATCTCTCTCGCTCTCGTGCCCCAGCTTCGATCGCTGCGGTAAGGCGTAGAGCCTATTGTTCGCGGATGTGTTTGTCGATATTTCGGTGGTCTGAGCTCGGTTTCGTATTTATTTTATTTTCGCACGTGTCGTGCGTTTCGAGGGTTATTTCGCTGTGCCATATTAATTGTTTCGAGTCTGATTTTGCGCTGTTTATTATTTCGTGCTACCAGGAACCCTTGTCAAAACGCCCCGACTGACGATGCGTAACTTTTCCCTTGTTTCGCCGCAACTATCGTGAAGTCTCTTCTGCCTTTCGAGATCTCGCGTGGTCTCAGGTACTGCCTCGCATTTAGGGCCGATTACCTTTTGCCTTTCGACGTTGTTTCTGAGCTACTACCTTGGCTGACGGTCTGTTAGCCTGATGACGTACTACCTATGCCTCGCGGCCGTTGCGTCACAGGCGTAACAGCCGCCGGATTACAGTCAGGCCGACGTTCGATTTTAGTTACCTCCGTTACAGCCTGGCAGTGCCAAAGACGTTTCGTTTTGTTTCGATCTTACGCTTTCGCCCATCGTCAGGCGGAGACGTTATTTCCTGGTAGCGTTTGCGCGACCTTATTATTTTCTTTGTAACGGGCTGGCGAGAGCCGCCCGGATACCATATTTCAATTGCCTTGTAAAATCCCTTCTGATTCTTTCAAATAAATACTATTGTTAACCTTTTTAATTCTTGATCGTTTAGAGTCAGTTTATTTTGTTACGTTTCTCGATATCCTGCTGTTACTCTTTCCCCAAAGAATCACCCCTCTACCCCTTAGTATCTCAGTATAAAGCTGAGTGGCCGGACCGCCTCGGTCGTGTCGTTCCTCGCGTCCCCGGCCAAATTTGATCGCCGGGGGCGGGCGAACACAAAGTCGACGTTGGTCGGCGGCACTATGTGCCTGGCGCCCAGCCCGTTCTCGCGGCCTTGGACGACGCGAGGAGTGACGCGAGCCGAGTAGGGACGAGATGGACCCGTCGGGAAAATCTATGTTACACTGTATTAGGGTGTTTCAAAAAAAAATTCATATTTTTTTTTGCCGAACTAACTGGTTCAGATCTTACTTTGATGCAAAAGAAGTAAGATCACCAAAGGAAAGCTTGAAATAAAAATATCTAGAGGTGTCGCACGCTCATTGTAGTTTCCCCTTCAAATAACATGGGAAATATTACTCTGCGTGTTCACAATGGGATAGCTTCTTGACGGCGACTGTTATCATTTACTTCACAGCGTGTTTCCGTAGCAAATTTTACGCTCTACAAATAAGGTCTCTTGCAAAATAATCATAAATCTAACCATTGAATAGTTATTAACTTTTCAAGTAGTATTAATGATGAATTTTACCGTTTTTCAACTATTTCTGCTAAACTATCAGTTTTTAAATCATACTTCTTCAATCTTTTATGTAGAGCTGTCAATTTGCAACATGTTGACTCCTGGACGCGTTCGCTAATTTCATGAACTGGAAATTGAGGCTTATAAAAATAATTAATTACAGAAAAACTGATTTTCAACTGCTTTTATTCCGGAAATCGACTACTGATCACTTCAAGATTTTTTTATGACAGTTGGGATAATGCCTTCGGTGTTCTCGCACAACTTGTAATAAATACTGAAATTGTTCTTCATCTTGAGTCAAGCATTTGTTATACTGTTCTAGTAATGAGACACCGCGTTCTACAGCGTCGTTTGTCACTTTTAGCTTTCCGAAAAAGGCCGAACATTCTTTAAAGCTATCATTACCATCCCATAGTTGTATGTCTTCATCGAGAAAATCGTACGGTAAATCAAATTTCTTGAATAACAGCACAGATTTTTTCGAAGCAAACTCGCTTACGTCTCGATTTGACAACGGGTCCACTTGGTTCTTTGGAACTATGTACCGTTTACACCCTACTATTGAACTGTCACGATTTTTCGTAACTTCAACCATTTTTTGTTTAACACTCACGGACACGCTGTCGTCGAATAACGAAAGAGGAGTCAGCTCCTCATTCAAATACCATAAATGAGAAGACATTTTTTTGAGAGCAGATTGTGATTCTCATGCGAAACGAATTATAAAAATACAAACTTCATGTAACCCAGTCATTTCGCGAACTGTAAGTTTGAATTCGTTTCTAAACATGAACATTTTCAAACTATAAATCGCCTTTGCCATCCACCTCGCATGGTGCATTGCTCCGGGACGCTTGAAACTGAATGTTTTCAGTGATTCGCTTCCAAGAAAAACTGCAGACAATTCCAAGAGTTCCTTGTAATCATCCCTGCAATGAGGCACCTAATGGAAAGAACATTTAGATGAATCAAAGTATCAAATTTGATTTCAATAATTTCATACAGTCAGCAATTTTAACCTGCAAGCGATTATCGATGAAAACGAGTTACTCCTGTCGTTTTCCTGTCAAAACGTTCGCCACATTTTCATCGGCCATGCCATTTTTATATTTCAGTTGGTCAATCTTGTCCCAATCATTGTTGAACTTCAAATATATCGGTACGTTGGGACCAGATTGTACGGGCCAGTATATTTCGAAAACGGTTTTCAAAATTATTTCAAAAATATGATGGCGGCACGGTAAATTGATCAATTCTCGCCCAAATGTTCTCTCTATTATAGCGCATGTGCCGTTTTGGATACCTGTGAGGTGGATACTCATTATGCAGGGAAAACCAAAAGAAAAAAGTATGTTAATTCGGATTGTGACACAAATATAAGATTATACCTGTATTAACGGATGTCGTGTCATAACACACCGCTTTAACATAGCTAGCGACGTTTCATTGGTTCAGTGTATCAATAATTGCTGAAGCTTGGTTCATAGCAGTTCCATTAGCCATTTTTGGAACTCCTAGTAGCTGATCAACGTCGCCAACTGACAAAATAACCGGAAGTCTGTCTACAGATTTTTTACCAACGATGTCGCTCAGTATCTTGCCATCCCAATGGACAACGTAACGATCGTCAATTTGAAAATCGTTTTTTAATCCTTCGGCGATCTTAGCTCTGAATTTGATGCGACTCCGATGAATGGTAGCGTGGCTCAAATTAACATTTTCAATATTGATTCCCAAACTCGCTACAGGAGCAGCTAATATAAAGGTAGCATTTCTGCTACTAACATTTCCTCGATCGAGTGCAGCGGCAAGTTCTGGCGTCATTATATTAATTTCCTCTTTTTTCCGCCTCGACATCTTCATTCGAGAAGTAAGAAATTACACTTGACGTTTGACTGACAGTCGTCAACGCAGACATTGACACTTGACTCCATAAAGTGTGTGACGTGGTAGAATCCACGTTACGAGGACGATTAGGGCTGAGTGTGGCAGCGGCCCGGATAGCTCAGTTGGGAGAGCACTCGACCGGCAATCGAGAGGTCCCGGGTTCGATTCCCGGTCCAGTCCCTGCCGCATTTTTTTCGGATCGTCCTCTTCTCCAAAAACTCCCGGATCACAAGTGTTACTGTTGCTCAGAGGTTGATCGTCATCTAGAATTTGTAGAATATATCAACTCCAGAAAAGTAAAAAAGGAACGCCAACTATTACAAAATCGCAACTTCAGTTGAAAAAAAAGACCCAATTTTTTCTTGATATTACTTTGCAATGTAACACTTTTGATTTACTAAATTTATGTATTTTATTTTTCCTTCACTGCAAACCATTTTTTGACCTTCATAAAAATCTTATCAAAAAGTGTCAAACTTAATTGAGACAAACAAAAGTGGAATTATTGTGCCGTAGCCAAGAGCTCATAAATGAATGACTAAATTTCATAGACGAACGTACGTCCTTAACACATTCGGTTCAAGGGTTTCTCCATTTTGGAGGATTCCAGCATGATTATCCTGAATATTATGATGACTTCATGCTAGCTAAAGATCATGAATGTACGTACAATACAATTCCACGGGAAACGGAACATAAAAAAGGGCACGTTTGCGTACAAGGCCACGCGAACACGTACACGTACTTCCCGGACGAAATCACTGCAAAGATTATACAAAAACTTGGCGTGCATGGTTTTCGAAAATAATTTAATCGATAATCGAATGTACCAGCAAGATTAATAATCATCTCATTTTCGTCTATGAAAATAGTATTTTACGCAACAAGTGCGGAAAGCGACGAATTACATCGCGTGTGAAGTTGCCGCATGAGCCGAAGGCTTATGATACATATTCGCACGAGTACGAGTGTGAATTGCGGCACGAGCCGAAGGCGAGTGCCGTAATACACTCGTACGAGTGCGAATATGTATCATAAGTCGAGGCGAATGCGGCAAACGCGCGATGTACTTCGTTGTTTTTCGCACATGTTGCGTACAATATTTTTTGTGATACTTGCCTCGAAAGTTCGATTTGAGGATCAAAAAACATCGACTGACATCTGACAGTTAAGCTATCTGACATATGAATGTCCGCACTAGTGCGGTAAAGTCTTCTCACCGTGCGGTAAAGTCCACATTACCGCACAAGTGCGGTAAAGTAAGACAAAAGAGCAAGCGTTGAGAAATAGGCTACTTTCGCCACGGAAAACGCCAACCGAAAATCGCACTTTCGAGGCAAGTATCACAAAAAAGAATTTTTATTTTTACATAGCATTCGTCAGTTTGCATTAAGGGGGGGGGGGGGAGCAGGCTTTAGGCGCTTCGAAAAATCCATTTTTTTTTGCAGAAATGTCTTCCCAAACTATCCAAGAATGTGTCCCTAAAATTTCAGAAGCAAATTCGAAATATTTTCGGAGTTACAGAAGAAATAGTGAGCAAGCGTCGAGCAGGTATACGAGCGAGATCACTCGGAGCGCGCGCGCTCCACCCCTTGATCTATTGTACGTTTTGTGATCTATTGTATAGTTCTTTGAAGAGTCTATAGGGCAACTCTATGGACCAGGAATCGCTGATTAGCATATTAATGCGGTAAGTTGCAGAAAATACGATTCTTTATATACGAAAACTGACGCACGATTTCTCGGTTTGTCATTTTTACGATTTTTCCTAATTGGCGGGGAAGATCGGGGAAAAACTAAACGTCCCATCAAAACGAAACGAAATGCATTCTATTCGGGATTAAATTCTCTTCTAGTCGAACCTAAGAAACCTTAAGAAAGTTAAGATTAACCCACTTTTTAAACAATCTAAAGTGAATTTTTTTTTTCACAAGAAATGCATTTTTATTTTAATTCGCGAAAAATTGTTGAATTTTTCACTTTTTGTTGAATTTTAGTGGTTTAACTAAGAGCTTTACTATTGAAAAAAAAAATTCGGGTTCTTTCTTTCAGATGGCAATTGCGACCTGTACCTTTCCCGCCGCACGACGAATGCACCCTCGCAACGCCTCGGCGAAATGCTTGTACCGGGCATGAAATGACATATGACTTAATGAAAAAATTTGAGAAGACTGATGAAATATATAACAATAAAACCGAAAGTTTCGTGTCAATCGGATATTTCTTTCCTTCCAAAAAAATCCTTGAAAAAATCGATTTTGTAAAGCCTCTAAAGGAAGCTCCCCCCTTAAAGACAAACTGTACTGGAAAAACGACAGTATTTTCTAGTTGAATTTCGCAAACTCGGCCCCCCCCAATGAAATATCGCCCATTGAACACCCTGCTGCAAAGTATCCTATGCACTGAGGGAGGATAGTCAACGCCGAACGCGCTGTTTTCAGGACAAGTCGTAACCAAGCGCGCGCGGCGCGCGAGGCGGAGATGAGGGAAAATTTGCCATTTGTCTCTGTCCCCAGTTCGTACTGGGGACGCCACTGAGAGGGTGGTGGGGAATTCCTCATCCCTGTTTACTCGTGTAAACATGGATGAGGAATTCCTTCGCCGAAATTATTTTTGAAAACCATGCACGCCAAGTTTTTGTATAATCTTTGCGGTGAATTCGTCCGGGAAGTACGTGTACGTGTTCGCGTGCCCTTGTACGCAAACGTGCCCTTTTTTATGTTCCGTTTCCCGTGGAATTGTATTGTACGTACATTCATGATCTTTAGCTAGCATGAAGTCATCATAATATTCAGGATAATCATGCTGGAATCCTCACAAATGGAGAAACCCTTAAACCGAATGTGTTGAGGACGTACGTTCGTCTATGAAATTTAGTCAGTCATATATGAGCTCTTGGCTACGGCACAATAATTTCATTTTTGTTTGTCTCAATTAAGTTTGACACTTTTTGATAAGATTTTTATGAAGGTCAAAAAATGGTTTGCAGTGAAGGAAAAATAAAATACATAAATTTAGTAAATCAAAAGTGTTACATTGCAAAGTAATATCAAGAAAAAATTGGGTCGTTTTTTTTCAACTGAAGTTGCGATTTTTTAATAGTTGGCGTTCCTTTTTTGCTTTTCTGGAGTATTTTTCCACGGATTTCCCTTCTTTTTGGAAAGGCCAATATTTATCAAAACTTTAATGATGGAGAAATTTTTATACAAAGTAATATTAAGATATGTGAGTCATAATTTTCCAACTGCGGTTGCACTTTTTTAATACTTGGCGTCCTTTTTTTACTTTTATAAAGTATTTTCCCACGGATTTCACATTATTTTGGAAAATAGGATGTTCATCAACATTTTTTTTTTTTATAATCGAGGGATTATTCGTTGTGGTTGGTTGTTCTGGAAAGAGGATAAATCTCTTCAAAAACTTACGTCGACAGCCCTGGTAGAACTCTTCTAATATCTCGACGAAAGACATGATCAATCCCTTGGAAAACTCTTGTACAGACTCTTGTTCAATCTCTTAAGGAAACCTCGGAGAGACTCGTGGTCAATCCCTTCAAGAAACCTATGTGACACCATTAAGCAATCACTTGAAAAAATTCCTTCGCGGCCCCTTGGAAATCTCGTCCATAAAGAGCCCGGCGAGATTCTTGATTAATCCCATAAAAACTTCAATTGAATGAGATCCTATTTTCAACGCTTTAAAAAAGAGCCCCGTCAAGACAGGGCTCTTTTTTCAAGCCGATCAGCCGAGAGTCTTGACTCTCGGTTGATCGCTTGAAAACCTCTCGATAAAACTCTGAATCAATCCCTTCAAGGACTCCCGTTGGGAACCCTGGTCGTGCCCTGAAAGGAGACATTGCAAACCATTTAAGCCGTCGACCTAGACACCGAAAACCATGGAGCCGCCGACCTGGACATCCAAAACCATGGAGAAATGTACCTAGATATCAAAAACCATGGAGCCGTGGACCTAGGCATCGAAAACCATGGGGAAATATACCTAGACATCAAAGACCATGGAGCCGTCGACCTAGACACCGAAAACCATGGAGCCGTGGACCTAGACATCGAAAACCATGGAAAAATATACCTAGACATCAAAAACCATGAAGCCGTGGACCTAGACACCGGAAACCATAGAGCCGTCGAACTACACATCGAAAACCATGGAGGAATATACCTAGACATCAACAACCATAAAGAAATATACCTAGACATCAAAAACCATGAAGCCGTGGACCGAGGCATCAAAAACCATGGAGCCGTGGACCTAGGCATCAAAAACCATGGAGCCGTGGACCTAGACACCGAAAACCATGGAGCCTTCCACCTAGATATCGAAAACCATGATGAAATATGCCTAGGAATCAAAAACCATGGAGCCGTGGACCTAGGCACCGAAAACCATGGAGAAATATACAGAGACAACGAAAACCATCGAGAATTATACGTAAACAACAAGAACCATGAGGCCGTGTACCTAGACATCGAAAACCATGAAGAAATATACCCAGGCATCGAAACCCATGGAGAAATATGCCTAGACATCAAAAACCATGAAGCCGTGGACCTAGACACCGGAAACCATAGAGCCGTCGAACTACACATCGAAAACCATGGAGGAATATACCTAGACATCAACAACCATAAAGAAATATACCTAGACATCAAAAACCATGAAGCCGTGAACCGAGGCATCAAAAACCATGGAGCCGTGGACCTAGGCATCAAAAACCATGGAGCCGTGGACCTAGACACCGAAAACCATGGAGCCTTCCACCTAGATATCGAAAACCATGATGAAATATGCCTAGGAATCAAAAACCATGGAGCGTGGACCTAGGCACCGAAAACCATGGAGAAATATACAGAGACAACGAAAACCATCGAGAATTATACGTAAACAACAAGAACCATGAGGCCGTGTACCTAGACATCGAAAACCATGAAGAAATATACCTAGGCATCGAAACCCATGGAGAAATATCCCTAGACATAAAAAATCATGGAGCCATGGACTTAGGCATCGAAAACCATGGGGAAATATACTTAGACATCAAAATCATGGAGCCGTGGACCTAGGCATCAAAAACCATGGAGCCGTGGACCTAGACACCGAAAACCATAGAGCCGTGGACCTAGACATCGAAAACCATGGAGAAATATACCTAAACATCAAAAACCATGAAGAAATATACCTAGAGATCAAAAACCATGGAGCCGTGGACCTAGACATCGAAAACCATGGAGAAATATACTTAGACATCAGAACCATGAAGAAATATACCTAGACATCATGAACCATGGAGCCGTGGACCTAGACACCGAAAACCATGGAGCCGTGGACTTAGACATCGAAAACCATGGAGCCGTCGACCTAGATATCGAAAACCATGATGAAATATGCCTAGGAATCATAAACCATGGAGCCGTGGACCTAGACACCGAAAACCATGGAGAAATATACAGAGACAACGAAAACCATCGAGAAATATACCTTGTGACGGGTTCTTCACAATCGCTAGAGAAATTGAGGGAGAAAATAAATAAATCACACGAAAAATGAATTAAAATAATAAAAACAAGTTTCAGATTTATTGAACGGGAATTTATATGAGAAAAATAAGGGGCGCCAGCTGGTTGAATCGGTCCAGCAACCGTTACAAAAATGGCCAAACTGAACGAACGAAAACAATAATAAATGACTTTGATTGATGAAATTAATTGAACTGGCTCAGGGAGAATCAAGAAAATCTTAAACGCAGGGACAGAGGTTCCCTGAAACTCAGGCGTCTTATTATACCAGTGACGTCATAGAAGGGACGACGAGCGAGCGAGGCACGCGATCGAACGAACCACGCGGACGCTCGAACCGGGCCGCGCCGGCGGAACCCGATTTAATGAATCGAGCGAAATCTCACTCACGTCACACACAAAAACACGAAAAACGGGGCTGGATTAATGAAAAAGGGACACGCGGTGGGCGATCGACGATGGGAATCGAAAAACAGGCAAGAAAAGGGCTTAAAAACACGGAATAATGACTCGAAAAATCACGGGAGGGAATGACGAAACAAAATGGGCAAAATGGCTTGACGGGGAATTTACGGGGAACGAACTCGATAGCACAACACTCGTCGCGTCGACTGACCGACGAAATAAATCTTTCTCGAACGAAAAGTTCGAGGAAGCGAACGAAAATGAAAAATTGGGTGTTTGGGAAGAATCGAACAAACAGGGAGAAAATGGCGTCGCACGCCCGGCAAGAATCGAAGGACTTACTTGCTGTCTCGGTTTTGAGAAGAAACACGAGAATGCGATGCCGACGTCATCCAGAAAATGCTCAGAGAGTGGTCCTTCGGGAAGCCGGGTCGTCGTAAATATTTCAATTATTAATTTGTCACAAGAAAACTCAAGAAAAACATGTTGTGCCCGTGCAAACCGTCACGTGGGGGCGAGTTTGTTTGGGACTGATTTATTCAGGATATTGCCAAGGTTGAGTTAAACTCCAACCCAATACTTTCAGTTTTAACTTCTAAAGGTTTATTGTGGATAAGTTCGTTACAATTGAGTGTAATTGCCTCAAGACCAATCGGTGTAAATAATGATATGATATTTCGGTATCTAATCGCAGAGTGCCTGATTTGGGCGTTGCGTTCCCTTTTTATGAACTAGGGGTTTTCGAATGATTGTGGAGGTGGTATTAATTGGAGGTGTTAATTATTGGTGGTGGGCAATCGATCGTCCGATGCCTTGGGGTTATTGTACAGGTGCATCGCGACGGTCGAGTGCTGAGTTTGATTGTCAGCGTTTTTGGTTTGGCCTCGAAGTTGGAGCAAAGTCCACGAGACTTGCTGAGGGATGCGTTTTTGAAACGGCACGTGCACGACATCCTGTTGCTGATCAAGAGACGCGGCAGCGGCTCGACGCCAAGTATTAAAAGAAAAGCGTAGCGCGCGAGCCGACCGTACTCTTATATACAGTAAAATAGGCGTTTTATGACGTCACAGAAACTTTGAATCGTTCTCACAGGAAAACGGGTTGAGGGAAAATCTCATATTAGATTTGATATTTCTATGATTTTTTATCTTTCGAATGGTCCTTGGTAGAACAAAATCTATTGAGCCAATCCAGAGAAATCTAACATTGAAGATTTTGGACGCAAGGTTTGGGATCCTTCTGTTTCTTGGAGTCAGAAAGGCGTAAGTTGTGCGCGCAGGCGCTTGGACATACGCCCTTTGCGAGACTGGTGGACATTTTCGGCCTGTGACGTCACCCCCTCCGCTGAACGCGGTATCCCCACTCTTCGCGCACCACTGAGCGAGAGAGACAGACATATCGGGCCTCTCTTTCCGTATGGTTTTCGTTGTCTAGCTACCATGGTTTTCGCTGTCTAGCTACCATGGTTTTCGTTGTCAAGGTACACGGCTCCATGGTTTTTGTTGTCTAGGTACATTTCTCCAGGGTTTTCGATGTGTAGGTTGTGACGGTTTTTTTTATCCGTCCCAAAGTTTGTGGGAGCGAGCACGATTTGGCCCTTTCGCTCGATACACCGGCCACACGTTGATCTCACAGGGCTTGCGTTAGAACAATAATTATTGAATTTAATTAATAATCGCGTCCCGAATATTATTTTTATCATTTTCATGTTGAGCCGTATCGGATTGAGAGGAGAGAGGAGGGAGAAATTACGTATCCCGGCGTTTTCCATTTAGTTCGAAGGAAGCCAAATCATCGAGGAATTAACGTATTTCGAGCAGGGCTCATACGTTTGGCTGTCCTTCTCTTTATTTTGGTTTCAAGGACGTTACAACTCGGAAAACAACATGGCCGAATTCGTCCCGTCGGAGACTCGATCGGAGAAAATTATTGAGCCTCGAAAATTCTGGAATCTTCGAGAAGAGCGCGGAATTTCGGTTGACAACGTCGACACTCGTCCCGTTCAAAATTCCAGGGCGGTAACGCGCGAGGAAATTATCGGCACCCCACGCTTTCTCACCGAGTCGCTATCCCAGGAACAATCGTCATCGTTTCGCAATTTCCCGAAACTGTTGCAATGTTAACGCGACGTCATAATGCCCGTTGCAGGTCCCGCGATTCTTTCTTATTGTATTTTCGCTTGTGAGCTAGGGGAATCGGGCTCGGCCCATCGTCATAAGATTTTCCGATAATTAAAATCAATTGGAACCCCGTTTAACGCTCCCGAAAATTCGCGAAGCGACGGACCTGTCAATTATCGTGGTGGGATTTTTCGAGTAAAGTGGGAGGCGGAAGGGATAGCCGAGGACCTCATTGTCGATTCCCGAATTCGTTAGATTTTCGTGAAGTATCGAGCGAGGCGGTCGATCGTAGCAAACGCGTAAGTTTCTCCTTCTCAATTCTTTCCGGCTTGGTCGTGAGTTTCCCGCATTTACATTTTTCCATCTTTAGAAAAAATATTGTTCGATTCGATATTGTCGCGTTATTAATCGAGAAATTAGGTTGCGGCGGCAGCTCTCCGAGAGTTTGAGCTCGCCCTTTTGTAAAGAATTCCGCGAACTTCTTCGTTCCCGCGGGGCGAATCGTGGTTTTACATTTTCGAAAGATTCCAGTCGTGGCCGGCCGCGAAAATCTCAATTTTGTGTTTCGTGTAAGATAATTGTTCCCCGTTAGCGTAAGTTGAGACACGGGGAAGAGAAATCGCGAAAAGTGTGATTGAGTGAGCGAATTTTGTGTGAGAGAGAGAGTGATTGGGTCGGGACGACGAACGTTCGAGACCTTGAAAGCTCGGCCGAGTAACCGATTATCGGGGGCTCGGTTTTTGATTTTCGATCGATTAAAATATTCATTTCCGTTGCTCGCGAGTAGAACCGCGGCATTCGGAAACGAGCTCGCGATTTAACGTGTAAAAAGTGTGCAGGGTCCCGACCATTGTGTGAGTGTGAGCGTGCGTAATTTGTGTGAGTGTTCGCGGTCTTTCTTCCTCCGTTCCATTAGAGACACGCGAATTCTTTGTCCCGAATTTATCTTGTTCTTTCTTTTCAATTGTAAAATATCGTGGACTTCCCGTTTTTCCCGATTAACGCGATCGGTTCGTTTCTTGTTATTATTATTATTAAAGCAATATTCCACGGGAATTGTAATTTGTGTTTGATTCGATTATTTTCGGTGAAACCCCCCCTATCCCGCTGAGACCGGCTGGCAAAATATTCTTTACGCGTTTCGTTGTCAAGTCGCTTTGGCGACTGGCGCCCATTAATAATTAAATATAAATTGACAACGAAGCGAGTGGAGTTTTGTGGCAATTAGGTGATAAGAAAAATCGTCACAAGGTATATTTTTCCAGGGTTTTCGATGTGTAGGTATATTTCTCCATGGTTTTCGTTGCCTCTGTATATTTCTCCATGGTTTTCGATGCCTAGGTATATTTCTCCATGGTTTTCGGTGTCTAGGTCCACGGCTCCATGGTTTTTCATGTCTCTGTATATTTCTCCATGGTTTTCGGTGTCTAGGTCCACGGCTCCATGGTTTTTGATTCCAAGGTATATTTCTTCATGGTTTTCGATGTCTAGGTCGACGGCTCCATGGTTTATGATGTCTAGGTATATTTCTTCATGGTTTTGATGTCTAAGTATATTTCTCCATGGTTTTCGATGTTTAGGTCCACGGCTCTATGGTTTTTGATTCCAAGGTATATTTCTTCATGGTTTTCGATGTCTAGGTCGACGGCTCCATGGTTTATGATGTCTAGGTATATTTCTTCATGGTTTTGATGTCTAAGTATATTTCTCCATGGTTTTCGATGTTTAGGTCCACGGCTCTATGGTTTTTGATTCCAAGGTATATTTCTTCATGGTTTTCGGTGTCTAGGTCCACGGCTCCATGGTTTTTCATGTCTCTGTATATTTCTCCATGGTTTTCGGTGTCTAGGTCCACGGCTCCATGGTTTTTGATTCCAAGGTATATTTCTTCATGGTTTTCGATGTCTAGGTCGACGGCTCCATGGTTTATGATGTCTAGGTATATTTCTTCATGGTTTTGATGTCTAAGTATATTTCTCCATGGTTTTCGATGTTTAGGTCCACGGCTCTATGGTTTTCGATGCCTAGGTCCACGGCTCCATGATTTTTGATGTCTAGGTATATTCCTCCATGGTTTTCGATGTCTAGGTACACGGCCTCATGGTTTTCGGTGTCTAGGTCCACGGCTTCATGGTTTATGATGTCTAGGCATATTTTCATGGTTTTCGATGTGTAGTTCGATGGCTCCATAGTTTTTGATTCCTAGGTATATTTCTTCATGGTTTTCGATGTCTAGGTCGACGGCTCCATGGTTTTCGGTGCCTAGGTCCACGGCTCCATGGTATTTGATTCCTAGGTATATTTCTTCATGGTTTTTGATGTCTAGGTATATTTCTCCATGGTTTTCGATGTCAAGGTCCACGGCTCCATGGTTTTCGGTGTCTAGGCCCACGGCTCCATGGTTTTTGATGTCCAGGTATATTTCTTCATGGTTCTTAATGTCTAGGTATATTTCTCCATGGTTTTCGATGTCAAGGTCCACGGCTCCATGGTTTTCGATGTCAAGGTCCACGGCTCCATGGTTTTCGGTGTCTAGGTCCACGGCTCCATGGTTTTTGATGCCTAGATCCACGGCTCCATGATTTTTTATGTCTAGGTATAGTTTTCCATGGTTTTCGATGTCTAGGTCCACGGCTCCATGGTTTTCGGTGTCTAGATCCACGGCTCCATGGTTTTTGGTGTCTAGGTCCATGGCTCCATGGTTTTTGATGCCTAGGTCCACGGCTCCATGATTTTTGATGTCTATGTATATTTCTGCATGGTTTTTTATGTCTAGGTATATTTCCCAATGGTTTTCGATGCCTAGGTCCACGGCTCCATGATTTTTAATGTCTAGGTATATTTCTCTATGGTTTTCGATCGCTAGGCCCATGGCTCTATAGTTTTCGATGCCCAGGTATATTTCTTCATGATTTCCGATGTCTAGGTATAGGGGAACATGGGGCAAAACCGACACATGGGGCAAAACCGACACGGTGTTCGTTTTGCCCCGTGATCGTAAAATCCGGGGCAAAACCGACACGGTTCGGAGCGAATAGTTTTCGAAATC
Organism: Diadegma fenestrale; assembly: GCA_037043255.1. Classification (NCBI taxonomy): domain Eukaryota; kingdom Metazoa; phylum Arthropoda; class Insecta; order Hymenoptera; family Ichneumonidae; genus Diadegma; species Diadegma fenestrale. The sequence continues at coordinate 1,007,376 of CM073314.1, forward strand.
CATTCATTTTTTTGGAGGCTCAAAATTATATTTTCACCCTAACAAGGCCCAATAGGAGAACTTTGAGTCAAAATAAACGTGCGGGGGAAAGTATAATATGAAAATTGGAAATGGCATTTATTTTTTTTCTGGGTCGAAATTATCTTTCAGAATGGGCGGGAAAGACATTATGTTTTCTTCAAGTCACAAGATGGGCAAAATTTGGATGGGAAAATGCGAATTTAGAGGATATGGTTTCTTGAATGGTTGTTGATGGATTTTTGGGTTTGATCAGCCCGAGGAGGCCCTATCGCTTATTTCACATGGCAGAGCTCGCATTCCGTTCGGAAGCAGTCGCTTCCAACGTCTATATCGCGAAAAATGTCATTTTCGGATTTTTTGTGCCTCTCAGACGCTGAGTTCGTTTTGCCCCACAATTTTTTTTTCACGAAATCGGGAATACAGGGGACGGGAATTTGTTTCACTACCCCCAGATAGATCAAACACCATTTATATGCTGCCGCAGTGAACTCAAAGTTCACTTATTGCATGCCATACAAAATAAATGAAAAAATTGGCGACTTGAACCCATTTCTTCCTCTCGTACATCCAATTAATGGGCCCGAGGAGGTCCTATCGCTTATTTCACATGACAGAGGTCGCATTCCGTTCGAAAGCAGTCGCTTCCAACGTCTATATCGCGAAAAAATAAAATTTTCGGATTTTTTGTGCCTCTCAGATGCTGAGTTGGTTTTGCCCCACAAATTTTTTTTCACGAAATCTGGGATACAGGAAACGGGAATTTGTTTCACTACCTACAGATAGTTCAAACACCATTTATATGCTGCCGCAGTGAACTCAAAGTTCTTTTTTTGCATGTCATCAAAAAATGGGTTTAGAAGCAATCTGCGACATGACTCTATTTTTTCCTCTGGAACATTCAATAAATGGGCCCAAGGGGGTCCTATTTTCTTTCTCGCATAACAGAGCTCGCATTCCATCCGTAAGCAGTCGCTTGCAACGGTTGTATTGCGGAAAATGTCGAATTATAATTTTTTCGGCTCGCATAGGCTGTGTCCGTTTTGCCCCGAATTTTTTTTCTTTGGAAATTCGAAAAATTAGCAACGGAAATTAGTTTTGGGGCTCAAATGACGTAGGAAGACCGTGCGTTTATTAAAAAATTTGTCTTAGTTTCTTAAGTGTCGGTTTTGCCCCATGTTCCCCTATTTTTTCATTGTTTTCGATGCCCAGATATATTTCTTCATGATTTTCGATGTCTAGGTACACGGCTCCATGGTTTTTGTTGTCTAGGTATATTTCTCCATGGTTTTCGAAGTCTAGGTCGACGGCTCCACGGTCTTTGATGTCTAGGTATATTTCCCCATGGTTTTGGATGTCTAGGTCGGCGGCTCCATGGTTTTCGGTGTCTAGGTCGACGGCTCAAGTGGTTTGCAATGTGTTCTTTCAGGGCTCGACCAGGGTTCCCAACGGAAGTTCTTGAAGGGATTGATTCAGAGTTTTATCGAGAGGTTTTCAAGCGATCAACCGAGAGTCAAGACTCTCGGTTGATCGGCTCTAAAAAAGAGCCCTGTCTCGACTAGGATCTTTTTTAAAGCGTTGAAAATAGGATCTCAATTGAAGTTTTTATGGGATTAATCAAGAATCTCGCCGGGCCCTTTATGGACGAGATTTTCAAGGGGTCGCGACGGAATTTTTTCAAGTGATTGCTTAATGGCGTCACTTAGGTTTCTTGAACGGATTGACCACGAGTCTCTCCGAGGTTTCCTTAAGGGATTGAACAAGAGTCTGTACGAGAGTTTTTCAAGGGATTGATCATGTCTTTCGTCGAGATATTGGAAGAGTTCTACCAGGGCTGTCGACGTAAGTTTTTGAAGAGATCTATCCTCTCTCCAGAACAACCAACCACAACGAATAACCCCTTGATTATAAAAAAAATGTTGCTGAACATCCTGTTTTCCAAAAAAAGTGAAATCCGTGGGAAAATACTTTATAAAAGTAAAAAAAGGACGCCAAGTATTAAAAAACTGCAACCGCAGTTGGAAAATTATGACTCACATATCTATATATTACTTTGTATAAAAATTTCTCCATCATTAAAGTTCTGATAAATATTGCCCTCTCCAAAAGAAAGGGAAATCCGTGGGAAAATACTCCAGAAAAGTAAAAAAGGAACGCTGTTCGAAGGCGTCGCTTAGCTCGAACACACGCCACAGTGTGGCGCTTTCCCATCTTTTCTTTCGCGCAACGGAGCTGGGTTCGAACACACGCCACACTGTGGTGCTTTGCCGCCTTTTCGTTCTCGCGAACGTCGTGATGCCGCGGAATCCGCGGGGTCTCCGCGTTCACCGCCTCACGCTGAGGCCTCACGATACTCGCCGAGGTTGCCGATCTCGATGCCAGGCGGCGAAACGCTTGATCGGTAGCTCGTCAACGAAACGCTCCCGAGCGAATATAAATACGCGACCGATCAAGCCAGCAATCGAGCAAAATCTCCACTGGACTACCACTCCTACCTATTACTGCAGGAATTGGAAGCCTATTACCGGACCAAGCCTGGTCCACCCTAAGCTACAGGATTAATCCACAGCCTCCGGAAGACTCGCCGAGTCTCAACGGCCTCCAGTGGCGCCTCATCCCGCTGGACACACCAAAACCGCGGCTGACTCGACCACCACGAAGCACTCTCGTCCCGAGAGATCCCAGACGGCGACGCTGGACTTCGCCAACATTCGCCTCTCCGCCACCGCTCCTCTCACCTCTACCCCTCTCCCCTCTGGGGAAAGGTGTCAAGAAGAGGTCCATCGGTACTCAAACTACCGGAATCTCCCGAGTCCACCGAGGCGTCCAGACGCAACCGGACAGCGACAGCGAGTGGGAGAACGACCAACCCAGCAGACCAACCAGCCGGGATCGAGCGCCACTGGAGCAGCCTGGGATTCCCCTAAAGACGCTTGAAAAGAGCCACACTCCAACTCCGAAGAGCCCGACGACACCTCTCCCTAAGCGCTGCGAAGATTGCTCCCCCCTACGAACGACCACTGCCAAACCCCGGATAACGTGGCGGAAAGCCAACTTATTTTGTTTCTGTAAATAAATATGTGTGAAAATAAAACTGCAATTAACAAACTAAATCTTCATTAGCCCTCTCTTCTCTGGGCTGATTCATCGCTCCTTCGAATAACTATTGCGAACAAACGCCAACTATTAAAAAATCGCAACTTCAGTTGAAAAATGACGACCCAATTTTTTCTTGATATTACTTTGCAATGTAACACTTTTGATTCACTAAATTTATGTATTTTATTTTTCCTTCACTGCAAACCATCTTTTGACCTTCATAAAAATCTTATCAAAAAGTGTCAAACTCAATTGAGACAAGAAAAAATGAAATCATTGTGCCGTAGCCAAGAGCTCATAAATGAATGACTAAATTTCATAGACGAAGGTACGCCCTTAACACATTCGGTTCAAGGGTTTCTCCCCTACAAGGGCACAAGGGCACGCGAACACATACACGTACTTCCCGGACGAATTCACTGCAAAGACTATACAAAAACTTGGCGTGCATGGTTTTCAAAAATAATTTCGGCGAAGGAATTCCTTATCCATGTTTACACGAGTAAACTTGGATGAGGAATTCCCCACCACCCTCTCAGTGGCGTCCCCAGTACGAACTGGGGACAGAGACAACATGGCAAATTTTCCCTCATCTCCGCCTCGCGCGCCGCGCGCACTTGGTTACAACTTGTCCTGAAAACAGCGCGTTCGGCGTTGACTATCCTCCCTCGGTGCATCAAGAGACTCGGCAGAGTCTCGGGACAAGTACATTTGACAGCGGCGTCTGCTGGCCCGAGACTCACCCGAGTATATTATTTCTAAGAAAAGCGATTTCGCCGGTGGGGGCAGACACTTTCTTGAATTACGAAGCTCAGGGGTAATTTCATGATCTGAAATTTGAACTGGAGACTAATTCCGTCATCCCCCCTCGATTGGGCCATAAATCAACCCGATTGATACCGTAATTGCTGAGAAAAAACTTTGCACGGGCAAAATTATGCGCTGATCGAAGTGTGCGTGCGTGTATGTATACGACACAGAGAAAGGGCCCGTGTGGCCATCGTGTTTCTGATTGGTCGAGACTGACGACATATCCAGCTGTTCCCATCCGAGGAACACCTGTTGGTTGCCAGTTCACGAATACATCTTTATGCATGTGTCGTTCGATTTCACGGTGATAAATATAGATATAGAAACATTCGAAAGTCAGATTGTCAAAATTAGAAAATCATAACCTAAAATTCCGCTAGCAATCGTGTATATTTTGACGGCCGATATTGACGAGTGTGAGAGAGATAGCTGGAAACGGGTTGATATTTTTTGCCGACTTTGTGATGAATAATGTGCTACAAGCTCTGACAGCTCGCCATAACCTCACTAATGCCAATTTTCAGGTAGCATTAACGACATGATCCAGTGACAGGAAAATATGCTTCAGGAATGAATATGCTTCACAACCATTGCCCTATTCCTAAGCCCACAATTTTATTCATTTACAGCATATCTGAAATCGCCGCTGGCATATTATATTGATTGCAGAGCGACAATAACTCTCAGCGACATAAAAAACTTGTCGCTGAGCCACATGAACATCTTTCCGCTGAGCGACGTGTAATAATTATCGCTGCCAGCTATCCGAAAGCTCCAGACATAACTCTCAGTGGCATAAAAATCTTGTCGCTGAGCCACATGAAAATTTTGTCGCTACGAGTTATCCGGAAGCTTTGGATATCTCGCAGCGACAAGTTTTGCTTCGAAAGGAACAAATAATTGTGGAGCATAACTAACATCGCCGCTGGCATATCATATTGATTGCGGAGCGACAATAACTCTCAGCGACATCAAAATCTTGTCGCTGAGCCACATGAAAATGTGGTCGCTGCGAGTTATCCGGAAGCTTTGGATATCTCTGAGCGACAAGTTTTGCTTCGAAAGGAATCAATTATTGTGTAGCATAACTGACATCGCCGCTGGCGTTAGATTAATCGGAAAGCGACAATAACTCTCAGCGACATGAAAATCTTGTCGCTGAGCAACATAAAAATCTTGTCGCTGAGCCACATGAAAATCTTTCCGCTGAGCTCCATGAAATTCTTATCACTGCCAGCTATCCGGTATCCGGAAGCTCCAGATAACTGTCAGTGGCATGAAAATATAAATTCTTCGCGACAAATTCATGTTAAAATATTGGCTTTATCCAACTCGTAATCAAAAGTTGAAAATTGCATTCCCGCGATAAATTGAGACTTTGGCACGTGTTTTCTCTTATTTTCAGCGTATTAAACTGAGCGGCTGGAAAAAAATGCATAATTTATGCGATTTTTACTCGGAGGAGAGCGATTTTCGTTTGAAAATTGACGAAAAATCGTCATTTTCAAGCAAAAATCATGCTCGTGAGCAAAAAATCATATCTCGATGAAAAATCGAGATAGAGACATGACTCTGGGCTTAAATTGAGCTCCACAGAGTATATTTAAAGGCAAAATATCAGCAGTCCATTCACATGGAGCCAAGCAGAAAAAGTCTTGGCAACAAATTCATGTTCAACCTCTGATTTTTTCCAACTCGTGATCAAAAGTTGAAAATTGCATTCCCGCGATGAATTGAGACTTTGGCACGTGTTTTCTCTTCTTTTCCGCGTATTAAACTGAGTGGCTGGAAAAAAATGCATAATTTATGCGATTTTTACTCGGAGAAGAGCGATTTTCGTTTGAAAATTGTCGAAAAATCGACATTTTCTAGCAAAAATCATGCTCGTGAGCAAAAAATCATATCTCGATGAAAAATCGAGATAGAGACATGACTCTGGACTTAAATTGAGCTCCACAGAGTATATTTGAAGGAAAAAAAACAGCAGCCCATTCTCATGGAGCCAAGCGGAAAAATTCTTGGCAACAAATTCATGTTAAAACTGATTTTTTCCAACTCGTGATCAAAAATCGAAAATTGCATTCACGCGGTAAATTGGGACTTTGGCGCGTGTTTCCTCTTCTTTTCAGCGTATCAAACTGAGTGACTGGAAAAAAATGCATAATTTATGCGATTTTTACTCGGAGAAGAGCGATTTTCGATTGAAATTTGTCGAAAAATCGACATTTTCGAGCAAAAATCATGCTCGTGAGCAAAAAATCATATCTCGATGAAAAATCGACATAGAGACATGACTCTGGGATTAAATTGAGCTCCACAGAGTATATTCGAAGAAAAAAAATCAGCAGTCCATTCTCATGGAGCCAAGCAGAAAAATTCTTGGCAACAAATTCATGTTCAACTTCCGATTTTTTCCAACTCGTGATCAAGAGTTGAAAATTGCATTCCCACGATGAATTGAGACTTTGGCACGTGTTTTCTCTTCTTATCAGCGTATTAAACTGAGTGGCTGAAAAACAATGCATAATTTATGCGATTTTTACTCGGAGAAGAGTGATTTTCGTTTGAAAATTGACGAAAAATCGTCATTTTCATCAAAAATCATGCTCGTGAGCAAAAAATCATATCTCGATAAAAAATCCGGATAGAGACATGACTCTGGGCTTAAGTTGAGCTCTACAGAGTATATTTGAAGGGAAAAAATCAGCAGTCCATTCTTATGGAGCAAAAAATATAAATTCTTCGCGACAAATTCATGTTAAAACTCTGATTTTTTCCAACTCGTGATTAAAAGTTGAAAATTGCATTCCTGCGATAAATTGAGACTTTGGCACGTGTTTCCTCTTCTTTTCAGCGTATCAAACTGAGTGGCTGGAAAAGAATGCATGATTTATGCGATTTTTACTCGGAGAAGAGCGATTTTCGTTTGAAAATTGACGAAAAATCGTCATTTTCAAGCAAAAATCATGGTTATGCACAAAAAATTATATCTCGGTGGAAAATTGAGATAAAGACATGACTTTGGGCTTAAATTAAGATCCACAGAGTAAATTTCTGGGAAAAAAATCAGCAATTCATTCCCATAAAGTCAACTAAATAAAATCTTCACTCTTAAGTCATGTAAAAATGGCGTTTTTTTTCTAAGCTGATGGTGAAAATGCAAAAATACCATTCTCGAGAAAATACAAGATTATGGCACGCGTTCACGTTTCCTTTTAGCTCAACAAAACATGTGGACGACAAAAAAAACATGATTTCACCGTCGTTGCTCGCAGAAGAGCGATTTTCGTTCGAAAATTGATGAAAAATCGTTATTTTCGAGCAAAAATGATGGAAATGGGCAAAAAATCATATCTCGGTGAAAAATTGAGATAGAGACATGATTCTTGGCTTAAAATGAGCTCCACAGAGTACACTTCTAGGGAAAAATCAGCAAATTATTCCCACCGGACTGAAAAAATCGGAGACTTCCAATCAGAAAAAAGAAGTGATATCCTAGCCAAAAATCCCCTCCCGGGGAAAAAAGCCTGGACAAGTCCATTTGTTCGTGACCCCCGTTTCCAATCGTTTTCACAGACAAATCCAACCCCCCTAAAAAAGAATTGAAATAAAATGAAGAATAGAAAAAAACCCTCGGAAAAAATGGCTCCTAAAAAAATGGAGAAAAACCCCAAAAAAAAAAAATCAAAACAATTGAAAAAAATACAATGAATGTAAAAATGGTAAAAAAAAATTAATTATTTTCGCTCAGCACGAAAAATTCTTGATATCCATGAAAGGACAAGTATTCCATTGATGGCTGAAAATCAATTAACAAGAAAAAAGGAAAAGTTCCAAAAAAAAAACACGGCACAAAAAAAAAGAAACCCCTAAATACACAATAGCGAATCGACAGAAAAACTTGCGCGACGTGATGGAAAACTAAAGTTTGCCATCGCATGTTGAGCAGTTGAGCGGATGCGCACAGATTACTTGTCCGGCCCGAAAATTTTTGTATTAGCTTCCGCTATTTTTAGATAGTAGAACAACTCGGTTGTATTCATGAGAAAAATGATGGGCGTTATACAAACATCACTGAACTTTATACATTCAAATGCATTGGTACAAATTCAAAGTTTTCTCTCGATTTGATATACAATTATTTAAGAGAAACGCAGTGGCTAGTCGTCCGGATAGCCGGACGAATAATATTCGTCCGGACACGCTTTATCCAATGATTTCCGCTTTATCCGTACGATTAAGGGTTGCTTATTCGTCCGACCATGCTTTTTAGTGTATGAAATATCCGGACGAATAGCCACAGCCATTAATAAATTATTTGTGCAATATTTTACACGAGTATGGATACACAGAAAAATAACAAGTAATGAATAATTAAGGTGCAGCGAGTTAAATTCAATGACCCGTAATGCATCGGAAAAAATTGCACTCCTAGCCATTTTTTGTATTATTCACTTGAAATGTAAATCGTCTTTGGAAAGAACCTTGATTGACTCGAGATTTTCACCGACCATTCACGTGTCTTTTCTAAAAAGCTTTCTGAGACTAAACAATTACGTTATGTCAAGTTCAAAACCTATGAGCACTTCTAATAAAAAAATTTCGGGCCGGACAAGTACTCTGTGCGCATCCGCTCAACTGCTCAACATGCGATGGCAAACTTTAGTTTTCCATCACGTCGCGCAAGTTTTTCTGTCGATTCGCTATTGTGTATTTAGGGGTTTCTTTTTTTTGTGCCGTGTTTTTTTTTGGAACTTTTCCTTTTTTCTTGTTAATTGATTTTCAGCCATCAATGGAATACTTGTCCTTTCATGGATATCAAGAATTTTTCGTGCTGAGCGAAAATAATTAATTTTTTTTTACCATTTCTACATTCATTGTATTTTTTTCAATTGTTTTGATTTTTTTTTTTTTGGGTTTTTCTCCATTCTTTTAGGAGCCATTTTTTCCGAGGGTTCTTTTCTATTCTTCATTTTATTTCGATTCTTTTTTAGGGGGGTTGGATTCGTCTGTGAAAACGATTGGAAACGGGGGTCACGAACAAATGGACTTGTCCAGGCTTTTTTCCCCGGGAGGGGATTTTTGGCTAGGATAGGATACTTTGCAGCAGGGTGTTCAACGGGCGATATTTCATTGGGGGCCGAGTTTGCGAGATTCGACTAGAAAATACTGTCGTTTTTCCAGTATAGTTTGTCTTTAAGGGGGGAGCCTCCTTTAGAGGCTTCACAAAATCGATTTTTTCAAGGATTTTTTTGGAAGTAAAGAAATATCCGATTGACACGAAACTTTCGGTTTTATTGTTATATATTTCATCAGTCTTCTTAAATTTTTTCATTAAGTCATATGTCATTTCATGCCCGGTACAAGCATTTCGCCGAGGCGTTTCGAGGGTGCATTTGTCGTGCGGCGGGAAAGGTGCCGGTCGCAATTTCCATCTGAAACAAAGAACCCGAATTTTTTTTTTCAATAGTATAGCTCCTAGTTAAACCAATAAAATTTAACAAAAAGTGAAAAATTCAACAATTTTTAAGGTTTAGGGTTAAGGTTTTTTAGGTTCGACTAGATAAGAATTTACACGGGGAAAAAAGCCTGGACAAGTCCATTTGTTCGTGACCCCCGTTTCCAATCGTTTTCACCGACGAATCCGACCCCCTTAAAAAAGAATTGAAATAAAATGAATAATAGAGAAAAACCCTCGGAAAAAATGGCTCCTAAAGAAATGGACAAAAACCCCAAAAAAAATCAAAACAATTGAAAAAAATACAATGAATGTAAAAATGGTAATAAAAAAATTGATTATTTTCGCTCAGCACGAAAAATTCTTGATATCCATGAAAGGACAAGTATTCCATTGATGGCTGAAAATCAATTAACAAGAAAAAGGGAAAAGTTCCAAAAAAACACGGCACAAAAAAAGAAACCCCTAAATACACAATAGCGAATCGACAGAAAAACTTGCGCGACGTGATGGAAAACTAAAGTTTGCCATCGCATGTTGAGCAGTTGAGCGGATGCGCACAGAGTACTTGTCCGGCCCGAAAATTTTTGTATTAGCTTCCGCTATTTTTAGATAGATAGAACAACTCGGTTGTATTCATGAGAAAAATGATGGGCGTTATACAAACATCACTGAACTTTATACATTCAAATGCATTGGTACAAATTCGAAGTTTTCTCTCGATTTGATATACAATTATTTAAGAGAAACGCAGTGGCTAGTCGTCCGGATAGCCGGACGAATAATATTCGTCCGGACACGCTTTATCCAATGATTTCCGCTTTATCCGTACGATTAAGGGTTGCTTATTCGTCCGACCATGCTTTTTAGTGTATGAAATATCCGGACGAATAGCCACAGCCATTAATAAATGAATTATTTGTGCAATATTTTACACGAGTATGGATACATAGAAAAAATACAACTAATGAATAATTAAGGTGCAGCTAGTTAAATTCAATGACCCGTAATGCATCGGAAAAAAATGCACTCCTAGCAATTTTTTGTGTTATTCACTTGAAATGTAAATCGGTTTTGGAAAGAACCTTGATTGACTCGAAATTTTCACCGACCATTCACGTGTCTTTTCTAAAAAGCTTTCTGAGACTAAACAATTACGTTATGTCAAGTTCAAAACCTATGAGCACTTCTAATAAAAAAATTTCGGGCCGGACAAGTACTCTGTGCGCATCCGCTCAACTGCTCAACATGCGATGGCAAACTTTAGTTTTCCATCACGTCGCGCAAGTTTTTCTGTCGATTCGCTATTGTGTATTTAGGGGTTTCTTTTTTTGTGCCGTGTTTTTTTGGAACTTTTCCCTTTTTCTTGTTAATTGATTTTCAGCCATCAATGGAATACTTGTCCTTTCATGGATATCAAGAATTTTTCGTGCTGAGCGAAAATAATCAATTTTTTTATTACCATTTTTACATTCATTGTATTTTTTTCAATTGTTTTGATTTTTTTTGGGGTTTTTGTCCATTTCTTTAGGAGCCATTTTTTCCGAGGGTTTTTTTCTATTATTCATTTTATTTCAATTCTTTTTTAAGGGGGTCGGATTCGTCGGTGAAAACGATTGGAAACGGGGGTCACGAACAAATGGACTTGTCCAGGCTTTTTTCCCCGTGAGGAGATTTTTGGCTAGGATATCACTTCTTTTTTCTGATTGGAAGTCTCTAATTTTTCAGTCCGGTGGGAATAATTTGCTGATTTTTCCCTAGAAGTGTACTCTGTGGAGCTCGTTTTAAGCCAAGAATCATGACTCTGTCTCAATTTTTCACCGAAATATGATTTTTTGCCCATTTCCATCATTTTTGCTCGAAAATGACGATTTTTCATTAATTTTCAAACGAAAATCGCTCTTCTCCGAGCAAGGACGGTGAAATCATGTTTTTTTTTCGTCCACATGGTTTGCTAAGCTGAAAGGAAACGTGAACGCGTGCCATAATCTTATATTTTCTCGAGAATGATATTTTTGCATTTTCACCATCAGCTTAGAAAAAAAACGCCATTTTTACATGACTTGAGAGTGAAGATTTTATTTAGTTGGCTTTATGGGAATAAATTGCTGATTTTTTTTTCCCAGAAATTTACTCTTTGGAGCTTAATTTGAGCCCAAAGTCATGTCTCTATCTCAATTTTCCACCGAGATATGATTTTTTGCCCATAACTATGATTTTTGCTTGGAAATGACGATTTTTCAACAATTTTCAAACGAAAATCGCTTTTCTCCGAGTGAAAATCGTATAAATTATGACTTTTTTTCCAGCCTTTCAGTTTGATACGCTGAAAAGGAGAGAAAACACGCGCCAAAGTCTCAATTTACCGCGTCAATGCAATTTTCGATTTTCGACCTTAAGTTGGAAAAAATCGGAGTTTTAACATGAATTCGTTGCCAAGTATTTTTCTGCTTGGCTCCATGAGAATGGACTACTGATTTTTTTCCTTCAAATATACTCTGTGGAGCTCAATTTAAGCCCAGAGTCATATCTGTATCTCGATTTTTCATCGAGATATGATTTTTTGCTCACGAGCATGATTTTCGCTTGAAAATGACGATTTTTCGTCAATTTTCAAACGAAAATCGCTCTTCTCCGAGTAAAAATCGCATAAATTATGCATTTTTTTCCAGCCACTCAGTTTGATACGCTGAAAATAAAAGAAAACACGCGCCAAAGTCTCAATTTACCGCGTGAATGCAATTTTCGATTTTTGATCACGAGTTGGAAAAAATCAGAGTTTTAACATGAGTTTGTTACCAAGAATTTTTCTGCTTGGTTCCATGAGAATGGACTGCTGATTTTTTTCCTTCAAATATACTCTGTGGAGCTCAATTTAAGCCCAGAATCATGTCTCTATCTCAATTTTTCATCGAGATATGATTTTTTTCTCACGAGCATGATTTTTGCTTGAAAATGTCGATTTTTCGACAATTTTCAAACGAAAATCGCTCTTCTCTGAGTAAAAATCGCAGAAATTATGCATTTTTTTTCCAGCCACTCAGTTTGATACGCTGAAAAGAAGAGAAAACACGTGCCAAAGTCTCAATTTATCGCGGGAATGCAATTTTCAACTTTTGATCACGAGTTGGAAAAAATCAGAGTTTTAACATGAATTTGTCGCGAAGAATTTATATTTTTGGCTCCATGAGAATGGACTGCTGATTTTTTTCCTTCAAATATACTCTGTGGAGCTCAATTTAAGCTCAGAGTCATGTCGCTATCTCGATTTTTCATCGAGATATGATTTTTTGCTCACGAGCATGATTTTTGCTTGAAAATGACGATTTTTCGTCAATTTTCAAACGAAAATCGCTCTTCTCCGAGTAAAAATCGCATAAATTATGCATTTTTTTCCAGCCACTCAGTTTGATAGGCTGAAAAGAAGAGAAAACACGTGCCAAAGTCTCAATTTATCGCGGGAATGCAATTTTCAATTTTTGATCACGAGTTGCAAAAAATCAATATTTTAACATGAATTTGTCGCGAAGAATTTATATTTTCATGCCACTGAGAGTTATCTGGAGCTCCCGGATACCGGATAGCTGGCAGCGATAAGAATTTCATGGGGCTCAGCGGAAAGATTTTCATGTGGCTCAGCGACAAGATTTTTATGTTGCTCAGCGACAAGATTTTCATGTCGCTGAGAGTTATTGTCGCTTTGCGATTGATCTACCGCCAGCGGCGATGTTAGTTATGCTATACAATAATTGGTTCCTTTCGAAGCAAAACTTGTCGCTGAGAGATATCCAAAGCTTCCGGATAACTCGCAGCGACAAAATTTTCATGTGGCTCAGCGACAAGATTTTTATGTCGCTGAGAGTTATTGTCGCTCCGCAATCAATATAATATGCCAGCGGCGATGTTAGTTATGCTCCACAATAATTGGTTCCTTTCGAAGCAAAACTTGTCGCTGCGAGATATCCAAAGCTTCCGGATAACTCTCAGCGACAAAATTTTCATGTGGCTCAGCGACAAGATTTTTATGCCACTGAGAGTTATATCTCGAGCTTCCGGCAGCACGTGGCTCAGCGGAAAGATTTTCATGTGGCTTTGCGACAAGATTTTTATATCGCTGAGAGTTATTGTCGCTCCGCAATCAATATAATATGCCAGCGGCGATAGTTATGCTCCACAATAATTGGTTCCTTTCGAAGCAAAACTTGTCGCTGCGAGATATCCAAAGCTTCCGGATAACTCGCAGCGACAAAATTTTCATGTGGCTCAGCGACAAAATTTTTATGCCACTGAGAGTTATATCTCGAGCTTCCGGATAGCTGGCAGCGATAAGTATTACACGTCGCTCAGCGGAAAGATTTTCATGTGGCTCAGCGACACGTTTTTTATGTCGCTGAGAGTTATTGTCGCTCCGCAATCAATATAATATGCCAGCGGCGATGTCAGATGTGCTGTAAATGAATAAAATTGTGGGCTTAGGGATAGGGCAATGGTTGTGAAGCATATTCATTCCTGAAGCATATTTTCCTGTCAATGGAGCATGTCGTTAATGCTGCCTGCAAATTAGCATTAGTGAGGTTATGGCGAGCTGTCAGAGCTTTTAGCACATTATTCATCGCAAATCGCAAAGTCGGCAAAAAATGTCAACCCGTTCCAGCTATCTCTCTCACACTCGCGTCAATATCGGCCGTCAAAATATACACGATTGCTAGCGGAATTTTAGGTTATGATTTTCTAATTTTGACAATCTGACTTTCGAATGTTTCTATATTTATCACCGTGAAATTGAACGACACATGTATAAAGATGTATTCGTGAACTGGCAACCAACAGGTGTTCCTCGGATGGGAACAGCTGGATATAACGTCAGTCACGACCAATCAGAAACACGATAGGAACATTGAGCCCTTTCTCTGTGTCGTATACATACACGCACGCACACTTTGATCAGCGCATAATTTTGCCCGTGCAAAGTTTTTTCTCAGCAATTACGGCATCAATCGGGTTGATTTATGGCTCAATCGAGGGGGGATAACGTAATTAGTCTTCAGTTCAAATTTCAGATCATGAAATTACCCCTGAGCTTCGTAATTCAAGAAAGTGTCCACCCCCACCGGCGAAATCGCTTTTCTTAGAGATAATATACTCGAGTGAGTCTCGGGCCAGCAGACGACGCTGTCAAATGTACTTGTCCCGAGACTCTGCCGAGTCTCTTGATAATCCCGAATAGAATGCATTTCGTTCCATTTCGATGGAACGTTTAGTTTTTTCCCGATCTTTCCCGCTAATTAGGAAAAATCGTAAAAATGAAAAACCGAGAAATCGTGCGTCAGTTTTCGTATATAAAGAATCGTATTTTCTCCAACTTACCGCATTAATATGCTAATCAGCGATTCTTGGTCCATAGACTCTTCAAAGAACTATACAATAGATCACAAAACGTACAATAGATCAAGGGGTGAAGCGCGCGCGCCGCGAGCAATCTCGCTCGTATACCTTCTGTAACTCCAAAAATATTTCGAATTTGCGTCTGAAATTTTAGGGACACATTCTTGGATAGTTTGGGAAGACATTTGTGCAAAAAAAAATGGATTTTTTGAAGCGCCTAAAGCCTGCCCCCCCCCCCCCCCACCCTTAATGCAAACTGACAAATGCTATGTAAAAATTAAAATTCTTCTTTCATAGACGAAAATGAGATGATTATTAATCTTGTTGGTACATTCGATTATCTTTTGTCTTCCCGAAATTATTTTTGAAAACCATGCACGCCAAGTTTTTGTATAATCTTTGCAGTTAATTCGTCCGGGAAGTACGTGTACGTGTTCGCGTGCCCTTGTACGCAAACGTGCCCTTTTTTATGTTCCGTTTCCCGTGGAATTGTATTGTACGTACATTCATGATCTTTAGCTAGCATGAAGTCATCATAATATTCAGGATAATCATGCTGGAATCCTCCAACTTTTACTTTTTACTTTTCTGGAGTATTTTTCCACGGATGTTTGATACTTTCGTCTTGGCAATAATCCTCAAACTCTTTTGAGGTGAACCCCGTACCTCTATCAGAGATCAATCTTCTCGGATTGGTGAAAATGCATGACTGCTTTCGCAACCGGTCAATTACTTCTGCTGACGTCGTTGATCTAGTCGCGTATAGCCACACGAACTTTGTGAACGCATCTACTATGACAGTAATATGCACGTAGGACTACTTTGTTGACGGCAGAGGACCTAGGTGGTCGTTATGGAACGTGTCGAAAGGTACACGTCTTTTTTCGATCGGGTTAAGGAATCCTTCACGTTTTCCTCTTTGTCTTCCAGCCAAGATGCATGAGATGCAATTGTTAATGATTTTCTCCGTCTTTGCCCTTAGATCGGGTATCCAATACTCGTTTCGAACAAGTGTCTCTGTCTTGTTTATTCCGAAATGGCCTCGTTCATGCGCTCGTCGAATAATTTGTAGCTGCATTGCTTTTGGAACAACCAGCAATGCCTCGTCACCGATGTCTTTGTAGAGCAATCCTTCTTGTATGCTGTAACCACTAATATCACCCTTTTTCGCTCACTCAATCTTTACTCCGAGATCAGCATCGTCCCGCTGAGCCTTCCGGATTCTTGCACTCAAGCTGTCGTCGCTTTCGTCAATAATCAAGCACATCGGAAGAGGATTTCGACTCAGGGCGTCGACGTACCTCATGCTCTTCCCAGCCCGATGCTCGATTGTGTACTGGAACTCCTCTAAGAGCAAGACCCATCGTGCCACGCGGACACAAAGGTCTTTTTTGTTCATCGTCATCGTAAAAGCTTTACAGTCCGTCACAATCTTGAATCGGATACCCAGCAGATACACCCGGAATCGTCGAAGTGCTCGTATTATCGCCAGTACTTCCAACTCATAGCTATAATACTTTTCTTCCGCGGGTGTTGTTTTCCCGCTGGCGAAATACACCGGATGTAACTGCCCGTCTTCCCCATTACGCTGCATCAGAATAGCCCCATAACCCAATTTTGAAGCGTCCGTATGCAGTCCCGTCTCGGCTCCGGTTCGATACAGATTCTAAATCGGTTGTTGGCTGAGATATTTTTTCGATGAATTAAAAGCCTCGCGTTCAGTCTCTCCAAAATTGAATGTCACGCCTGTTCTCAAAAGATTCGACAAAGGTCGCGCAATCCTTGAATAATCAGCAATAAATTTTCGGAAATACCCTGTCAATCCCAAGAAAGCCTGTACTTGTTTGATATTTGTAGGCTCGCTGAATTGTTGAACTGCTTCGGTTTTTCGCTCCGAAGGTTTGACCGTGCCATCTTCGATAATATGACCTAAAAATTCCACGCGTCTCGTTAAGAAGCAACATTTTTTCCAGCTGATCTCCAAGCCAGCTTTGCTCGCAATCTCAAGTACGTCCTTTAATTTTTTCAGCCCGTCTTCGTAGTTATCGGAAAGGATAATTAGATCGTCCATGTACAGTACTGTGCATTAATGCCTGGTCAAAGCGATCGAATGGTGATTTTACCGACAGTAGATCGTCATTTGTTGAAGTTTGTCGAAGTTCGGAAGAGTTTCAGACTCATGTGTCACGCGTAATTTCTAACCACCAAAGCAATGACCTAGCAAAAATACCTGACAGCGCTGAAATTATGTGACCGCGGCAGGCTAACACGTCGACCGTCAGTTCGAAAAAATTTGATCGAGGGACCAAGAGGGTTAAAGCTGTGTTATGAGGATGTGATGTTCCGTTCGACGATGGAATTCTCTTAATGTGTGATTATGTATGGATCAAAACTAAAACAAAGAATAAAAATGAAATTGCAAATCTCTACTATGAAAATTGATTCGGTTAAATAAATTTTATTCGAATAGCATTCAAATTTCGAACAACCACGAAAGAAATAATGTATTTCCTGCTTATCCAGATGAATCCAAGACAACAGATGATGACACGTGGTAGCATTTACTCTTTATTTCCTAAAATAACGTCTATAATAGGTGGATTCGTCTGCTGTGGTACAACGGAGGTAAGATTGTGGAGATATTTTAGATAATTCGAAACGAACTGATAATGAAAGCTAATCCATTGAGAAAACTACAAAAAACATGATTCGGCAGGATCACCCAACGGTTTTGGCTGCATCCTCGGATATGGCGAGCGAATCCATTCGGGCTTCCAACTTAATTTTTAAAATGGAGTCACCGCTATCAAAAACATCCTTGCCCAAGTAGTTCGAGGGAAGAAGAGAATTATAAATGTTTGTATATCGAGTGTTAGAAGCATTCTTCATAAAAGAGGGCTTGAAAATAGTTGAGCTGCAACAGCTCCGAATTGTAAACATTTTTGCTTCTCAGAATTAATTCAAACGAGGATCATGAATCCCACTGGCATACGGGTAATCAAAAAAGAAAAATTTAAGCACTGAAATTTCGATCCGTTCAATTACAGCAGAATCTGTTCCGGGATGACAAAAAAGTTCTTCAAGAATCTACAAACACAGTAGAGTCTTTGGACAAGGACAGCGTCGTCCGCCAGCTTGAGAGTCGGCCAAGTATATTATCCCTGAATGAAGCAAATTCATCGGTAGAAATAAGCATTTTCATTAATTACGGAGCCTACGAGTAATGTCATGTTCCGAAAACTAAGCTGAAAACTAATTACGTTATTCCCCGTTGATTAAGCCATCAATAATTACGATTGATACCGTCAGTGCTGAGAAAAAGCTTAAACAGGCGAAAGTCAGTATTCTACTTTACCAACATCGACATTTTAATTCAGTCGAAAGATTTATAAAACACATGTTGTTGTCCAGGCTTTTCTCCCGTGAAAAGGATTTGCCATGGTAGAGTAATTCACATACGATTCACAGTCTTCTTTGTTTTTCCGTGATTTTTTTTGTTTAAATGCATTTTTCCAAAAAAAAAAAAATCATTTTCCATCGATCACATTTTTAAAAAAATCACGCCTGCGATGCACTTCACATTTTTTATACATGAGCCGCAGTTGTGTAGACGCCAGGAAAAATGATACACCCCGTACTTTCCGCTTCATGCTAAAAAACTTAAACGAGCTCGATAATGGGGCTCCGAACATTTCCGGTACATTTGCAATAATTTTTTTTTCGAATTTTGTGACCACACCGCAAATTTATTGCGTCATTTTCGATGGTAAAATGATCACTGAAGGAAGCGAAGAATGTGTTCCCAACCTTTTGTTTGTCTTTTCTCATGAGCGACCTAAAATTATCTGTACCGCTGAAATTCGTATCAATGCAAAGCCACGAAATTACTCAAACGGAATCACTTTAGCTATGGTGGTTTCGTTTGAATTACTTCGCGACTTTGAATCGTTACGAACTTCAGCATTATAGAAAATTTCCGGTAGCTCTTGGGAAAAAACAAATGAAGGTCTTGTAAACGGATACGTTGCTTCCTTCAGTCATCATCTTATTCAGGAAAATGATGGGTTACGTTCGCGGAGTTGTCAAAAAATTTGAAAAAAATATCGCAGATACGCCGGAGATTTTTGGGCGCCTTATCGTTGGGCTCGTCGAATATTTCGACGACGACGAAAAAACCACCAGCGGAATCAGCATGCGGGAAGTCGACAGACTACTGCGGCTGATTTACAAAAAAAAAAAAACAAAACGATCGCAGGCGCGATTACTATCGAAAATTTATTATTAATAATCGGAGTTTTTTAGAAAATTTTATAGTAAAAAAACGAATACGCACGGATAGAATAGAAGCTTGTGAATAGTAAGTAAAGTAACTCATTTATTTAACACTTAATCTATCATTACCGAATTGTTTTTACTGTAAAATAACGGATCGAAATTTCATTTCCTGAATATTTTTAAAGTTCCTGTTTCTATTGTTTCTGAAAAGGAAAAATGTTTGACATTCTCAATTGTTGTAGTAATTTTTGAGACCGGACTTTTAAACACATACTCCTCTTTCCTTGAATCAGTTAGGAATAAATGTTCGTTACAGATACTCATACTTCGAAATCGGATTGGCAGCGCGAATAGATCTGCTGGAAATGTCGGAGCGTGGAGCTGAAACCGTTAGGTAAATAGTTCCGGATCATGCTTTTCTCAATTTTTACTTTGACCATGAGTTTGATCTAGAGACATGATAAAGCCCGGGGCAAACTTTGTCGTCTGGTGGCTCGGGACCCACCCGTGTATATTATCCATGAAAAAAGCCAATTAGCGCGTAAGGATTAGCGTTTTCTTTAATTACGAAACCGTGGAGTAATATCATGATCGAAAAATTTAATTATAGAGTGCTCTGTCGATTCAGCTATGAATCAACTGGATTGATACTTTAGATCAGTTTGGCGTTTTACATAATCGCGCCGTGAGACGCGCTCTCAGCGCGGCATCGAAGTCGCATTTAAGCGACCAATGGCTGGAGATCGCAAAGTCGTCAAGTAGGCCACTACTGTGGAAAGACCGACAACTCAACCACGTCCGATAAAAAAAAAACGGCGCCCCTCCGGTGCGATTTCCGGAACAGATACCGTAATTGCTGAGAAAAAACTTTGCACGGGCAAATATCATGCAAAAAGCGCATGTGTATGTGCGTATATATATAAGATACGGAGGAATGCCTTGTGGTTACGCCTTTCTTCTGTCACGATGCCGCGAAGAGTTCGAATTCTACACTAAATAACGGGATATTTATTATAAATATCAGTGGAATAGATAGCTTCACATCAATCACAACTAACATTACTTTTTTATTTTGTGTTGACAACAGTGACAAAGTAGACGCAGGTGACAGGTGGGAAGCAGTAGAAGAGATGTCGATGGGTGGAAGAATCATGGAGGAGCCGTTTACGGGAGTTGAAAAGGGAAAAAAAAGGAAACGAAAGACAGAGCTGGAACTCCTTTGCCTAAACACAAAATAATAAAACAAACTTTTTTTAAATAAAATGAAATAAAATAAAAGTGTTTCTTTGAACTACTCGATCGAATTTTTTTTAAATTCTATTTAGTCAAGGATAGATTTCTTCGAGCTACGAAAGGAACCAATAACTAGGGTTAGTAAGCTATTTTCGAAACAATCGCAGCTCACAAGAATGCGTGCTGCATGTGATTAACTCGGTTTGGTGGTCGAACGGAGTGTTTCACATGGAGACTGCATCTGAAGAGGAAAATATCAAATTTCTTTCTATTTTGCCACGACAGACGCATCCGCCTATGATAGACACTGTCTTTGGTGATATACAGTCAAAGCAATAGTATATCTTGGCATCCGTTGCCTTGGATCTCATCCGGAAAAGCAGTAAATAAGATTTTTCGTGCATGTATATTGAAAATTCGAATATTTTAAAATGGAATTAGTGGTATCTGCTATCGAGTGGACCAGGTTCGGAACGTCTTGACTTTGAAAAACCATCGACCCCAAGGTTGGACTGATTAATTTTTTGGTCAAAGTTCACTCGTGTCGATGATTGAACCGGTCCACGAGCTTTGGAGCAATGATATTTTTTGCAATGCTCGAAGCCAGATGATTCCACCAATGAACGTAGATATTTTGGGAAGAAAATAGCACAAGTAGCTGCAGGATCCCATCATTCATTCTGAATTCATGTGGACAATCCAGAATTCGATGTGTCAATCGAAAAACGCAATACCTCTAGGACGGGAACATTTCGGCCGCATCTGGAAGGAACTTTCTTCCAGCTGCGCGTGAATCCAAGCACCAGCGTCAGTTGACTACTTCAAAGACGCCGGTGGCTAACAGAAATAACTGGGCTCGACGTCGGATTCACTTGGTTTCCGTTCCAGTTCTGGTTGTCTCGCTTACGACAGTATTCTAAAAGTAGCTAAACATAAACCATTTTTCACTGCGACTGGACAGACGATTCCACCTATGATGGACGTTGTCCTGGGCCGTAAACGGTCAAAGCAATTGCATCCTATCATTTGTTGCGTTCGATTCATCTGGAAAAGCAGTAAATTCAATATTTCATACGTGGCTACCGGAAATTCGAATGTTCAAAAATGGAACGAGCGGCAATCTTTTATCAAGTTCAATTTGATCAATTTCCGGGTGAATCCAAGTGTGAAAACAGGTGGACAGGGTTCGGAACCCGGTAACTTTGAAGAAACCAGCGACCCCAGGGTTGGACTGATTAACTTTTTGGTCAAAGTTCACTCGTGTCATTGATTCAAACAGTCCACGAGCTTTGGAGCAATGATATTTTTTGCGATGCTCCAAGCCAGATGATTCCAGCAATGAACGTAGATATTTTGGGAAGAAAAGGCACAAGTAGCTGCAGGATCCCATCATTCATTCTGGATTCATGTGGACGATCCAGAATTCGATGTGTCAATCGAAAAACGCAATACCTCTAGGACGGGAACATTTCGACCGCATCTGGAAGGAATTTTCTTCCAGCTGCGCATGAATCCAAGCACCAGCGTCAGTTGACTACTTCAAGGACGCCGGTGGCTAACAGAAATAACTGGGCTCGACGTCGGATTCACTTGGTTTCCGTTCCAGTTCTGGTTGTCTCGCTTACGACAGTATTCTAAAAGTAGCTAAACATTAGGGTGGCTGCAATTTAGGTCGAACTTGAATTTTCAAAGTCCCCACGTAAAAACACAATCAACATATTAAAAAAAAAATGTGTGCAAAGTTTGAAGGCGTTAAAAAAATTTTCAATGGTGCCTGTGAGCAGTTGTATTTTAGATGGGAAAACACATGTATTTTGCCGAGATATAACTAATTCATTACTCAAACCCGTAATAGTGGTGGAAAAAATCTAAAACTAGGCACACATATTGTACATATATCAATGTTCAAAACATAATTTTTTAAGATTTTTGCAGTAATAATTTCCACAATTTCACGCTTCATGAAGACAGGCTCGATTTCACATTTTCGAACAATTTTCGTGAAATATTATTATTGATTTTGTGATGTAATTTTCAACTTGACCAGAGCCTAAATTAGACTAGAATAGACTATACTAGACTAGGCTAGACGATTAAAACCGAAAATTCAGCAGAAGAAGTTTTTTTCCTATCGATAGTAAAATATTGACTTAAACTTAAATTTAAACTTTAAATTGCTTGCGAGACATAAATTCGTTGCACTGAAATAAATCGTCATAATATCTAATATAATTGCCGAATGAAAAAACGATTAAAAATCTAATTTAATCGAAAAAAAATGGATAGAAAATCACGAGGTAATTTTTTATGAGTGGAGACGATCGAAGGAAAGTATTTTTATCAAGTATTATTAAAGTAATATTCGGATTGTGATATTCACGGACAATTTAAATTATATATTGTTTTTGCTCCTCGTTGTACGTTAATCTATTGTTGTACTCCGTAATACGCTTGATTCCCCTTTCTGCGACATCAATTAACGACGCTTAACTTTTTGACAATTTGCAAGTCAAACTGATAATTTTTGTTCAAGTTCCAATCCGATACGTCGTTATCGAGAAAGCTGTGATCGATTTGGAATCATTCGGAGAACTTAAGCGATTGTGGGCTTACGAAAAAATCAATGTTTGGACCCAACAGAGAAGCGACGTTCGATTGATGAACTTCATAGCGTTTGGACACTCTGATTTCTGTTACATGTTCCAGCTGCTTGCTCGTGAAACAAGCCCCCGATCGCTCGAGTTTTTCGAAAGTTTCCAAATCGATCACAACTTAGGGAAATCAAGCTTATTACGGAGTACAATAATAGATTGACGTACAACGAGGAAGAAAAACAATATATTATCTAGATTGTCCGTGAATATCACAAAAAGTATCCGAACATCAATAAAAATACTTTGCTTCGACAGCTCCACCAATAAAAATTTACCGCATTATTTACCATCGAATTTTTTTCGATGAAATTCGATTTTCAATCGATTTTCCATTCAATAATTATATGAGATATCATGACGATTTATTTCAGTGCAATAAATTTATGGCTTTGAAGCAATTGAAAGTTTAAATTTAATTCTAAGTCAATATTTTACTATCGATAGGAAAAAAAACTTCTTCTGCTGAATTTTTGGTTCTAATCGTCTAGCCTAGTCTAGTACAGTCTAGTCTAGTCTAATTTAGGCTCTAGTTAAGTTGAAAATTACATCACAAAATCAATAATAATATTTCACGAAAACTGTTCGAAAATATGAAATCGAGCCTGTCTTCATGAAGCGTAAAATTGTGGAAATTATAACTGAAAAAATCTTAAGAAATTATGTTTTAAACATTGATATATGTACAATATGTGTGCCTAATTTTAGATTTTTTCCACCACTATTACGGATTTGAGAAATAAATTAGTTATATCTCAGCAAAATACATGTGTTTTCCCATCTAAAATTCAACTGCTCACAGGCACCATTGAAAATTTTTTTAATGCCTTCAAACTTTGCACACATTTTTTTTTTAATTTGTTGATTGTGTTTTTACGTGGGGACTTCGAAAATTCAAGTTCGACCTAAATTGCAGCCACCCTACTAAACATAAACCATTTTTCACTGCGACTGGACAGACGATTCCACCTATGATGGACGTTGTCCTGGGCCGTAAACGGTCAAAGCAATTGCATCCTATCATTTGTTGCGCTGGATTCATCTGGAAAAGCAGTAAATTCAATATTTCATACGTGGCTACCGGAAATTCGAATGTTTAAAAATGGAACGAGCGGCAATCTTTTATCAAGTTCAATTTGATCAATTTCCGGGTGAATCCAAGTGTGAAAACAGGTGGACAGGGTTCGGAACCCGGTAACTTTGAAGAAACCAGCGACCTCAAGGTTGGACTGATTCATTTTTTGGTCACAGTGCACTCGTTAAACGATTGAACTGGTCAACGACCTTCAATGGAATGAGATTTTTCTCGATGCTCTAAGCGGATGCGATGCCGCTCTCTGCGATGCCGGAGTCTCGTGATATCTCCGAAAACCGTTCTCTTCCCCTATTTGCAGCCGTTTCTTAAGCCCGTTTATTTTCCTGAGCTAGACTTATCTTTACTTACTAGATATGATGAATTTTTACTTCAGTGCCATTACAAAATGCAGACAAACACAATGCTCATTATTTTTTTTTCTGTTCAATATTTTTGGAACAATTCCGAAGCGAAAAATTTTCAATACGGGATCCATGATCCGTTGCTCTCGATGACACACTGCATCCGATTTGGCATCGAGTTGACGAGATTGAGGCAAAGGTCTGGCTTTGCCTGGATATCTCGCCACACCCGTTGAACATGTGCTACGAGAGCATCCCGGTTCGCGTCTGCACCTGACTCCCACTCACGAACCATAATACCTACAAAGAGTTCAACATTTCCATTACAGTGAACCAATTCATTATAGTCCAAATAATAAGTCTGGCGTATTTAATGATCCCTTCCACAAACAGCTACGCAAATAGAATTGACCTCTGATGCAACAAACCCCATAAATTTTCAATCGGGTTGAGATCTGGAGACTTGCTAAGCCAATCTATTACGGTCACTTCCGGATGCTCGTTAAACCATGCCGTTGTCTCCCGAGAAGTATGAACCGCCGATCGATCCTGCATGAATGAAATGCGTGGGTAACGATCGGCCGGAAAACGAGCTCTGGCAGCAGGCAGCATGGTGTCCTGTAAGACGCCGACATAATCCCGGGAATTCATTCTTGCGGGGATTTCACACAAACTCATTGCTCCAGCCGCGGACATGCACCCCCAAAACCCAACAGTTATCCGAACGCTCCATTGTTTTTCCACCACATAACGTTCAGCCAGCAGAAATTCTCGCGCCCGAGGTCGATATACGTGTCGTCGACCATCATCTGAGGACCTGAACACCTGCAGGGGCGAAGAGGGGGGAAGGTTGATAATTTTTATGTCAAAACCAACTAGGACTAATATCAGGTACAATATACACCCAAAAGCAGCTCCTAAATTGGGATAAACTCCCGGGAAATTAAAGCGTGTGGGATCGCGGTACGGCTCGTGCCTGCAGTTTTTTTTTACTTGACGTCGAGCCGCTACCACAGCTTTTGGTTATGAATTATCGAAGTACAATACCTTTTCGTCTGACCACACAACAGACGCCCACATTTGGGGGGTCCACCTGAGGTGCTGTTGAGCGAAAAGAAGCCGCTGTTGCCGATGAGCATCCGTGAGTGGCGTTTTCTTCACTGGCCGATGAGCCGTAAGTCCCACATCTTTCAACCTACGTCTAGCAGTGCTCACGCTTATTGCAACGCCCGTCTCGTTCAGCGCTGCCGCAATTGTTGTAAATGGCGTGTCTTCAACGGCTTGACAAAGCCTAACATCTTCCTCCGGCGTAGTCTTTAGTGGACGTTTATTATTTTTCCTGTGGTCCTTCAAAGCTTGGTCGCCGCCTCTGTTAAACTTGTTGATCCACAAATTCACTGTTTTGATATTACAGCCAACCTCTTGACGAATTCGTTCGCGGGATCAGCCAGCGCGATGGAGGCCAACAATTCGTCCACGTACGGAGGAATCGTAGTTAGAAAAAATATTTCGCTGTTCTTGCTCACCGTCTGCCATTTTCAATTACACATTGAAGATAGCTGAGAACGGAAAACTGACAGGAACAAAATGCAACGCAGTCATACGGTTCCAAAATATGCGGTGTATACAGTATGAGAAAATGTATCAATAGCACACTATTATCAAATAGTCCAAATAATCGCGTGGCATAGTTTCTTCAAGGGGATATGTGGGGAAACAATTTAGCTCGGTCGCGGTGTCTTTCCCTGCGATAAGAAAGCTTCGGCAAAAAGGTTTTAGTATGCTCCAGGTTTGCGAAAAACATTTCGCTCATCATTAGATGTAGTCAATCTTCAGTCAATCAAGAAATAAATCAGTCCAACCTTGGGGTCTCTGCTTTCTTAAAAGTCACCGGGTTCCAAGCCCTGTCCACCTGTTTCCACACTTGGATTCATCCGGAAATTGATCAAATTGAACTTGATTAAACATTGCCACTCGTTCCATTTCTAAACATTCGAATTTCCGGTAGCCACGTATGAAATATTGAATTTACTGCTTTTCCACATGAATCCAACGCAACAGATGATAGGATGCAATTGCTTTGACCGTTTACTGCCCAAGACAACGTCCATCTTAGGTGGAATCGTCTGTCCAGACATAGTGAAACGTTATGCATGTTGTTGTATTTTGAAGGTGGTCTCGTTAGGGAGACAATCATTGAATCGGAAACCAAGTGAATCTGACATTGAGCTCAGTCATTTCTGTTCGCCACCGGCGTCCTTGAAGTAGTCAACTGACGCTGGTGCTTAGAATCATGCGCAGCTGAAAGAAAATTCCTTTCGGATCAGGTCGAATTGCTCCCGTCCTGGAGGTATTGCGATTTCCGATCGACACATCGAATTATAGATTGTCCACATGAATCCAGAATGAATGATGGGATCCTGCAGCTACTTGGGCCATTTTCTTCCGAAAATATCTATGGTCATTGGTGGAATTTGCGATGCTCTAAGCCAGATGATTCCACCAATGATCCTTGCGATTTTGAGCACAAAACAGTTCAAGTAGCTACAAGATCCCATCATGTATTTTGGATTCATCCGAGCAATGAAGAATTTGATAATTCCGTATCTGTCAATCGAGAATTGCAATAGCTCGGAGATGATTGTCATTCAATTTGGTATCGGAGTGGTGTTTTATTCAATGAAATCAATTTCGAAACTCGAGAATTCTCGTTTTATTTCCATTTTTTATATTTATCTGTTATTACATGAAATGTATTAATTATTTTCATTGACCGATAGAGCATCACTTTTTCGTATCTTTCCTTCATCGCACTTAACCCCTTGTTCCAATTTCGATCTGCCGAACGCTGCGCCAAGGCTGCCGCGGTCGCCTCATTTCAGTGCTGTCATGTCTTCGCTAGGTTAAAAATTTGATGGTTAAGGATAACGCTTGACACATGAGTCTGAAACTCCTCCGAACTTCAAGCAACTTCAACAAATGACGATACATGGTCGGTAAAATCGCTAGATTTTGGTTTGACCAGGCATTAATAGTAGATGAATCAAGCTGATTCTGGACCAAGTGGAGGCGAGGGGTATGCGGAGGCGGGGGAGGCGGGTCGTAGCGGAGGTGAGGGGTATGCGGTGGCGGGATGGCGGCCCCCCCACCGCGGGTCCCTTGCCTAGGAGCTGTGGAGTCCCCGCAGCTCCCCACCATGCCCCTCCCGCGTAGGTTGTCAGTTTTGGGACTGTGGATGGTTGGGTGTGCGAGAGAGATGGATAGATGCGGGGAAATGATGGGTGTGAGAGAGATGGATAGATGCGGGGAATGATGGGTGTGAGAGAGATGGATAGATGCAGGAAATGATGGGTGTGAGAGAGATGGATGGATGGGTACAATAATACATTAGACGACTTGGATAGATGTGTGAGTATGTTAATCTTATCGATACGCTGTGAGATCGTTTACCAGAGCATTTTTCAACGTGTTCGGTGTGCGAGAGACATGGATAGATGCAGGAAATGATGGGTGTGAGAGAGATGCATAGATGTGGGAAATGATGGATGTGAGAGAGAGAGAGAGATGACAAATATTGAATTTTCGAAGAGACTTTCTAGAATATTCCATGCTCCAATGACGACATTTTTGTGATTTTTCAAAAAAATGTTTAGTCCAACGTATCCATGAAAGATAAGAAACACATACAACAACAGCAACAACTCGTTATACTCTTTCAAATGTAGGAGAAAATGTGGTATCAGCATAGGGCGGAAATGATTCAACATAGGATGAAAAACAATATAGAAAAGGAAAGAGCTATCACGGTGTAGACTGTATGATGCTTCACTATATGACTGCATTAATTGTATCTTTGACACACAGACACACATACACACAAGAAAACATTTTTTTCCTTCTTCGTCTTCTTCTTTGTCGCAAAGATGGAAATTTGTAGCAGGAAGTCTGGAAGACTCACTATGGAAGCGGCTCTGGAATGCATTTCCCCGAGCTATAGGGTGGTCTAGCGTAAACATGCGATGACTCGTTGGATGTTCTATAGCAAATTTCCATTTAAAAAAAGGTTTTTTACGTTAAAGACTAGAGTGATTGGTACAGTCACAGTCGGAGCATCACGTAGTTTGCATCGGTGTAAAGCGTTTTCCCGTTTTTTACATCATGTCGCAATCCGAAGAAAGTTTAACTGCACGGGCAGCAGTAATTAATACTGTTGAAGAGTACATCGAGTGGGAAAAACAGTGTGACGATTTCATTGAGGCGTTGAGA
Source organism: Diadegma fenestrale (assembly GCA_037043255.1). NCBI lineage: Eukaryota > Metazoa > Arthropoda > Insecta > Hymenoptera > Ichneumonidae > Diadegma > Diadegma fenestrale. Next base: position 1,036,008 of record CM073314.1, read on the forward strand.
ACTGAGGCTCGAGCGAAGTGTATACGTTTGCAATTAGGATACAATCAGTGGGTGGAGGCTCAAATTCTTCGTTTAGAGGGTTTGAAGCATAAAACAAGTCAAAGTTTTATACACACCGGTGCGGGAAATAGCAGTGAAAGTGAGCTGATATGGCGTGAGACGGAGAGTGCGTTTAAATCGCGTGTAACAACGGGTGCGATTATTAATCAGACTCACATAGATCCACGGTTATTCCTCATGGATGCTGGTGAAATAGCCATTAAAAAAGTGCAAGAGGCTATTCATCAACACAACTGTGTTAAGGTGAATACACTTTTTAGTGGTGAATTTGTTGTGGGTGACAAACATGCGTATAAGAGCATAAATACGCGAAACTTTGAACTTATACAAATGAGCGACTTGAATGCGTGGTATGAGGAGCAGGTCGTTGAGCCTACCCTGGCTAAGCTCGAGGAGTTTCAAGAGCAAGACAGCGGGTGGTCGTTACAACGCATTCTCAACCTAACTCTAAATATTAATAAATACAGGCCAATGAGTGCAGGTTGTCGTGTCATACTACCTCGAGATATAAGACTGAAAAAGGCTGTTGTCAATGTACAATCGCGAGACAATAACGCCTGCTTTGCATGGGCAGTGATGGCAGCTCTCTATCCAACCGAGACGCATAGTGATCGCGTAGCGTCATATCCTGATTACCGCACCATTCTCAAATTCACGGGTATTACCTTCCCCGTTGAATTAAATAAAGTGAAAAAATTTGAAATTTTGAACAATCTCTCCATCAACGTTTATGGACTACAAAAGGGTGTTGTTGTGCCTATTCACATCACCGCGGAGAAAAAGGAAAGGCACATCAATCTGCTTTATTTGGAGGCTGGTGGGGAGGATCAAGTTGGGCATTATGCGTGGATCAAAAACCTTTCACGCCTAGTGAGCTCCAGCTTGAGTAGGCGTGGAGCCGAGAAACATATCTGCGATCGGTAAGTGGATAAAAATAAATTTCAAATTAAAAAAAAAATGTCACCCTATTGGTATTTAATCGTTTTTTTTCAAATTTTTTTCAATTTTTCTAGATGCCTACACTATTTCTCGTCGAGGGAGAAGCTGCAATTGCATGATGTGGATTGTGGGAAAATTAACAATTGTGCGGTTCGACTACCCAGCGAGGAGGACAAGTGGCTGAGTTTCTCCAATTCTCAGCGGAAGGAGCGGGTACCATTCATTGTCTATGCGGACCTTGAATGCATTCTCGAAAAAACTTCCGAAGAAGAGGAGAGGAACAGCGGACGTCAGCAGCAGCATCATCCGTTTAGTGCAGGTTGCTATGTTAAATGTTCTTATGATGACTCCCTTTCGGGATATTATGCTCATCGCGGGGATGATTGTATTGAATGGCTCGTCAACCATTTAAAGGCGTTAGCTCTGCAGGTCGAAAAAATCTTGAAGAAAAATGTTCCTATGCGCGAGCTAACGCCCTTAGAATGGAGGCGATTTCGTGAGGATCGAGCGTGTCACATTTGTGAAAAAGATTTTTCAAATTTAGACCAACGGGTGCGCGATCATTGCCATTTGACCGGACAATTTAGAGGTCCAGCCCATTTAGACTGCAATTTGAATCATCAAAATCCTTTTTTCATTCCAATAGTTTTTCATAATTTATCTGGTTACGATGCACATTTTATAATTAAAGAGGTCAGTACGGCGTTCGAGGGTAAAACCGATGTCCTACCTCTAACGAAGGAAAAATACATTTCATTTTCCAAAACGATTCCAACGTCGAAGGACTGGAGAAAAAATATTAAACTAAGATTCATCGACTCATTTAAATTTCTCGCGGCTAGTTTGGACAAGTTGACCTCATTTTTAACCGTTGATAAATTGGGAATTTTAAAATCGCAATTCCAGAGCTTATCATCTGATGATTTTATGCTATTAACTCGTAAGGGTGTATTTCCCTACGAATACATAGATAGCAAAGAAAAGTTAGATGAGACATCGCTACCATCTCAAGATGCATTTTACAGTTCATTGACGGGTGAGAGTATAAGTGAGTCGGAGTATGCACATGCTAAGGATGTGTGGGAAAGGTTTTCAGTGCGAACGCTCGGTGAATACAGCGATTTGTATTTAAAAACAGATGTCCTGCTGTTGGCCGACGTTTTCGAAAACTTTCGTGACACATGCATGCTTAGCTATACCCTCGACCCGGCACACTATTATACCCTCCCCGGCTACACTTGGGATGCTATGATGAAAAGAACTGGCGTGGAATTTGAATTGCTAACCGACATTGACATGGTTTTATTCGTTGAGAGAGGTATACGCGGTGGTTTGAGTCAATGCTCCGCCAGGTATGCCAAAGCCAATAATAAATACATGCAATCGTTTGATTCATCGAGTCCATCGTCTTACCTAATGTATTACGATGTCAATAATTTATATGGTTGGGCAATGAGTCAACCTCTCCCTTACGCGGAATTTAAATGGGTCGAAGATGTGTCTACTTTTAATATTGAATCGATCGCGCTTGATTCACCGTATGGTTATATCCGTGGAAAAATACTTTTGAAAAGTAAAAAAAGAACGCCAATTTTAAAAGATCGCAACCTCAGTAGAAAAATAATTACTCAATTTTCTTGATATCACTTTGAAATAATAAACAATTTAGATTTACAAAATTGATTGCATTTTTTCTTCCCTACGAACGGTCTTTTGACCTTCTCCAAAATTTTCTCAAAAATTCACAAGCTCGATCGACAAAAAGAATTAAAATCATTGCAACATAGCCAAGAATTAAAAAATAATGAATGGCTACATTTCACAGGGAAACGTGTGCACCCTCAATACATGTTGTGTATTTAAGGGTTTGCAAAGGCTCTACAAAAAAATGCAAAAAATTGGCGTGCATGGTTAACTAAAAAAGTTCGGCGTAGGGCCGTGTCATTGTTCTTATCAAGAGACTCGGCAGAGTCTCGGGACAAGTACATTTGACAGCGTTGTCTGCTGGCCCGAGACTCACTCGAGTATATTATCTCTAAGAAAAGCGATTTCGCCGGAGGGGGTGGACACTTTCTTGAATTACGAAGCTCAGGGGTAATTTCATGATCTGAAATTTGAACTGAAGACTAATTACGTTATCCCCCCTCGATTGAGCCATAAATCAACCCGATTGATGCCGTAATTGCTGAGAAAAAACTTTGCACGGGCAAAATTATGCGCCGATCGAAGTGTGCGTGCGTGTATGTATACGACACAGAGAAAGGGCCCGTGTGGCCATCGTGTTTCTGATTGGTCGTGACTGACGACATATCCAGCTGTTCCCATCCGAGGAACACCTGTTGGTTGCCAGTTCACGAATACATCTTCATACATGTGTCGTTCGATTTCACGGTGATAAATATAGATATAGAAACATTCGAAAGTAAGATTGTCAGAATTAGAAAATCATAACCTAAAATTCCTCTAGCAATCGTGTATATTTTGCCGGCCGATATTGACGCGAGTGTGAGGGAGATAGCTGGAACGGGTTGACATTTTTTGCCGACTTTGTGATGAATAACGGCTAAAAGCTCTGACAGCTCGCCATAACCTCACTAATGCTAATTTGCAGGTAGCATTAACGACATGCTCCAGTGACAGGAAAATATGCTTCAGGAATAAATATGCTTCACAACCGTTGCCCTATTCCTAATCCCACAATTTTATTCATTTACAGCATATCTGAAATCGCCGCTGGCATATTATATTGATTGCGGAGCGACAATAACTCTCAGCGACATAAGAAACTTGTCGCTGAGCCACATGAAAACTTTCCGCTGAGCCACGTGTAATACTTATCGCTGCCAGCTATCCGGAAGCTCCAGATATAACTCTCAGTGGCATAAAAATCTTGTCGCTGAGCCACATGAAAATTTTGTCGCTGAGAGTTATCCGGAAGCTTTGGATATCTCGCAGCGACAAGTTTTGCTTCGAAAGGAACCAATAACTGTGGAGCATAACTAACATCGCCGTTGGCATATTATATTGATTTCGGAGCGACAATAACTCTCAGCGACATAAAAATCTTGTCGCTGAGCCACATGAAAATTTTGTCGCTGCGAGTTATCCGGAAGCTTTGGATATCTCTCAGCGACAAGTTTTGCTTCGAAAGGAACCAATTATTGTGTAGCATAACTAACATCGCCGCTGGCGTTAGATTAATCGCAAAGCGACAATAACTCTCAGCGACATGAAAATCTTGTCGCTGAGCAACATAAAAATCTTGTCGCTGAGCCACATGAAAATCTTTCCGCTGAGCCCCATGAAATTCTTATCGCTGCCAGCTATCCGGTATCCGGAAGCTCCAGATAACTCTCAGTGGCATGAAAATATAAATTCTTCGCGACAAATTCATGTTAAAATATTGATTTTTTCCAACTCATGATCAAAAGTTGAAAATTGCATTCAAGCGATAAATTGAGACTTTGGCACGTGTTTTCTCTTCTTTTCAGCGTATCAAACTGAGTAGCTGGAAAAAAAAGCATAATTGATGCGATTTTTACTCGGAGAAGAACGATTTTCGTTTGAAAATTGACGAAAAATCGTCATTTTCAAGCAAAAATCATGCCCGTGAGCAAAAAATCATATCTCGATGAAAAATCGAGATAGAGACATGACTCTGGGCTTAAATTGAGCTCCACAGAGAATATTTGAAGGGAAAAAATCAGCAGTCCATTCTCATGGAGCCAAGCAGAAAAATTCTTGGCAACAAATTCATGTTAAAACTCTGATTTTTTCCAACTCGTGATCAAAAATCGAAAATTGCATTCACGCGGTAAATTGGGACTTTGGCGCGTGTTTTCTCTTCCTTTCAGCGTATTAAACTGAGTAGCTGGAAAAAAATGCATAATTTATGCGATTTTTACTCGGAGAAGAGCGATTTTCGTTTGAAAATTGTCGAAAAATCGATATTTTCAAGCAAAAATCATGCTCGTGAGCAAAAAATTATATCTCGATAAAAAATTGAGATAGAGACATGATTCTGGGCTTAATTTGAGCTCCACAGAGTCTAGTTGCAGGGAAAAAATCCACATTTTATTCTCATGCAGCCAAGAAGAAAAATTCTGCGCTACAACTTGGTGCAAAAATATTGATTGTTCCCAACTCGTGGTAAAAAATCGAAAATTGAATTCTCGCAAGAAATTGAGACTTTGGCTCGTATTTCCTCTTTGTTTCAGCGTATTAAACCGAGTGGCTGGAAAAAAAATCATGATTTCACCATTTTAGCTCGGAGAAGAGCGATTTTCGTTTGAAAATTGACGAAAAATCGTAATTTTCAAGCAAAAATCATGGTAATGGGAAAAAAATCATATCTCAATGAAAAATTGAGATAGAGACATGATTCTGGGCTTAATTTGAGCTCCACAGAGTTTAGTTGCAGGGGAAAAATCAGCGATTTATTCTCATGGAGCGAAGAAAAGAAATTCTGCGCTACAACTTGGTGCAAAAATATTGATTTTTTCCAACTCGTGGTCAAAAATCGAAAATTGAATTCTCGCAATAAATTGAGACTTTGGCTCGTATTTCCTCTTTGTTTCAGCGTATTAAACCGAGTGGCTGGAAAAAACATCATGATTTCACCATTTTAGCTCGGAGAAGAGCGATTTTCGTTTGAAAATTGACGAAAAATCGTCATTTTCAAGCAAAAATCATGGAAATGAGAAAAAAATCATATCTCAGTGAAAATTTGAGATAGAGACATGATTCTGGGCTTAATTTGAGCTCCACAGAGTCTAGTTGCAGGGAAAAAATCGGCGATTTATTCTCATGGAGCGAAGAAAAGAAATTCTGCGCTACAACTTGGTGCAAAAATATTGATTTTTCCTAACTCGTGGTCAAAAATCGAAAATTGAATTCTCGCGGTAAATTGAGACTTTGGCTCGTGTTTCCTCTTTGTTCCAGCGTATCAAACCGAGCGGCTGGAAAAAAAATCATGGTTTTACCATTTTCGCTCGGAGAAGAGCGATTTTCGTTTGAAAATTGACGATAAATCGTCATTTTCAAGCAAAAATCATGGAAATGAGAAAAAAATCATATCTCAGTGAAAATTTGAGATAGAGACATGATTCTGGGCTTAATTTGAGCTCCACAGAGTCTAGTTGCAGGGAGAAAATCCACTTTTTATTCTCATGCAGCCAAGAAGAAAAATTCCGCGCTACAACTTGGTGCAAAAATATTGATTTTTTCCAACTCGTGGTCAAAAATCGAAAATTGAATTCTCGCGATAAATATAGACTTTGGCTCGTGTTTCCTCTTTGTTTCAGCGTATCAAACCGAGTGGCTGGAAAAAAAATCATGATTTTACCATTTTCGCTCGGAGAAGAGCGATTTTCGTTTGAAAATTGACGAAACATCGTCATTTTCAAGCAAAAATCATGGAAATGAGAAAAAAATCATATCTCGGTGAAAAATTGAGATAGAGACATGATTCTGGGCTTAATTTGAGCTCCACAGAGTCTAGTTGCAGGGAAAAAATCAGCGATTTATTCTCATGGAGCGAAGAAAAGAAATTCTGCGCTTCAACTTGGTGCAAAAATATTGATTTTTTCCAACTCGTGGTCAAAAATCGAAAATTGAATTCTCGCAATAAATTGAGACTTTGGCTCGTATTTCCTCTTTGTTTCAGCGTATTAAACCGAGTGGCTGGAAAAAAAATCATGATTTCACCATTTTAGCTCGGAGAAGAGCGATTTTCGTTTGAAAATTGACGAAAAATCGTAATTTTCAAGCAAAAATCATGGTAATGGGAAAAAAATCATATCTCAATGAAAAATTGAGATAGAGACATGATTCTGGGCTTAATTTGAGCTCCACAGAGTCTAGTTGCAGGGAAAAAATCAGCGATTTATTCTCATGGAGCGAAGAAAAGAAATTCTGCGCTACAACTTGGTGCAAAAATATTGATTTTTCCTAACTCGTGGTCAAAAATCGAAAATTGAATTCTCGCGGTAAATTGAGACTTTGGCTCGTGTTTCCTCTTTGTTTCAGCGTATCAAACCGAGTGGCTGGAAAAAAAATCATGATTTTACCATTTTCGCTCGGAAAAGAGCGATTTTCGTTTGAAAATTGACGAAAAATCGTCATTTTCAAGCAAAAATCATGGAAATGAGAAAAAAAACATATCTCAGTGAAAATTTGAGATAGAGACATGATTCTAGGCTTAATTTGAGCTCCACAGAGTCTAGTTGCAGGGAAAAAATCCACATTTTATTCTCATGCAGCCAAGAAGAAAAAGATTAATCGCAAAGCGACAATAACTCTCAGCGACATGAAAATCTTGTCGCTGAGCAACATAAAAATCTTGTCGCTGAGCCACATGAAAATCTTTCCGCTGAGCCCCATGAAATTCTTATCGCTGCCAGCTATCCGGTATCCGGAAGCTCCAGATAACTCTCAGTGGCATGAAAATATAAATTCTTCGCGACAAATTCATGTTAAAATATTGATTTTTTCCAACTCATGATCAAAAGTTGAAAATTGCATTCAAGCGATAAATTGAGACTTTGGCACGTGTTTTCTCTTCTTTTCAGCGTATCAAACTGAGTAGCTGGAAAAAAAAGCATAATTGATGCGATTTTTACTCGGAGAAGAACGATTTTCGTTTGAAAATTGACGAAAAATCGTCATTTTCAAGCAAAAATCATGCCCGTGAGCAAAAAATCATATCTCGATGAAAAATCGAGATAGAGACATGACTCTGGGCTTAAATTGAGCTCCACAGAGAATATTTGAAGGGAAAAAATCAGCAGTCCATTCTCATGGAGCCAAGCAGAAAAATTCTTGGCAACAAATTCATGTTAAAACTCTGATTTTTTCCAACTCGTGATCAAAAATCGAAAATTGCATTCACGCGGTAAATTGGGACTTTGGCGCGTGTTTTCTCTTCCTTTCAGCGTATTAAACTGAGTAGCTGGAAAAAAATGCATAATTTATGCGATTTTTACTCGGAGAAGAGCGATTTTCGTTTGAAAATTGTCGAAAAATCGATATTTTCAAGCAAAAATCATGCTCGTGAGCAAAAAATTATATCTCGATAAAAAATTGAGATAGAGACATGATTCTGGGCTTAATTTGAGCTCCACAGAGTCTAGTTGCAGGGAAAAAATCCACATTTTATTCTCATGCAGCCAAGAAGAAAAATTCTGCGCTACAACTTGGTGCAAAAATATTGATTGTTCCCAACTCGTGGTAAAAAATCGAAAATTGAATTCTCGCAAGAAATTGAGACTTTGGCTCGTATTTCCTCTTTGTTTCAGCGTATTAAACCGAGTGGCTGGAAAAAAAATCATGATTTCACCATTTTAGCTCGGAGAAGAGCGATTTTCGTTTGAAAATTGACGAAAAATCGTAATTTTCAAGCAAAAATCATGGTAATGGGAAAAAAATCATATCTCAATGAAAAATTGAGATAGAGACATGATTCTGGGCTTAATTTGAGCTCCACAGAGTTTAGTTGCAGGGGAAAAATCAGCGATTTATTCTCATGGAGCGAAGAAAAGAAATTCTGCGCTACAACTTGGTGCAAAAATATTGATTTTTTCCAACTCGTGGTCAAAAATCGAAAATTGAATTCTCGCAATAAATTGAGACTTTGGCTCGTATTTCCTCTTTGTTTCAGCGTATTAAACCGAGTGGCTGGAAAAAAAATCATGATTTCACCATTTTAGCTCGGAGAAGAGCGATTTTCGTTTGAAAATTGACGAAAAATCGTAATTTTCAAGCAAAAATCATGGTAATGGGAAAAAAATCATATCTCAATGAAAAATTGAGATAGAGACATGATTCTGGGCTTAATTTGAGCTCCACAGAGTCTAGTTGCAGGGAAAAAATCAGCGATTTATTCTCATGGAGCGAAGAAAAGAAATTCTGCGCTACAACTTGGTGCAAAAATATTGATTTTTCCTAACTCGTGGTCAAAAATCGAAAATTGAATTCTCGCGGTAAATTGAGACTTTGGCTCGTGTTTCCTCTTTGTTTCAGCGTATCAAACCGAGTGGCTGGAAAAAAAATCATGATTTTACCATTTTCGCTCGGAAAAGAGCGATTTTCGTTTGAAAATTGACGAAAAATCGTCATTTTCAAGCAAAAATCATGGAAATGAGAAAAAAAACATATCTCAGTGAAAATTTGAGATAGAGACATGATTCTAGGCTTAATTTGAGCTCCACAGAGTCTAGTTGCAGGGAAAAAATCCACATTTTATTCTCATGCAGCCAAGAAGAAAAATTCCGCGCTACAACTTGGTGCAAAAATATTGATTTTTTCCAACTCGTGGTCAAAAATCGAAAATTGAATTCTCGCGGTAAATTGAGACTTTGGCTCGTGTTTCCTCTTTGTTCCAGCGTATCAAACCGAGTGGCTGGAAAAAAAATCATGATTTTACCATTTTCGCTCGGAGAAGAGCGATTTTCGTTTGAAAATTGACGAAAAATCGTCATTTTCAAGCAAAAATCATGGAAATGAGAAAAAAATCATATCTCAGTGAAAATTTGAGATAGAGACATGATTCTAGGCTTAATTTGAGCTCCACAGAGTCTAGTTGCAGGGAAAAAATCCACATTTTATTCTCATGCAGCCAAGAAGAAAAATTCCGCGCTACAACTTGGTGCAAAAATATTGATTTTTTCCAACTCGTGGTCAAAAATCGAAAATTGAATTCTCGCGATAAATTGAGACTTTGGCTCGTGTTTCCTCTTTGTTTCAGCGTATCAAACCGAGTGGCTGGAAAAAAAATCATGATTTTACCATTTTCGCTCGGAGAAGAGCGATTTTCGTTTGAAAATTGACGAAAAATCGTCATTTTCAAGCAAAAATCATGGAAATGAGAAAAAAATCACTTCTCGATAAAAAATTGAGATAGAGACATGACTCTGGGCTCAAATTGAGCTCCACAGAGTATGTTTGAAGGAAAAAAATCACCGGTCTATTCTCATGGAGCCAAAAATATAAATTCTTCGCGACAAATTCATGTTAAAACTCTGATTTTTTCCAACTCGTGATCAAAAGTTGAAAATTGCATTCCCGCGATAAATTGAGACTTTGCCACGTGTTTTCTCTTCTTTTCAGCGTATCAAACTGAGTGGCTGGAAAAAAATGCCCAATTTATGCGATTTTTACTCGGAGAAGAGCGATTTTCGTTTGAAAATTGTCGAAAAATCGACATTTTCAAGCAAAAATCATGCTCGTGAGCAAAAAATCATATCTCGATGAAAAATCGAGATAGAGACATGATTCTGGGCTTAAATTGAGCTCCACAGAGAATATTTGAAGGAAAAAAATCAGCAGTCCATTCTCATGGAGCTAAGCAGAAAAATTCTTGGCAATAAATTCATGTTAAAACTCTGATTTTTTCCAACTCGTGATCAAAAGTTGAAAATTGAATTCCCGCGATAAATTGAGACTTTGGCACGTGTTTTCTCTTCTTTCCAGCGTATCAAACTGAGTGGCTGGAAAAAAATGCATAATTCATGCAATTTTTCCTCGGAGAAGAGCGATTTTCGTTTGAAAATTGTCGAAAAATCGACATTTTCAACCAAAAATCATGCTCGTGAGCAAAAAATCATATCTCGATGAAAAATCGACATAGAGATATGACTCGTGGCTTAAATTGAGTTCCACAGAGTATATTTGAAGAAGAAAAATCAGCATTCTATTCGCATGGAGCCAAGAATAAAAATTCCTCGCGACAAATTCATGTTGAAACTTTGATTTTTTCCTACTCAAGGTCGAAAATCGAAAATTGCATTGACGCGGTAAATTGAGACTTTGGCGCGTGTTTTCTCTCATTTTCAGCGTATAAAACTGAAAGGCTGGAAAAAAAAGTCATAATTTATACGATTTTTACTCGGAGAAAAGCGATTTCCGTTTGAAAAATGTCGAAAAATCGTCATTTTCAAGCAAAAATCATGGTTATGGGCAAAAAATCATATCTTGGTGGAAAATTGAGATAGAGACATGACTTTGGGCTTAATTTAAGCTCCACAGAGTACATTTCTGGGAAAAAAATCAGCAATTTATCAAGAGACTCGGCAGAGTCTCGGGACAAGTACATTTGACAGCGTCGTCTGCTGGCCCGAGACTCACTCGAGTATATTATCTCTAAGAAAAGCGATTTCGCCGGAGGGGGTGGTTCCTATAAAGCCAACTAAATAAAATCTTCACTCTCAAGTCATGTAAAAATGGCGTTTTTTTTTTCTAAGCTGATGGTGAAAATGCAAAAATACCATTCTCGAGAAAACATAAGATTATGGCATTTTTTACTGCGTATTCAACGAAGAATATAGAAATTCCCACCAGCAATTCAATTCCGATGAATCCAAATGCGAAACCATCAAAAACCGAAATAACGAACTGGGCGACGGCGATCAGTTGACGGTTTTTTGTTTCACTGTGAAAAAGAAAAAATATAACGAAATTTCGTTGGAACTTTCCAAAATTTATTTTATTTCGAATTCACTGTAAAAAATATGGAGAAAATTTCAAAATTTAAGCGATTATTCTCAGTTTGTTACTAAAATATGAAAAATTTATTTCCCTGTCACGGCTTTTTTGGATTAAAAAAAAAACTTTCTCGGATTATTGCCCATTCGAAAACGAATTTCGATAATCGAGACTTCGAAAATATCAACGTTTTCCAGATTTTTTCAAGAAATAATGTTGCTCGGCGCATTTTCGAGTTTCACATTTTTCACGACAAGCTCTACGAGCTTGGGGCTCAGTTGGATGGTCAGCGAGGGACTTTCGATTGGTTCAACAGGCATTTTGACAGTTTCGCATTTTTTTCAACTCAAAAAAAGTACAGATTTGTTTTAACTCGAAAAAGAAAGTACAGACGTGTGGTCATCGTGTTTCTGATTGGTCGCGACTGACGAGAATCGAGAATCGGAGTAAAAAAATATTAATCGATCCGGAATCTCTGTTATTATTAATAAAGTGTTCAAGTTAAATAAATTGCTTAATTTTAACAAAGAATATAGTCTACCTAGCCAAAAATCCCCCCACGGGGAAAAAAGCCTGGACAAGTCCATTTGTTGGTAACCTCCGCTTCCATTGCATTTCTCAGAAAAATCTACAGTAAAGTAAAAACCCCTCCCTCTACCAAAAACAGTTGATGCCCTCCCGGAAAAACGATAAAAAATGTCTCGCCTGGAAAACCTCGACCACTTCCGAATGAAAAAATTGAGACTTTCAATCGGAAAAAAGAAGTGATATCCTAGCCAAAAATCCCCCCCGGGGAAAAAAGCTTGGACAAGTACATTTGTTGGTGACCTCCGTTTCCTTTGCAGTTCCCTGAAAAATCTACAGAAAAGTGAGAACCCCTCCCTATGCCAAAAAAATTGGATGCACTCTCAGAAAAACGATAAAAAATATCTCGCCTACATAACCTTGACCACTCTCGACTGAAAAATGAAGACCCTTCAAAGAATACAATGAAGAATAACTCCAAAAAAATTTTCCTGAAAATTCAAAAAACCCTACATGAACACAAAAACTGGTCATACAATAATTGTGTAAAAATTGATCATTTACGTTCAGCACTAAAATTTTTTATATCGATAAGAGGACAAGTTTTCCCTTGAGGTCTTGGAATCAACTAACCAATCCGTTTCATTAATAATAACCATTATTAATACATAATCATTTGTTGTTGAATTATTACTAACTTAGAAAACGAAAATAGTCAATGTTTCATTTACGTACAGGATTAAAATTTGCGATATCAATAATAGGACAAGTGTTTCATCCTAACTCACGAAACGAAAATAGTCCTAACTCACGAAACGAAAATAGTCAACGTTTCATTAACGTACAGGATTAAAATTTACAATATCAATAATGGGACAAGTGTTTCATACTAACTTACGGAACGAAAATAGTCAACGTTTCATTTACGTACAGGATTAAAATTTACAATATCAATACTGGGACAAGTGTTTCATCCTAACTTACTGAACGAAAACACTCAACGTTTCATTTACGTACAGGATTAAAATTTACAATATCAATACTCGGACAAGTGTTTCATACTGGGACAAGTGTTTCATCCTAACTTACCGAACGAAAACACTCAACGTTTCATTGACGTACAGGATTAAAATTGACAATATCAATACTCGGACAAGTGTTTCATTACTAACTTACGAAATGAAAATAGTCAACATTCCATTTACGTACAGAATTAAAATTTGCAATACCATAGTGATCCATACGCTCAATGGCTGATGCCTCACCTGTACACGGGATCATTAAAAATCTTTTTGGTGTTTATACATTGTACAACAGGTTTTAACGCGAGGCCCCCAATACTGCTTGATGGGTAACGATTTGTTAAACAGTCACCACCGTACGTTGAGCGTATGCGCACAGAGTACTTGTCCGGCCCATAACTTTTTATGCAAATTCCTCATTCCAGAAAAAATCACGGATCACTTGCACAACCTAGAGTTTTTTTTCCATTTCCTGGGTCTATTTTCCATTTTCATTTTCCAGAATCTAGGAAAATGCAGCTAAAAAAAATTTGTTTCGGAGGAGTGACCCCAAGAAAGTTCGTCACCGGAACGTTTACCCCTCGGCAACGTTTTTGCGATATATCAGAGCGTAGTGAATATATGATTTTTGCTGCGATGCTTGAATGAATTATCTATTTCTGCGACAGAGTAAAAAATGATGTACTTTGAGACGCGGCAGCGTCTTAACGCCAAGTATTAAAAAGAAAAGTTTGATTCGACAAGGCAAATTGCCGCGTGTCTATATACTCGAGATTGAGTCTTTTTTCCTTACGTTCAAACTTAAACTATATACTTAAACTATTATATATAACACTATATATTGATCCTTCGAACCAGAAAGTGAACTTTCTCAGAGATGAATTTATTGCCTACAACCGCTATTGAGGCCAAAGTTGTTATGTCCACAACGGGGTAAAGCCGTTTCACCATTTGTATCGTGAAATAAACGTTCCGAAGAAGAACAGCGGAATAATATTTTTAACAAATTTTGACGGTATGAACCTTCAGCAGTGAATATGACTTGTCATCTACCTTCGTCTATAATTCTTACAATTACTGTATTTATTGTCCTTTGTGGCTGTGCAAAACTAGTCGATCCACACCGAATTCAGAAAATGCCATAATTCAATTCTGTAAAGCGTGATGAGTGGATTTAGATTCTCCCAAGCGTCATAAGAAAACTTGGTTTTTCCAAAGGTTCATAAGTGAACTTAGATCCAATTACTAGCAATGAATATCTTGGTTCGTGAATAAGTATAGCAAATTGATGAACCAATAGAACCAGACCTTTTTTCTAGACATGACTAAAAAGTTGAGCAGCAAGCTGCAGAAACCTGTTTATTCCCATCATTAAAAATAAATTTTTGCTGTCATGCTCATTCATAATTAAACTTTTATTAGAAAAGTAAACGTATTAATAACTGTAAAGAATTGTAATGAAGAGTAATACTGATCTCATATTAATAAGAAGGTGAGGATCATTCCAATTGTTAACAAGTTATCGTGCACTTGTCAACAGGACTACAGACAAACAACAGTTTTATAATTTGATTTTTTCTGGAATGAGGAATTTGCATAAAAAGTTATGGGCCGGACAAGTACTCTGTGCGCATACGCTCAACGTACGGTGGTGACTGTTTAACAAATCGTTACCCATCAAGCAGTATTGGGGGCCTCGCGTTAAAACCTGTTGTACAATGTATAAACACCAAAAAGATTTTTAATGATCCCGTGTACAGGTGAGGCATCAGCCATTGAGCGTATGGATCACTATGGTATTGCAAATTTTAATTCTGTACGTAAATGGAATGTTGACTATTTTCATTTCGTAAGTTAGTAATGAAACACTTGTCCGAGTATTGATATTGTCAATTTTAATCCTGTACGTCAATGAAACGTTGAGTGTTTTCGTTCGGTAAGTTAGGATGAAACACTTGTCCCAGTATGAAACACTTGTCCGAGTATTGATATTGTAAATTTTAATCCTGTACGTAAATGAAACGTTGAGTGTTTTCGTTCAGTAAGTTAGGATGAAACACTTGTCCCAGTATTGATATTGTAAATTTTAATCCTGTACGTAAATGAAACGTTGACTATTTTCGTTCCGTAAGTTAGTATGAAACACTTGTCCCATTATTGATATTGTAAATTTTAATCCTGTACGTTAATGAAACGTTGACTATTTTCGTTTCGTGAGTTAGGACTATTTTCGTTTCGTGAGTTAGGATGAAACACTTGTCCTATTATTGATATCGCAAATTTTAATCCTGTACGTAAATGAAACATTGACTATTTTCGTTTTCTAAGTTAGTAATAATTCAACAACAAATGATTATGTATTAATAATGGTTATTATTAATGAAACGGATTGGTTAGTTGATTCCAAGACCTCAAGGGAAAACTTGTCCTCTTATCGATATAAAAAATTTTAGTGCTGAACGTAAATGATCAATTTTTACACAATTATTGTATGACCAGTTTTTGTGTTCATGTAGGGTTTTTTGAATTTTCAGGAAAATTTTTTTGGAGTTATTCTTCATTGTATTCTTTGAAGGGTCTTCATTTTTCAGTCGAGAGTGGTCAAGGTTATGTAGGCGAGATATTTTTTATCGTTTTTCTGAGAGTGCATCCAATTTTTTTGGCATAGGGAGGGGTTCTCACTTTTCTGTAGATTTTTCAGGGAACTGCAAAGGAAACGGAGGTCACCAACAAATGTACTTGTCCAAGCTTTTTTCCCCGGGGGGGATTTTTGGCTAGGATTAGAAGTTTCCGCGTGCACGCGCAAAGTAGCATTATGACGTCATGTAATGGAAAATGGACCATCCTCAGAAATTCTAAATGTTCGTTGTTTTTTCTGTTCTCTTTCCGCGATGATGATTCCATAGTATTCCAAATGTTCACTGTTTATTCTGTTCTCTTTCTGCGATGATATTTCCTATTTCCATATCAACCAACAATCTCTCCTCTCTGCGTAATTAATAATCATTTTTGAAAGTCTGGAGAGCCAGGTGAAACAAAACTTTAAAAAATTTTCATTTCATACAATCTGATAAATATTTTTTATC
The DNA here is from genome assembly GCA_037043255.1 of Diadegma fenestrale. Lineage (NCBI taxonomy): Eukaryota > Metazoa > Arthropoda > Insecta > Hymenoptera > Ichneumonidae > Diadegma > Diadegma fenestrale. The sequence goes on from CM073314.1 coordinate 1,052,119, forward strand.
TTGACGAGTTTAGAATGAACAAGATTTCGATTGTTCAGATGAAAAACAAATGGAAATTCTATTTTAGGCAGTTGTTCAGGTTTGTCCGCCTCTCCCTTAAATTGATTTTTTATCTTCCCGGGCTTTTTTAGTTAACCATGCACGCCAATTTTTTGCATTTTTTTGTAGAGCCTTTGCAAACCCTTAAATACACAACATGTATTGAGGGTGCACACGTTTCCCTGTGAAATGTAGCCATTCATTATTTTTTAATTCTTGGCTATGTTGCAATGATTTTAATTCTTTTTGTCGATCGAGCTTGTGAATTTTTGAGAAAATTTTGGAGAAGGTCAAAAGACCGTTCGTAGGGAAGAAAAAATGCAATCAATTTTGTAAATCTAAATTGTTTATTATTTCAAAGTGATATCAAGAAAATTGAGTAATTATTTTTCTACTGAGGTTGCGATCTTTTAAAATTGGCGTTCTTTTTTTACTTTTCAAAAGTATTTTTCCACGGATTTCTCTTCTTTTTGAAAAGCGGGATGTTCATCAACATTTTTTTGTAATTATAGAGGCATTATTTGTTCTGGTTGGTTATTCTTGAAATAAAATAAATCTCTTCAAAAACTTCTTTCGACACCCCTGGTAAATTCCTTTAAATATCTCGACAACAGTCATGATCAAAGACTTAAAAAACTCTCATCGAGAACCTTGTTCAATCCCTCAAGGAAACCACGAAGAGACTCGTGGTCAATCTCTCAATGAAACCTCAGTGAGGCCCTTAGTCAATCCCTTAAAATAGCTCGTCTACCCTTGGCTAATCTGTTGCAAAAATCTCGTCAAGACTTTTTGTTGACTCTTTAAAAAATCCCATCCAGACTCTTGACTAATCCCTTAAAAAAGTCTTGGCACGATTCTTGGTCGATCTGTTGAAACAAGTCTCGACCAGAATCTCGATGAATCTTTTGAAAAAGTCGCGGCGAGATTCTTTATGAATCCCATGAAAAAAATCTCTGGACGCTTCCACTCAATGCCTTGAAAAACTTCCGTCGACACCGCTTCCGCAAATCCCTTCAAAATATATCGACGAGGGTCATGATAAACCCCTTCAAAATTCTCGTCCAGACTCTTGACCAATCCCTTAAAAAAGTCCTGGCGAGATTCGTGGTTAATCCCTTAAAAACTCCCATTAAGAGCCTTGGTTAACCCTTTCGAAATTGTCGTCCAGACTCTTCCTTAATCTCTTAAAACCATAGTGACGAGACTCTGAGTTTAGTAAATATTAACTAACTCTTAAGAAACCACGTTCGAGACCACTGGTGAGCGCCTTAAAAAATTCCGTCAAGACTCTTCGTCAATCCCTCAAAAAAGTCCTGACGAGACTTCACCCTTCTCCCTCGAGCCCTTTCTCCCTTCGTTCTCCCGTTTTTTAATCGTTTTATTGCATTTTTGGCTTATTTTTTGACTCCGAGCGAAATTGCCCCAGGCTCACGTGATCCTGCATTAAAAAACGAAAAGAATAAGCCCAAGGTGGATCATTTTCATTGAATTTTAGAAGAGACAGGGAGTTTTTAAAACTGGGGTGATTTATGACCCCACGTCACCGGAAAGTTTAAATAAAATAAGGTTACCGTGCAAAGGTCAAAAACTTCCGTGGCAACCCCCGGTCAACCCCTTCAATCATAAAGTCTGATAAATATTTTTTATGTTGCCGAAATTTGAATGAAGAAGATTTTGATTTTTGAGATGAAAAACAAATGACATCAAAAACCATGGAGCCGTGGACCTAGACACCGAAACCCATGAAGGAATGGACCTAGACATCACAAACCATGGAGCCGTGGACCTAGACATCGAAAACCTTGGAAAACTATACCTAGACATCAAAAACCGTGGAGCCGTGGACCTAGACATCGAAAACCATGGGGAAATATACCTAGACATCGGAAACAATGGAGAAATATACCTTGACATCGAAAACTATAGAGCCGTGGACCTAGACATCGAAAACCATGGAGAAATATACAGAGACAACTAAAACCATGGAGAAATATGCCTAGACAGCAAAACCTACCTAAGCATCGAAAACCATGGAAAAATATACAAAGCCGACGAAAACCATGGAGAAATATACCTAGACATCAAAAACCGTGAAGAAATATACCTAGAAATCGAAAACCACGGGGAAATATACCTAGACATCGAAAACCATGGAGCCGTGGACCTAGACACCGAAAACCATGAAGCCGTGGACCTAGACACCGAAAACCATGAAGCCATGGACCTAGACACCGAAAACCATGGAGCCGTGGACCTAGACACCGAAAACCATGGAGCCGACGACCTAGACATCGAAGACCATGGAGAAATATACTTAGACATCGAAAACCATGAAGAAATATACTTAGACATCGAAAACCATGAAGAAATATACCTAGGCATCGAAAACCATGGAGAAATATACAGAGACAACAAAAACCATGGAGCCGTGGACCTAGACACCGAAAACCATGGAGAAATATACCTAGGCATCGAAAACCATGGAGAAATATACCTAGGCATCGAAAACCATGGAGAAATATACCTAAACATCGAAAACCATGAAGCCGTCGACCTAGACATCGAAAACCATGAAGCCATGAACCTAGCGATCAAAAACCATGGAGAAACATACCTAGACATAAAAAACCATGGAGCCGTGTACCTTGACAACGAAAACCATGGAGCCGTCGACCTAGACATCGAAAACCATGAAGAAATATACCTAGGCATCGAAAACCATGGAGAAATATACAGAGAGAACGAAAACCATGGAGAAATATACCCAGACAACAAAAACCATACCTACACATCGAAAACCATGGAGAAATATACCTAGACAACAAAAACCATGGAGCCGTGGACCTAGACACCGAAAACCATGAAGCCGACGACCTAGACATCGAAAACCATGGAGAAATATACCTAGACATCAAAAACCATGGAGCCGTGGACCTAGACACCGAAAACCATGGAGCCGACGACCTAGACATCGAAAACTATGGAGAAATATACTTAGACATCGAAAACCATGGAGAAATATACAGAGACAACGAAAACCATGGAGAAATATACCTACACATCGAAAACCATCGAGAAATATACCTAGACATCAGAAACCATGGAGCCGTGTACCTTGACAACAAAACCATGGAGCCGTCGACCTAGACATCGAAAACCATGGAGAAATATACAGAGACAACAAAAACCATGGAGAAATATACCTACACATTGAAAACCATGGAGAAATATACCTAGACAACAAAAACCATGGAGCCGTGTACCTTGACAACGAAAACCATGATAGCTAGACAACGAAAACCATGGTAGCTAAACAACGAAAACCATACGGAAAGAGAGGCCCGATATAGTCTGTCTCTCTCGCTCAGTGGCGCGCAAAGAGTGGGGATACCACGTTTAGCGGGGCGGGTGACGTCACGGGCCGAAAATGTCCACCAGGCACGTAAGGGCGTATGTCCAAGCGCCTGCGCACATAACTTACGCCTTTCTGACTCTAAGAAACAGAAGGGATCCCAAACCTCGCGTCCAAAATCTTCAATGTTAGATTTCTCTGGATTGGCTGAACGGATTTTGTTCTACCAAGGACCATTCGAAAGATAAAAAATCATAGAAAATTCAAATCTAATATGAGATTATTCCCTCAACCCGTTCTCCTGTGAGAACGATTTAAAGTTCCTGTGACGTCATAAAATGCCTATTTTACTGTATATAAGAGTACGGCCGGCTCGCGCGCTACGCTTTTCTTTTAAACTTGGCGTCGAGCCGCTGCCGCGACTCTTGATTCTCGAAGTCGACTTAGAATATCCGCAGAATTTGCACGACGCGCACATTGACCTACCGTTTTGTCCAACGCATGGTAAGCCCCCAGGCAAGAAGCAGGAAAAATTGTTGGCGACGGTGCATGACAAAACACGTTATGTAATACATTATTGTGCGCTCCAGCAATGCCTGCAGCATGGCCTTCGGGTTTCCAAGATCCATAGAATAATGAAATCCAAACAATCGTCTTGGCTGCGAACGTATATTGAGTTGAATACTCATTTTCGAACAAACGCCAAGAATGAGTTTGAAAAAACATTATTCAAATTGATGAATAACGCGGTGTTTGGCAAAACGATGGAAGATGTACGCGGCCATGTGCAGGTCAAACTCCTGACTAAATGGGAAGGCAGGTATGGTGCAGAGGCAATGATCGCAAAGCCGAATTTCCATAGTCGTAGTATATTTGCCGAGAATTTGATTGCAGTGGAGCTGCGTAATCTCGAGGTGAAATTCAACAAACCCATATATGTGGGTATGGCAATTTTAGATATTTCTAAGACATGCTTGTATGAATTTCATCATGATTTTATGGTTCCACTGTATCGTGATAAATGCACTGTGATGTATACGGACACTGATAGTCTCATATACCAGATTGAATGTGACGATATTTATCGAGATATGCGAAGAAATCTAAACAAATTTGACACGAGTGACTATCCCGCGGACAATGTATTGTGATCCGGGAGTTTTTGGAGAAGAGGACGATCCGAAAAAAATGCGGCAGGGACTGGACCGGGAATCGAACCCGGGACCTCTCGATTGCCGGTCGAGTGCTCTCCCAACTGAGCTATCCAGGCCGCCACACTTAGTTCGAATCGTCCTCGTAACGTGGATTCCACCACGTTACAAACCCCCTTACCAGAGTTGATCCGGCCCCGACGGATCTAACTCGTACTTTACGAATTGGGGAACTCAAAGGGGAACGTACTCAAAGGGGAAACAGACTGGGATTGTCTGAGGACCGAAAGGGGTAGGGCTAGCTCGAATGGGGGGGGGGGACTCAGGTAAGGTTCGTACACGGCAGCCACGATGAACTTATCGTGGCTATTCAGCGGCCGTGGCCTCTGTTGGGCGCCATTTGTGATCCGGGAGTTTTTGGAGAAGAGGACGATCCGAAAAAAATGCGGCAGGGACTGGACCGGGAATCGAACCCGGGACCTCTCGATTGCCGGTCGAGTGCTCTCCCAACTGAGCTATCCAGGCCGCCACACTTAGCCCGAATCGTCCTTGTAACGTGGGTTCCATACTTAACTTAACAAACTGGGGGTAACTCAAAGGGGAAGGAGGGGGGGGGGGGGTACTCAAGCCCCACGTTGGGCGCCATTTGTGATCCGGGAGTTTTTGGAGAAGAGGACGATCCGAAAAAAATGCGGCAGGGACTGGACCGGGAATCGAACCCGGGACCTCTCGATTGCCGGTCGAGTGCTCTCCCAACTGAGCTATCCAGGCCGCCACACTTAGTTCGAATCGTCCTCGTAACGTGGATTCCACCACGTTACAGTATATAATATTCCCCGCGTGAACAAAAAGGTCCCGGGACTCATGAAAGATGAGAACAATGGCGCGGTTATGACTGAGTTTGTTGGGCTCAGGTCAAAAATGTATGCGACCCGCGTTGATGGAAAGAGAGAGACGAAAAAAGTCAAGGGAGTCAAGACTAATGTCGTTGCGAGGACAATAGTGTTTGACGATTATTTAAAATGTTTGAGAGATGATATAGAAATGACTCGCAGTCAATCGTGCATTCGATCGACACTGCATCAAGTATATACCATTTCTGAAACAAAAATTGCCTTAAGTCCCCACGATGACAAAAGGTATATAATTCCTGAGAGTGTTCGAACGTTGCCATGGGGACACTACAGAGTGCCACTCTAATTTTTTATTGTACAAATATTAAATAAGTTTATTTTATGAATATTTAATAAGCTCATTTTACGAATATTAAATAAGTTTATTCATGTCACACATCCGGCAAATGTAAAAAAATGAATAAAAAAAAATTTTGGATCTAATTTTGTGTCATAGCATCTTGTTTTCCAAAGAAAAACCCTCCACAATACGTTGACCCTTTCAACATGGACAAGTGTTGTCGAGAGAGAGAGGCTACATCCGGCAGGTTGAAAAAACAAACATCCACTGATACAATTTTTCACATTTCATTTATTTGTCACTATTTATTCAGCTATTGTGTACATTGTCAAAACTGAGTCATTTTACAAGTGAGATCTAATTGTGTCATAGCATCTTCGTTTCCAAAGAAAAAACCACCACAATACGTTGACCCTTTCAACATGGACAAGTGTTGTCGAAAGAGAGAGGCCACATCCGGCAGGTTGAAAAAAACAAACATCCATTGATAAAATCTGAAAAAATGAAATGTGAAAACATTTCATTCATTTTTTCACTATTTATCCAGCTATTGTGTGATTTGTCAAAACCGAGCCATTTTACAAATGACTGGCTACCACGTTTCTTCAACACTTTCTCAACGAGATAAATATCCGGATATTTCACAGGGAGTAGTTCATGCTGATAGAAACCACCGGCAATTGCTTCATCCTGATAATCTCTCAAATTATATGTTATGGGATGGGTTTTTCTTACTCGATCAATCGTGAATATTTCCGTTGTCCAATTGGGTGTATAACCCTTCTCAAATACATTCTTGAATTTACTTATACGAACTTTGTCACCAACGCCGAATTTCTTTTTCTTCTCCGACCTTTTCACCACTTTCGCAACAGCGGTTTCGTTGAAAATATTAAACAAAATTTCTTTTTCATTCGTAGCATTGACATTTTTCGGTTTCATTTTGATGGTTCGATGGGTGGTATTATTATATTCATTAATTATCTTATCAATAATATCGAGCCATTTCCAACTTCCGCGAAAGCTAAACTCTTTCCACATTTTGTTCTTAAGTGTACGATTGAAACGTTCACAAATTGATGCTTTTAAGTGGCTATACGTAGAATACATGTGAATGTTGAAGTTTTTCAGCATGTTCTTAAAATCAGAATTGTAGAATTCTTTGCCATGATCGACGTGTAGGTTTTTTGGTACACGTCCTTCCTCGAGTATAGACTTCATTGCAGCGGTGACATCTTTCGCGCTCTTCGTTTTTAAAGGTTTGGCCCAGGCGAATTTGGAGAAAATATCGATGACGGTGAGGAGAAATTTGTGTTTGGAGTTGTGTTGAGCATATGCAGACATATCAACGAGGTCAGCTTGCCACGTCTCGTCCAGACCGCGTATATCCACATGGCGACGTGGGAAATTCCGTCGAGCTGGCTTATGCAACTCCTCGACTACGGCACGCTTCTTATCCTCACTCATCCTTTCTCGATGGTGGTGGTGGTGGTGGTGATTTCAATTTATTTGGGGTCTTTGCAATTGGATTTTCCAAAAACGTTACCCTTTTGGGTGGGTTGGGCTTTGGAACTTTTCGCACAGCTTTATCATCAATTCTCTCTACTTGCACGCGAAGCTCACTAATTTTATCTCTGAGACGTTCTTCAAGAGCAATTATCATTGTTTCACATCGATCCATCGCAGACGTTAGTATTTTTTCACTTAGACCCGTAACATGGGATTTTAATATAGTCAGATTTACAGCATCATGTGGTTCTATGGCATCGCCAACGTTACACACACGTTTTCGCTCTAAATTATAGTGACCGTCTGCCGTAGTCTTGAATCCAACACCTGGTTTACCAGCAAGACCAACACTCGTGCTTAACTGTCGTCCAAACACGTCAACGGTCATGTTGAGAATGCGTAAAAAATCGGGGGCTCATGCACATTAATAAATAATTTTGGCTTCACGTAATTCTTCAATAATTGAAATTATCTCGTTGGAATGATAAGAGTTGCCAGCGAGTTGAGATGCGAGTAATAGACGAAGACGGTCAACTAGCTCATTCGGATCATCCCAGTAAACATAGTCGAAGGTTGTGTTTTTTCCAAACGTTTTAAACACATCGCCGCTGCCGCCACCACCTTTGTGTTGCCTCTCTTCCTCCACCCCCTCCTCCTCCGCACTATTCCCCTCCCGACCCACTATATTTGATATATAATTCTTGAATTTATAACTATGATCTCGTCGTATTGCACCATTGCGCTTATAAAATTTTCTATGAGCATTTGTAGCAATAATAATTTTGGCATAATGAGCCAAATCGTTGGGGCTTAAATAGCTCAAGCTGGGCACTTTTTTGAACAACAACTCGACTAATCCCACGGTCTTGGGATACTTCTGATCTCCAATGTGGATGTAATCAGATCGAAAGTGGATCGGTGAATCACCAATCATGAGTTTATTGCCAACAAGGTTTCGCACTCCATATGAGACATCGAGCGCTATTTTTTTATCATGGCGAAGAAGTCCCAAATATTCTTGAATTAATTCATCAACATCGGCGGTTGATTTGTCATCGTCATCGGTTGATATCTCTCCATCATTCGCACCATCCGTAGCATTTCGCTCGATAACCGTGTCATTGAGAATTCCCGAAACGTCTTGGAGTGTATCATTGCGATGGTCATCCTCCGCAGCTGCTGCCAACGCCACCTCCTCCGCCTCCTCCGCCTCCTCCTCCTCCTTCTCCTCTTTCTCCTTCTTAATATTCACTTTTTCTCCTTTAATTTCGGGCTTCATGCTCTTATTGTATGAGACGAGCTTTTCCAACGGATCGATGATTGGTCTAAACACATCTTCCATTTTCTGTTGAGTACTATTACGTCCGATCTTCAACATTCGATGTTTTCTTCTGATTGCATCACTCGCCTTGGCAAGTTGATGCAACATTGTCCTTTCCCTCAAAATGTCTTTGCTTTTCATGTTTACACGTGCAAAGTAGAGCTTTGACTGTCTGTTTTTAACGGAGAGCACTCATTTATCATGCACAGTTAGAAAAGAATCGAAACCTCTTCTATATCTGCCCGCATTAATTTCACTATCCTTGTCGATGGTGATGAATCCATACTTGTCAGACTTCCAACACTTTAGGCACAATTCTTTGAAGCGATTATAACTCATATCGGTATTGACATGATCGTTGTACACATGTTTCAGATTCATATCATCCTGTTTGAAGAGCACAACAAAATTTGCATTATCCCTGACGAGGTGTTTTGGGATACGAGTATATGTCTGACAGAGATAAAAGCTATCAACAATCTCATGTCTACCCATGGAAAAAAATGCTCTCACATTATCTTGTTTTTCGCATGATATATCGTCAAAGATGAATATGGAGTTTGGACGAGCCTCACTCGGTGATATAACTTGTTCATGCTCATTGAATGGATAATATTTAATCACCTCGACTGGTTGAAGTAATTTTTCAAGTAGCCTATATTTTGGCTGTTTCAACGACTTGGAGTATAAATAAATATTCTCAAATCGCAGACCATTTGGATGAATTAGGAGGGTGAGTAAAGCATTCGTTTTTCCACAATTCGAGGGACCGCAAAACACAGCGCGTATACTATCAGGAAGTAAATTTCCATGACGCTTTTTTTTCACCCCGCCACCCGCACCATCCACAAATTCATCGAAATTTATTATGGGGAGTTTTCCACCCGAAACTTGTTTCTTGGATGCCATCTCACATAGGACTAATTGGAAAAGGCATATAAATATCTCTTTATATTGACTAAAACAATCAGTTGAGCATTGACCTCCGCACGGTGATGATCGTGCATGGAGAAGGTTTAATCAACACTCTAATCAACAAACTTCCCGTTGAACTACATCTGCCTGGTTATCAATATTGTGGACCCGGTACAAAGTTGGCTAAGCGTCTCGCTCGCGGAGATCCCGGTATCAATCCATTGGATGCAGCATGCAAGCAGCACGATATTGCATATTCAAAGAATCGTGAGAATCTAGCAGCAAGACATTTGGCCGATAAAGTCTTGACCGAACGGGCGTGGCAACGTGTAATCTCGAAGGACGCCGGCGTGGCTGAAAGAGCAAGTGCTTGGGCAGTGGCAAACATTATGAAGGGCAAAACAAAGCTCGGCTTGGGCATGATGAAGGAGCGAAAGAAGAAGAAGAAAAGTAAAAAATTTGTTTGCTTGAAAAAAGTTATTGCCGCTGCTAGGAGGAGGATGATACAAAGCGGTGATCCTCGAAAAGTTGTAATGTCGGCATTGAAGGGTGCGCGCGACAGTGTGAAGAATGTCAAAGTACGCACACCACGAATTATACCTGTTCCACGAAAAACTGGCGGTATATTGCCCCTCATACCGATCTTTGCAGGCCTGAGCGCTGCTGGTGCCTTAACTGGTGGGGCTGCGGCTGTGGCTAATGCAGTTAATGATGCTCAAGCGGCAAAGAGTGAATTGGAGGAAAGAAAGCGGCATAATGCGAGTGTAGAGGCCATTGCGCTGGGCAAAGGTTTACATTTGAAACCATACAAACAGGGTCTGGGTCTTGAGATCAAGTCAAAAAACGAATAATCATGCTACCACATCGAGCCCTCACCGATCTCGATCTCGCGAGAATTATCAAAGTCATGAAAGTTCCCAATTTCCGCGGAGTTTTCATGCGCGATACACTGCCCACGAGTGGACCTCTCAAAAGCGAGTCGGCAATTGTGAATTTGGATGAGAATGTGGGTTCTGGCACACACTGGGTGGCATACAAAAAGATCGGAAAGAAAATCTTCTATTTCGATAGTTTTGGTAACCTTCCACCACCATCCGAGCTCATTGATTACTTTGCAGATGCTGGTAGCATGCATTATAATTATAAAAAATATCAGGAATATGATACAATTGAATGTGGACATTTGTGTTTAAAGTTTCTCTGCGGTCAGTTGAATCGTCGAAATAAATATGTGCTATATAAAAAAAACAATTTAGATTTACAAAATGTAATGCATTTTTCCTTCCCTACGAACGATATTTTGAAATTCTCCAAAATTTTCTCAAAAACTCTCAAGCTCAATCGACAAAAAGAAATGAAATCATTGCAACATAGCCAAGAATTAAAAAAATAATGAATAGCTACATTTCACAGGGAAACATGTGCACCCTCAATACATTTTGTGTATTTAAGGGTCTGCAAAGGCTCTACAAAAAAATGCAAAAAATTGGCGTGCATGGTTAACTAAAAAAGTTCGGCGAAGGCCTGCGTCACTGTTCTTATTAGAAGTTTCCGCATGCACGCGCAAAGTAGCATTATGACGTCATGTAATGGGGAATGGAACATCCTCCGAAATTCTAAATGTTCGCTGTTTTTTCTGTTCTCTTTCCGCGATGATAATTCCATATTATTCCAAATGTTCGCTGTTTATCCTATTCCTCTTTCTGCGATGATATTTCCTATTTCCATATTAAACAAAAATCTCTCCTCTTTGCACAATTAATAATCATTTTTCAAAGTCTGGAGAGCCAAGGGGAACGAAACTTTTAAAAAATTTCATTCCATGCAATCTGATAAATGTTTTTTTTATCTTGACGAGATTTGAATGAAAACGATTTCGATTTTTCAGATGAAAAACGGAAATTCTATTTTAGGCAGTTGTTCAAGTTTGTCCGCCTCTCCCTTAAATTGATTCTTTATCTTTCCGGGCTTTTTTAGTTAACCATGCACGCCAATTTTTTGCATTTTTTTGTAGAGCCTTTGCAGACCCTTAAATACACAAAATGTATTGAGGGTGCACATGTTTCCCTGTGAAATGTAGCTATTCATTATTTTTTTAATTCTTGGCTATGTTGCAATGATTTCATTTCTTTTTGTCGATTGAGCTTGAGAGTTTTTGAGAAAATTTTGGAGAATTTCAAAATATCGTTCGTAGGGAAGGAAAAATGCATTACATTTTGTAAATCTAAATTGTTTTTTATGTCAAAGTGATATGAAGAAAATTGAGTAATTATTTTTCTACTGAGGTTGCGATCTTTTAAAATTGGCGTTCTTTTTTTACTTTTCAAAAGTATTTTTCCACGGATTTCTCTTCTTTTTGAAAAGCGGGATATTCATCAACATTTTTTTGTAATTATAGAGGCATTATTTGTTCTGGTTGGTTATTCTTGAAATAAAATAAATCTCTTCAAAAACTTCTGTCGACACCCCTGGTAAATTCCTTTAAATATCTCGACAACAGTCATGATCAAAGACTTGAAAAACTCTCATCGAGAACCTTGTTCAATCCCTCAAGGAAACCACGAAGAGACTCGTGGTCAATCTCTCAATGAAACCTCAGTGAGGCCCTTAGTCAATCCCTTAAAAAAGCTCGTCTACCCTTGGCTAATCTGTTGCAAAAATCTCGTCAAGACTTTTTGTCGACTCTTTAAAAAATCCCATCCAGACTCTTGACTAATCCCTTAAAAAAGTCTTGGCACGATTCTTGGTCGATCTGTTGAAACAAGTCTCGACCAGAATCTCGATGAATCTTTTGAAAAAGTCGCGGCGAGATTCTTTATGAATCCCATAAAAAAAGTCTCTGGACGCTTCCACTCAATGCCTTGAAAAACTTCCGTCGACACCGCTTCCGCAAATCCCTTCAAAATATATCGGCGAGGGTCATGATAAACCCCTTAAAAATTCTCGTCCAGACTCTTGACCAATCCCTTAAAAAAGTCCTGGCGAGATTCGTGGTTAATCCCTTAAAAACTCCCATTAAGAGCCTTGGTTAACCCTTTCGAAATTGTCGTCCAGACTCTTCGTTAATCCCTTAAAACCATAGTGACGAGACTCTGAGTTTAGTAAATATTAACTAACTCTTAAGAAACCACGTTCGAGACCACTGGTGAGCGCCTTAAAAAATTCCGTCAAGACTCTTCGTCAATCCCTCAAAAAAGTCCTGACGAGACTTAACCCTTCTCCCTCGTGCCCTTTCTCCCTTCGTTCTCCCGTTTTTTAATCGTTTTATTGCATTTTTGGCTTATTTTTTGACTCCGAGCGAAATTGCCCCAGGCTCACGTGATCCTGCATTAAAAAACGAAAAGAATAAGCCCAAGGTGGATCATTTTCATTGAATTTTAGAAGAGACAGGGAGTTTTTAAAACTGGGGTGATTTATGACCCCACGTCACCGGAAAGTTTAAATAAAATAAGGTTACCGCGCAAAGGTCAAAAACTTCCGTGGCAACCCCCGGTCAACCCCTTCAATCATAAAGTCTGATAAATATTTTTTATGTTGCCGAAATTTGAATGAAGAAGATTTTGATTTTTGAGATGAAAAACAAATGACATCAAAAACCATGGAGCCGTGGACCTAGACACCGGAACCCATGAAGGAATGGACCTAGACATCAAAAACCATGGAGCCGTGGACCTAGACATCGAAAACCATGGAAAAATATACCTAGACATAAAAAACCATGGAGCCGTGGACCTAGACATCGAAAACCATGGGGAAATATACCTAGACATCGGAAACAATGGAGAAATATACCTTGACATCGAAAATTATAGAGCCGTGGACCTAGACATCGAAAACCATGGAGAAATATACAGAGACAACTAAAACCATGGAGAACTATGCCTAGACAGCAAAAACCATGAATAAATATACCTAGACATCGAAAACCATGAAGAAATATACCTAAGCATCGAAAACCATGGAGAAATATACCTAGACATCAAAAACCGTGAAGAAATATACCTGGAAATCGAAAACCATGGGGAAATATACCTAGACATCGAAAACCATGGAGCCGTGGACCTAGACACCGAAAACCATGAAGCCGTGGACCTAGACACCGAAAACCATGAAGCCATGGACCTAGACACCGAAAACCATGGAGCCGTGGACCTAGACACCGAAAACCATGGAGCCGACGACCTAGACATCGAAAACCATGGAGAAATATACCTAGGCATCGAAAACCATGGAGAAATATACTTAGACATCGAAAACCATGAAGAAATATACTTAGACATCAAAAACCATGAAGAAATATACCTAGGCATCGAAAACCATGGAGAAATATACAGAGACAACAAAAACCATGGAGCCGTGGACGTAGACACCGAAAACCATGGAGAAATATACCTAGACGTCGAAAACCATGAAGCCGTCGACCTAGACATCGAAAACCATGGAGCCATGAACCTAGCGATCAAAAACCATGGAGAAACATACCTAGACATAAAAAACCATGGAGCCGTGTACCTTGACAACGAAAACCATGGAGCCGTCGACCTAGACATCGAAAACCATGAAGAAATATACCTAGGCATCGAAAACCATGGAGAAATATACAGAGACAACGAAAACCATGGAGAAATATACCCAGACAACAAAAACCATACCTACACATCGAAAACCATGGAGAAATATACCTAGACAACAAAAACCATGGAGCCGTGGACCTAGACACCGAAAACCATGGAGCCGACGACCTAGACATCGAAAACCATGGAGAAATATACCTAGACATCGAAAACCATGGAAAAATATACCTAGACATCAAAAACCATGGAGCCGTGGACCTAGACACCGAAAACCATGGAGCCGACGACCTAGACATCGAAAACTATGGAGAAACATTCCTAGGCATCGAAAACCATGGAGAAATATACAGAGACAACAAAAACCATGGAGAAATATACCTACACATCGAAAACCATGGAGAAATATACCTAGACAAGAAAAACCATGGAGCCGTGTACCTTGACAACGAAAACCATGATAGCTAGACAACGAAAACCATGGTAGCTAAACAACGAAAACCATACGGAAAGAGAGGCCCGATATAGTCTGTCTCTCTCGCTCAGTAGCGCGCAAAGAGTGGGGATACCACGTTTAGCGGGGCGGGTGACGTCACGGGCCGAAAATGTCCACCAGGCACGTAAGGGCGTATGTCCAAGCGCCTGCGCACATAACTTACGCCTTTCTGACTCTAAGAAACAGAAGGGATCCCAAACCTCGCGTCCAAAATCTTCAATGTTAGATTTCTCTGGATTGGCTGAACGGATTTTGTTCTACCAAGGACCATTCGAAAGATAAAAAATCATAGAAAATTCAAATCTAATATGAGATTTTTCCCTCAACCCGTTCTCCTGTGAGAACGATTTAAAGTTTCTGTGACGTCATAAAATGCCTATTTTACTGTATATAAGAGTACGGCCGGCTCGCGCGCTACGCTTTTCTTTTAAACTTGGCGTCGAGCCGCTGCCGCGACTCTTGATGAGAATTGTAGAACTATGCATTCAGTCGAGCCCTCACCATGGATGATAGCTTAACCCTCACAATATCTGGATCATCCTCCGTTCTCGAGGCACAATTCTTTCCCCCCATCGAACTCTCACCGCATAAAAATTATATCCTCGGACTCGTTGAGCTATTGACATTTAATTCGATTCCCAACGTAGATGTGGGTAATAATAAATTTCACGTTGGAACGCATGTGGTGACCTGTGACGAAATTTTCAAGTGCCACAAAACCTCGATCCTTCGCTCCCGTCGATTTTAATTTATCGATGGAAAATTCCCGTGGGCGCCAGTCGCAAAGCGACTCGACGGGAGGGAAAGAAAGAGACGGTTGGCCGGCTTGGCTGCAGCGGGAAGGGCGGGCAAGGTTGGGAAAATAACCGAAAATTCATTTATTATAACAAAAACAGTTCGAATTTAATTTAAAGCCCGGGAAAGAAAATGAACAAAAGATAAAAGTAAAAATAATAATACATGATCTCCGGGACGCTACTTCGCGCGACGAATTATCGTCCTTGAGACGAACGCAACAAACTCTAACGCGGGCAGAATCAGGAACTCACACACGCACTCGCACAACAATTTGGCCGGGACCCTACGCTCAATACAATTTAAAGCGAGCTCGTCCGTTTTGCCACGGGACTGCTCGTGAGCCAAAACGCCAACCAAAAGATAACCAAAAGAATAATGGATTCGAGACGTTAAAATAAAAACCGAGCCCCCGATAGTCGGTTACTCGGCCGAGCTGTTCAAAATCGCGATCACCAATGTCTCCGGCCCATTCGCTCAATCACACGCACACTTTCGCACTCACACTCACTCATTCCCGTTCCCGATGCTTCTTTCCAAAAATAATAACGACACAACATTAAAACGCGGGAGATTTTCGTTAACCACGACGACCGTTTTCGCGAACATTGATACTCTCTCGAAGTCCCGATTCGCAAGACGTCGAACGCGAGAGCCACGAGAAAACCGAAAATACAATGCCGGTGACTTTGCACCGCACGTCGCGAAATCGCCGCCACAACCGAGATTTTACTGGAGACGCGGGAATCTGGCACTCTCCCGGTCCAAAATTACCAATTTGAGCCCAATTACAATAAATTAATTCGGGAGGATTCGGCAACACGAATTCCACCAACCAAAACGGAAAGTATCAAGGAATAACTCACGGTATTGTTCCCAACTTTGAGACCCACGTCTGCCCCGCTCGGTACTCCGCGAAAATCTCCCAAAATCCTAATCGTTCGCGAGCCGCTGGTCATTTCCCTTCCCCCTTTTCTAATTTTCGAATATTCCCCCACCGAGACTTGACAAGCCCATCGTATCGAATATTCTCGCGAGCGTTAGACGGGATTCCAATTACCGAAAGAATTCAACTATTCGGGAAACGTTGTCAATGTTTCCGTTTTTATCCCTGGCTCGCGAAAAATAAAATGTTCACGATAATTCCTAGGCGGTTCGCGGGAAAAATAATTATCTCGGGGAAATTCCTTTCGATGATAATGACGAGCGAATCGATTACACGATCCTGCTCTAATTCCAAGAGGGGGAAGTTACGCGCGCTCGCTAACGCCAACGGTCCCGATGTTCTCGACTTTTCCTTGACCGTGTACTCTTTTGGCGGGAAAGATTGGGCCGACGTGTCATCCGACCTTGGGAGAGTTCGATGATAACGGGAAACGGCCAATTGTACGAGCGCCGCTCGAAATACAATGATAAATCGACGATGGCCTTCCTTCTCGAACTTTCCTCGGTTAAATTCTCAATACCGTGAGACGATGTCCGGCGTCCTCTCTCCCGAATACTCGCAAAAAGAAAATACAAAAATACGCGGGACGCAATTAATTAATAATATCATTAGTCAATTTCCCTAAGAAAACCCTGCGAAACGTCGTGTGGCCGGAGCATCGAGCGGGAGAGACGGGAACAAACCTCCGTTCGGAGATATTTTTCCCCTTGTTCAAAATAGCGACGGTGCTCAAAAAAAAAACACCGTCACAGACCATACCAACGGGCAGTTATGAAATACAAGATATCGAAGAGTATTTGCAAGCCGAATTATCACCTAGAAAAATTAATATTCAGCTGAAGCCAAATGATAATACTCTACGCAGTGAAATTAAGTGTAACGAAATTGTTGACTTTACACAGACTGATTCGATTGGATCATTGCTAGGCTTTTCATCGAATGCTTTGCTGAAACCCAATAAAAGATACGAATCTGATCTGCCCGTCTCCATTCTTAAAGTGAACGCCATACGTGTCGAGTGTAATATAACGAGCGGTGCATACATTAATGGGCGAAAAGTTCATACAATTCATGAATTTTTCCCGTCGGTACCGCCCGGCTATAAAATCATCGAAGTGCCCTCACACGTCATTTATTTGCCAATCACGTGTCATACAATCGATAATATTCAGCTTCGGATTGTCGATCAGGACGGGAATTTAATAAATTTCCGCGGCGAAGTTATCACTATACGACTGCACATAAAATCTCCATGGGTATAGTTTACCATAGAGTGTTAAATATTAATAAGCCGACATGGAATCGCGGGACCAGTCGACGATCAACGCTCAAAGAGCTAAGACCTCAAAATCTGCTACTCCTGAAGAATTTGGGTCTCAAAGTTCGTGGAGTGCACGTATAAGAAATTACATATTTTGCGCATTGTGCATGTGCTGCATGAAATGGAAGAGGAGATTATAAACATTCAAACACCCATCGTCTTCGATGAGTCTGTGATACATTACGAGGTTCATGCTCATCAGCCGTATGCCTCATCAACTTACAACAACAACGATGAAATACGCATTTCGATTCAACATCAGGATTTGTCAATTCTTCCAAGCAAAAGTTCCATCCATATTTGTGGAAAACTGACAAAAGAAAATGGCACAGCCGCAGCTACGACGAAACTCGTCAACAATGCTATCTGCCATTTGTTTGAGGAAGTACGCTATGAACTCAATGCCGTTGAAATTGATCGCAATAAAAATGTTGGTATTACTAGCCTGATTAAGGGATATGTATCGCTCACTCCGGCCAAGAGCTCGATGCTTGAAAATACCGGCTGGCTCGATGTTGAGGAGTCGAAACAAATTGTGGATGCGGCGGGCAACTTTGATGTCTGCATACCGTTGAGCATGCTTCTAGGCTTTGCTGAAGATTATCGGAAAATGGTGGTGAATGCGAAGCATGAATTGATTTTGATAAGATCACGCTCCGATGTCAATGCGATAATACAAACGGCTGAAGAGAATGCGAAAATCGTCCTGCGGAAAATTGAATGGCTTGTACCTTATGTTACGCTGGCGGATCAACGAAAAATTCAACTTTTAAGATTTATCGCTAAAGACACACCGATCTCCATGAGTTTCCGCACGTGGGAATTGTATGAGTATCCAATGCTGCCGGCCACATCGAAATACGTGTGGTCAATCAAGACGTCGACGCAGCTGGAGAAGCCACGCTATGTCATCCTTGCGCTTCAAACGGGGCGAAAAAATTTGCATAACAAGAATGCGAGCAGATTCGACCATTGCAATCTCACCGATATTAAACTCTACCTAAATTCTCAATGTTATCCCTATGGCAATATGAATTTAAATATGGGGAGAAATCAGTATGCTCTACTTTACGAGATGTATATTAACTTTCAAACAATGTATTATAATAAGGAGAATGAGCCCTGGCTGAACAAAACCGATTTTTTAAACTCTGCACCGCTTGTTGTGATCGATTGTTCGAAGCAAAATGATTCCCTCAAGTCCGGACCCATAGATGTACGTCTTGAATTTGAAACCAGCACGAATATTCCCGCACAAACATCTGCATACTGTCTCATTCTCCATGATCGCATAGTCGAGTATAATCCAATAAGTGGCGGGGTAAAAAAATTGGTATAAAACTTGTGTGCTGACCGTATTCAACATCAGTCAACATGAACTTTATCGTTGATCTACAAGGCTTTAAGGCCCCTCAAAATGAGTTCATTCTCAAGGAAATATCAATTATTCACGCTGATGAGAAAAAATCTGAACCTATAACGCTATTCTTCAAATCACCATATGCCTGGAACACTCTACCGCCGCAATGCAAAACAACAAACAAGTGGTTGGAGAGAAATTTTCATGGAATATCTTGGGACTACGGTGGTATTCCATATGAGGCAGCAAAAATTATAATTTCATGCATTGTACAACGAGCTGGTGCCATATATGTGAAAGGACACGAGAAAGCTTCATGGCTGATGAGTTTCTTGGATACACCAAGGGAGATTATCGATATGGATACCTTAGGCTGCCCATCGGTGCGGAAATTGCCGAAAGTTCGTCTCAACTGTTCTCACCACCATCACAACCGACCCGACCAAAATTTGAAATACAGCTGTGCGAATGAGAATGTGAAATCTCTGCGAATTTGGCTATATGTATATCATGCATTGTGTAATAGAGGGATTTTTAAATAAACAAAACATTTTTTCATTGTGAATATTTGTTTTTTTTTCGTTTTATTAGAAATGCCATTCTCCTCCTCCTCCTTCTCTCCACTACCTCAGCTCAACGGACACAATAATTTTTTTTTTTTTTTACAACGATGACAAATAATTTTTTTTTCGACAATTTTCTTTTACAACGACGACAGATAATTTTTTCTACAATTTTTTTTTTTTTTACAACGATGACACATGTTTCACTCCATAGATACTATTTTTTTTTTCGATGAACTGACACAAGTTTTTTTTTTTTAATGCGTAATGTTCCACTCCACAGATGCTATGTTTTTCGATGAACTTTCACAAGTTTTTTTAATGCGTCTTGAAGGTGATTTTGGTCCACCGGTCGGCAGTCGTTTCCATGTATAGTTGCCTCTTGTGAGCGGTGTCCAACAACGTCTCGAATTCGGCTGGGTTCTCGTCGAATGCCTTGGCGAAGCGAGGTGGCAGGAAGACTCGATATTGTCCATCAATTTCTGCGATGTACCGTTTCCCAAATTTGGTGTAAACGGGTTGGATATCGTACACCTGATGATCCTTGCCAACTTCCATATCGGTCAGCCTTCTCGTCGGTGTAATATTCTCCATCGCACCAACTTTGTTGAAGAGTTCGAAGCTCATGATGATAATGATTGAGTGATGAGGTTGAGTGATGCGGATTGCGTCTGACTCGGAGCTGACTTTGTGGCAGAATGATGCTCCCAATTTGTTCGTCTTGAAAATTTTCTTTTTCAATCCCCACTTTTCCTACTCCCACGTGATGCAATCGTGAAGAAACATGTTTTGAATCGACGTCACACATCCTGCCTCAGGAACACTTGTTGCCTTCTAAACACATAGAAAAAAACCGCTTTTCCCCATCGGCATCCTACACAATATTGACTGCGGAATGCATTGTGATAACACTTGCATCCTAAACCGGCTCAGACACGTTCTCCAGCCGGCATCCGGGGCAATTTCGACGTTGTGGATTGGGAGTGTCAATATGATCACTCATCATTGCTGTATTACAATGTTCATAACATCTGCGAAATGATTTAATGTCCACATCCATCTGGTAATGGTTTGGCATGCGATTCCACAAAATATCAGTGAACTCGATAAAATATTTTTTAAACGTCGATGGTGATATAATTTGAAGCTCCTCTCTCGTCATATCTCGAGGATTCTTAGCCCGAATGATCACATATAAACTTATCAGATATTCCTCAATTGAACACTTTTCACAATCTCGACGCATCGGATGTGGTGCATCAACGTGCACTCTTTCCCACGGAGGATTAAAATGAGTATGACATCGGCGATATGACTGAATCTCAATATCACATTGAAAATGCTTTGGTAAACGATCCCACAGCAGATCGATAAAGTTACAATATTGTTTTATAAGCATACGCTTGGGAACCGATTCAAGCTCGTTTTTCGTCAACGTCCACGGATCTTTCGATGGGTGAACTGCATACATACTCGCACATCTATCCATCTCGAGTTCAAGTTGTGTAATAATGTATTATTCTCCCCAATCTATCCTTCTCCCTCAAACCCTTGTCCACATTTACCTGACTCCCTCGCACATAGGCCAAGTGACGAAGGGACTCATGCCTCCGCACACCCCGCACCGCCGCCACCTATCCCGCTCTCTCTCACACTCTAGGCAATGGGTCCAGCTGCACATCCATCTCTCTCGCACCAATTAGTCTCCCCATTCATCCATCCATCTCTCTCACACCCATCATTTCCCCGCATCTATCCATCTCTCTCGCACACCCAACCACAGTCCCAAAACTGACAACCTACGCGGGAGGGGCATGGTGGGGAGCTGCGGGGACTCCACAGCTCCTAGGCAAGGGACCCGCGGTGGGGGGGCCGCCATCCCGCCACCGCATACCCCTCACCTCCGCTACGACCCGCCTCCCCCGCCTCCGCATACCCCTCGCCTCCACTTGGTCCAGAATCAGCCTGATTCATCTACTATTAACGCATAGTACTGTACTTGTCCCGAGACTCTACCGAGTCTCTTGATATGTGGGTCATAATTTTCCAACTGCGGTTGCACTTTTTCAATACTTGGCGTCCTTTTTTTACTTTTATAAAGTATTTTCCCACGGTATCCTTATACGATAATCACGGGATCTTGTTGATCCCCAAAATTGGACAACCCACCTTGGTGAAGGTACAATGTAAAGCCTATGTAAGCGAAATTTACGTTAAAGAAGTCACACTACTGAAAACTGCGAACAAATGCATATTACGTCAAGGTAATACTAAAGTAATCCTGAATGGATTTCCAAAAGAATACCGACTAGTAAATCCAAGTCAAACATACTTGACAATAAATTTTTCACAATTAATTATGGACACAAAAAACGTATCACATCAAACAGACATCAGTTATCTTCAAAATATTGGTCAAGATCTTGACGAAATGGCAAAAGATTTAGAAAAAGCGAATATTGTACTTAAACACGATGAATTTTGGAATACCATGAACGGAGCGCTCGATAATTGTTTGAAAATAGGTTTACCATTGTTGGGAACGACAGGAATATTATTGACCATGTGGCGATTTGGAATATTAACGCCAATAATCAAAATGATTGGAAAAGGCCTATTTAAATGTTGTTGTCCAAAATCAAGCAAAAAAATCAAAAAATATGAAAGAAAGACGAAGTTAGAAATGCAAAATCTTCAAAAACAACTAGAATTAATAGCCACACAACAAGACAAAATTATCTCTGAGAACCAAAATAAAACAACAAAACAAATAGAGACAAACGCGTCGACATCAAAATCAAATACCTCAGAGGTTCAATCTAACTTGGGGGGTGTTAAGCCAACCGCCTAAATTTGCCTTAATTAAAGCAGACTATTTTCCTCTTAACTATAAAATCAACGGATATATAAAACACATACATTTCTTGGTAGAGCAGCGAGCCAACAATCTCCAAAGTCCAATATCATAATGCACTAGCGAGCCACCCACTCATACTGGTCATTCAACACTTCAAAATCATATTCTTTCTCAGAGCACCGGATGTATATGTTATAACCATGCCATAGTATTTTGATAAAACATGAACCGATCTCCTTTACAAGATTTGGTCACACAATCGACGAGACTTGGTCACACGATCGAGTGCCCCACCATCGCCTTCTAAGATAAGCATACTAGGGTGACAATAAAGAATAATAAATTAACAACTTATACAATATAGCTCAACAATCCATAAAAAATCCATACTACCTCAACAACTTAGAAGCCCAATATCTCAAGAAAAATCAATGCTAGCGATTTAGTGCTCGAATACTTTTTTGTAGGAAATTGAATTTCCTCCCAGTTTGTCATTCTTATTTTTTCTGTAGCTTTTATCATTTACGAGATACAGGTAAAAAAACGAGAATTTCGTGAAAAAATTGGTGTTACGTCCCGGTGAGTTAGCCGAGCTTTGGGAGAGACGTAACACGGTGGTGACCCCTCTTTCGAGTCAGGGCAATTAAGTCCTTTACTCTGGGACGGGGGTCGCGTCTTTGATATGGGGGTCGGAATAGGACGCCGTAGAACTATTCTTTTATTGATAAGGAGTAGAAAAGTGATACTCACTGTTTATTGGTAGAGATGCAGAGTATTCCTCCTGGTTTCTTCCGTAAACAGGTTCGGTGGATTTATTAGTAAATAAGTTCTCGCACAGGATTGCAATACGGACACGAAGAGTAGATATATTTATCTTTTTGGTTTCCACCGAATTACAACATCAAGTGAGGATGGTATAATTCCTCGTAAAAGCTTAAAGATTTGTTAAAGCGCAAGATTTGAGACTATCAATGTTAATACGAATATATATGACGTTTAGTTTGATCAACGGATATTAAATGTTCGAAATCGGTATCGTTACGGTTCACTGAGGTTCGTAGCACTGGGTGGACAGACTGTGTTTCGGTGAACTGGGGTATGTTCTTGACGTGGCACGACTCGATGTGGAAAGTAAAGTTTGAGACAGCGTTTACTTTTAGACCTGGGATTTGGCTGAAGACTCGCTGACTGTCTGACTGCTGGACTTCAGCTTCGACGATTGACTGAGACGAACTGTGGTACTAGACTGATGATACCGAACTGCGATACTGGACTTCCGTTGTCGAACTGCGACGCCGCACTGCGATGCTCCAGAGAGTTTTCCCCTCTTCATATATTTTGGATCCTGTGGTCAGGGTAGGGTTATCCCTCTCCAAATTTGGATGACGTGTCCCTCTGGCTCCTCAGAGTGCAAGAGGGGTAGTCGAGGGAGGCTTGGCCTTGGGCCTCTGGTGTAGTTCGTCGGTGATCTAATTGAAGTTTTATTGTTCATAAGGATGAAGTTCTTCTTGGAAATATTGCCTGGTGATGTCCTGCATATGAGCGTTCCCGTTTCATATAACCATTTCCATATTTTATGGAAATGCATGACCATATTAGTTTTATTGCAGGTGAACTTGGTCCTAGTTTTATTCCCTTGTCCATATGTTTTGTAGTTTATTGTAACGGAACAACGTACTGAGCGACCATCGCTGTGTCGTCACGGGCGTAACCGGCGAAACTGTAAGTCACACCTCTCGGCCCACCGTGACGTCACGAGCGTCCAAGCGATCGGGAAGACGCCCTGCCTAGACACTCCCTATCCATGACAAATTGTTAACACCTCCTCACACTCTCTGTGCTCCTGATAACTCGGACCGAGCCCTGAGAATAACTATTCCTCATAACCCCTTCAATTTTAACAAAAGTGGGAAAAACCGGTGCGGGCGCGCTCCCCCAAAATCGCGAGCACCCCACCTGACCTAAATCCCACCGGTCACCACACCGGGTATCCTTGGAGGGAACAATTCTCCTCGCGCGCCCGTATCTATTTAAGGGCGAGCGCGAGTGATCCCGACACATTATTCTGGAAATTCTTCAAATTGGACATCGTTCACGATCCTTACTCTTCAAGTACGGGTAATGTCAATTCTTAAATTCGGGAGTTCTATTTTTTCTCGAGTTCTTCAAGTTCGCGATTAGGGACCTGATTTCTCGGAATGCCCCAGCATTGCGCTGGAAGTCGGACCGTGAAATCAGCGATTCAAGTTCAGTGGCCTTGCAACAATTAAATAATTGTCAACCGAGATCACAATCTCCTCCCGAATTTCCGTCAGCTTCCCTGACACTCAGTGCATTGAGCCTCGGCCACTCCATGCCCAGCAGAGTACGATTCTACTCTGCCCACGCCATGAGATTCGTAGGAATTTAAAAAGTAAATTCCCGAATCGCCCTTTTGCTTGCTAGCTTCTCTAGCATTTGGTTCTCGTGGACCGACACCCACGAGGACAGCGGAAACGATATCTTCGCCCCGTCACGCAATCCTCCTCGTCAATAAAGTAAACGAAAGGATCTCTTTGCTCGTCGGCTTCACCGGCGCACAAATTATTGCTTTTCCGAGACGTTCCTCCAGCTTCCCTGGAAGAAACCCTAAATATCTGCGGGTGAACTCTCGCCAGGTCTCTCGTCCACGCATTAATTGTTCCATTTTCTAATTGACTCGCTCATCTAGCCAGAAGACGCACGTACGCGACTCTTCAATTAAAATTACGTAATTTCAGAGGGAATCTCACGCCTCGCTAATCAGAAAATTTGTCAAAACTCTCGAGTCTCTTGGTATAAACGCGCACACGTGTGTGTCCACGCGGAGCGATTCTCGCGGGCCACGCGAGCCGGCGCTCCAGCAACGAGACCTCTTAATTCCTTATTTTCGCCTGATCCGTTCCCTCTTTCTTAGACCTTCATTTCTGTTAATTTAACGCTAAATTCATAATTTTTCAAACCGACCACGAGCCATTTTTTATCATAATCGAATCTCCTAGCCCACATCAACTTCTTTTGCTTTACGATTTTTTTTTTGCACTAATTATTCTTTCTATTTCAGCAGCGATCTCTTTCCTCGTGTATTCGAGTGCCGATGATGAAAGGTCGCATCCGTCACTCGTGACGCGACACACAAGATCCTGAGGCAACGCATAACTCCCTTGGGAGATACGCGAACGAAAGAGACGCTGCAGTACTTATACTCCATAGATTGCTAAATATTCCCGTTAATCCCAGACACGAGGATCAACTCGAGACCCGAACCCGTTTCACCTCCCAATTAGAGACTCGGAGGCTCGTTCTTGGAGGGCCAAGATCGCGAAACGTTTCAATGGCGCCCGAACAGGGACTCGAGGAAACATCGCATCCTTAGATTAATGTTGAATCCATGCAATACGAATTCCACAAAATTAAACTCAGGAAATACAAATTCCATTAAATTAAACTCATGCAATAAAATAAAACTACACCAATTCAGAGCGACGAGAGCAGCGCGCAAACAGAATCTTCTCCCTGTTTCTACCTCGCGATGAGCATAACAACCAAATAGCGTCAAGGCCACCGATTAGAAATTCCGAAAATAGGAGGCCAGAGGCCGAATTCTCGAAATATGATTTAGACCGTAAGACAAAAGAAAAGACAAGAGCTAACGACACGTGCACGCTGACAACAGCACATTCGCGAAAACAAGATCATAAACCTCGCTTTCCGCCTGCCAACAACTCTTATTTCTCGGTACCGTATTTACGCGAACCTCTAATCCTGTGTCGAGCGTCGACAAGGAATTATCTTGAAATTCTCCCAAAATAAGAGGTCGAAATAAGATCGAGCAGGGATTAGCAAGCCCGGATTAACTCGCAAGGCGTAAACATAGGAATAATTACGACAATTCAATCCATTTCAAAAGCACACGTGCGACGCTGACACGTAGGCAAGCAACAAGGCCATAAACCGCGCGAGAACAAGGAGAAGAGGATCAACGAAGCAAATAACGAGTACGCAAATCGTTACAACCGATAACAACAATGAGCACCGACAACCACGGCGCTACACCGAAGGTGAAGAAATTGGTCATGCCCCCTCCTGGAGGGGCGTTCGGCGACGGCGACGGAGCCACCTCCATGGACACGACAAATTCCCTCAACGTGCCAGCAAGGCGAGAACGGTGGAATGGAGGAGGAAGGCGGAAAGACAAAAGATTCCATCAAGCCAAAGGAAAGGATCAAGGAGAATTTCCACTTTCTCGGAGTCGTACCAGCTCGATATCACTCTCCACCACTGGAGCGGGCGATGCATCCGTGATCATTCTATCCGAAATTGCTCAAAGGATGGAAGAAAACGCAAAACGGCGTGACGAGTTCATGCAAACAATGTCTGAATCCCTCGCAGCACGAATAGACGCGTTACAAGAACTCGTGATCAGCAGCAGCGCGGGAAGCCGACAAGAAAGAAACCCAATGAATGTCTCACAAGACGCCTGGAGACTTGAAGTCCCTTCGTCCACCTTGCAACCCCCCCCCCTTGCCAACGCACGCGGCAGACTGGGTATCCAACAGGGAAAGAGCAATTCCCAAAACCAACCAGCCACCCGGCCGGTCCACCGGAGGGATTCCCCTAGACCGCATGGGGCTGCCCTCAGACTACGTGGCCAACCTAGCGGCACGATCAAATCTGGTGAGAACAAATGAAAACACCGGAACACAAAGAAACCCTGAAGCACCGGCAATCACTCCTGCATTCGGAAATGCAATGGGGACGATGAGAATCGAAGCACCGACCTTCTCCGGACAGAGCGACGAACTCCCCGTCCAATTCCTCACGGATCTTCGCTCATACTGCCACATGGTGTCCTCTAGGCATCATTTCAAACTCATCGTCTCCCAATGTCTCAAGGACACTCCACTTCAATGGTGGAAGGTCGTGAGAGACGATGTAACGGATTGGGACGAGTTCGAAAGAGAATTCAGTCGTAGATTCTGGAGCGAGGATCGGCAGAACCAAGTAAAAAACAAACTCGAATACGATTGGTTCGACCCACGCAAGAAGACGTCACGACTAGCGTACGCCCTGACGTTGATCGGGCTAGCCAAGGAGCTCCGACCCCCCCTCTCCGACTACCAAATCATACAAAAAATCAAAAGGCACTTCCCGGAGGAAGTAAGGACGACCATCCGCACCTGCAGCGTGGTAACGATCCCCCGCCTCCTCGATTTGCTCTCCTCCCTTGATGAAGAAGGCCCAGGGAACCAGGAACGGGAAAGGCCGCCACAACCCCAAAAGGCACGATTCTCAGGA
This sequence comes from Diadegma fenestrale, assembly GCA_037043255.1. NCBI lineage: Eukaryota > Metazoa > Arthropoda > Insecta > Hymenoptera > Ichneumonidae > Diadegma > Diadegma fenestrale. The sequence continues at coordinate 1,079,825 of CM073314.1, forward strand.
AACAACCAACGACCCGGACAATCGGAACCTCGCTTTCAGCGTGATTCTCGCCAAGAAGGGAAACCGGAACACCGGAAGGACAACACCCAGCATCATCAACCATCATCGCAACCGTCGAAAGACAAGAGGGCCGCGATACGCCAAATAGAAGCAGCAGAAGAGACTGTCACCGTGGAAGAACCTGAGAAGGAAAGCGACTCGGGAAACGAGGAATCGTCACCTCCGCCACCTTCTACGTAACCGAGGTGACGATTGGCCTCGGAAAAGACCTACGGTCCGAATTATTGGAAGAAGAAGAAGAACAGCGCCCCCGGAGGCGCAAATGCCCCACTCTGTCCATCATGATGCACCACGCGCCTGTGCATGCTCTCGTCGATACCGGCAGTGAAGTCACAGCCATCTCCGAAGCATTCTTTCACGAAAACGTGGAGCTCGCATCATGCCCATCCCTTCCAATAACGGGAATGACCGTCACCGGCGCAACTAAAGGGCGCGGCGTGCCCATATCCCTACAAATCTTCGCAACCATTACGATTGATGGATTCCAAGAACATTTCCCGATACTAATCGTGCCCAAACTCCTGAACCAATGCATCTTAGGAATCGACTTCCTCATACAGACACGATCGATACTGGATTTCGGGAGACACACGATAACCGTGGGAAATCAACAAACACCAGACTATGACAACACATTTCCGCTCGATACGGAACGCCCGGCGGTGGAAACACGCATCAACGCACTCACGAGCACGGAGGACGATGTCAGCCCGGCAGAGATTGGAGAAAAGGTCCGTGAAACAACCGGACTCTCCAAGGACCAAACGCTGAAATTCGCAGACCTACTCACCGAGTACAAGGATGTCTTCCGCAAACGCCCGGGCCTATTGAACTCCTACGAACATATCCTCAAGGTCCAAAGCCACGAACCCTTCAAAGCCATGAGCTACCCGGTGCCCTTGGCATACCGGGATGAGGTCGATCGGGAAATAGAGAACCTCCTAAGGAATGGCATAATCCAAAGATCGCTAAGCAAGTACAGCAGCCCGCTCCTAATATCCGGGAAGAAGGATGGCGGAGTGCGCCTGTGCTTGGACGCCCGGAGGATCAATCAGATATTAGAACCTGACTACGAGCAAATGGAAGGAACGATAGAACTTTTTCAAGAGTGCCACAGAGCCGCGTTCATGTCTTCACTCGACATGCGAGCCAGCTTTTGGCAGGTGCCGCTCCACCCGGACTCTAGAAAATACACAGCGTTCTCACACCGTGGAAAGTGCTATGAATTCCGCGTTACTCCCTTTGGATTGCGGACAAGCACTGCCAGCTTGGTAAGAGGGTTAGAAAAGGTACTTCAAGGTCTACCCAACATATTGAACTTCGTCGACGACCTACTGTGCACGTCCGAAACTTTCGAGGCACACCTTGATGATCTGAGAAGATTATTCCAGCGCTTCCGCGACCACGGATTAACCTTAAACCTGGACAAGTCACATTTCTTCAAGGAAGAAACCAAATTTCTTGGCCACATATTGACTCAAGAAGGCATCAAACCCGACCCCGACAAAATCGAGGCGATCAAGAGCTTCCCCACACCACGCAACCTCAAACAACTGCGCGGTTTTCTCGGGTTAGTAAACTACTATAGCAAATTCACGCGCGAGCACGGATCCTCTACCGCGCCCCTCCTACACCTTCTCAAAAAAGGAACGCCCTGGCGCTGGGAGGCCGAAGAACAAGCAGCGTTCCTGGACGTCAAGTCAAAGTTCTGTACCAGCGTCATCCTGTACTACCCGCTGAAAAATAAGCCATTCTACGTGCAAACGGACGCCAGCGACTTCGCCCTCGGGGCCATCCTCTATCAAAAGAACGAGAACGGGGAGCATCGAGTACTGCATTTCGCCAGCCGGACGATCAAAGGGCCCGAGATACGATATAACACCACCGAGAAAGAACTCCTCGCCATCGTATGGGCACTCGGCAAATTCCGCTCGTACATTTTGGGATCGGAAGTCGTCATTGTCACCGACCACATTGCGCTGACATTCTTACGAGAGTGTAAACTTTCCCACGCGCGGATCACGAGATGGACGCTCGGAATCCAAGAATACCACCCCCGCATCGAACATTGCGAAGGGAAGAAAAACCTCGTGGCCGACATTCTCAGCCGACCGGAACGCGCGAAAACGGGAGAACAAGTCAACATTGCCCAACTCGAGGCAGACCAGGTGAACGCGCTACTGGAAGTGATCAAAAGAATACGACACTGGCAGGATCTAGACACGGGGTGTCAACAGCTCCGAAGATCGTTCGACAACGAACTGCCACCCAAAGACTACGCCTTCAAGAACGGAACCCTCTACTACTGCAGAGGAGGCACCGAAAGAGTCCTAGTCCCCAAGCTAGCGATCGAGGAGCTCATCACCAAATGCCACGAGACGTACGGACATGCCGGCCCTCGGAAGTGCTACCACCTCCTTAAGGACGATTTTTTTTACCCGAACCTAAGCCGCACTATCCGCAAAATACTATCCTCCTGTGACAATTGCCAGAGAAACAAAATCTTCACCCGAGGATCCCACGCAGAGCAACAATGCATCCTACCGGAACGCCCCAATGCTCTCGTCTCCCTCGACTACTACGGACCCCTTCCCACAGGACAATATGGCCAGAACTACATCCTGGCGGTAATTGACGTGTTCTCCAAGTTCACCAAGTTGTACGGTCTTCGCAAAGCCACAACCGAAGCCACCTGGAAGAAATTAGCGGACGACTACTTCCCTAAAATGGGGAAGCCGGAAGCCCTGCTGAGCGACCAAGGAACGCAGTTCACGTCGAAGAAATGGGAAAAACACCTTGAAGAAAGCAACATCACCAAAATCCTGACGTCGGTCAGGCACCCCCAAGCAAATCCCGTGGAGAGAACCAACCGAGAACTGAGCCGCTTCTTCCGCTCGTTGACGCAAGGAAAACACAAATCCTGGGTACGATGGCTCACGCACATGGAGGAATGCATCAATACGACGTACCATGAAGCCACTGGCTTCACCCCTTGGGAACTCCATTTCGGAGAAAGGACCGAGAAACCCTGGCAGAAGCTCCTAAACCTGAACAGACCACCTACCAAACCACACGATGAGCTCGTGATGATCGCCAAGGAACGGATGACCAAGGAACGACGGAGACAAGCCAAACTCCACAACGAGAAACACAAACTGTACCAATACAACGTTGGAGACGAAGTGTTAGCCAAGGCCCTCACCATATCCCAGCCAAGCATCGGCATCATCGCCAAGTTCTTGCCCCTGTACGAAGGCCCCTACGTCATCTCTACTACAATCCACAGCCACTCCTACATCCTGACGCATCCTAAAACGGGAAAGGAAAGGGGAATGTTCCACGCAAGCGACCTACGACCATACATACGACGAAACGGAGACCCTAAGACCCTGTCCCCCCGATCCAAACACTCGCCGTAAACCCGTCTAACCCACATCAAACCCGCCGTCATGTTACAGAAATGCACCAAGGAACGCAAACCTGCTGCTCAAAGGAAGGAAGGGTCGTGCCCCCGCGACCCTACCAACCGGCGGAAAAAGGTCGGCGGAACGCCACCAAGGCAAGGACCGGGAAATCAAAACAAACGAATACGGAGCCGTGGTTTTTCCAGTACCTCCGAGTGGACGAAGGCCGACAGCGGCAAGCGCTCCACTTTGCGCCAGGCGAAGCGAGCACATTCGCCACAGGTACCACAAAGCTGGCGAAGAAATTCATCGTTCCAGAACCCCCGGCGGCACCTACAAAAAAATGGACGGCACCTCGACGATCCGGAACACGCGCCGTACGAACACCTGAGGGGGTACGGATCATTTTTGACCCCGAAGTAGAGGCCCGGTACGCCGGATTCAAACGGACCCGTGAGGATCTGGAAACTGAGGAAGCCTGCACCCGGAAACACTCCCAAACACCCATACCGACGGGCACCAAGATTCGACCCAACACACAGGTTGCCAAAGAAGGTCCTCCCAACGCTTCACGAAGCGGACAAGACCTTGAGGGGGTGGTGTAACGGAACAACGTACTGAGCGACCATCGCTGTGTCGTCACGGGCGTAACCGGCGAAACTGTAAGTCACACCTCTCGGCCCACCGTGACGTCACGAGCGTCCAAGCGATCGGGAAGACGCCCTGCCTAGACACTCCCTATCCATGACAAATTGTTAACACCTCCTCACACTCTCTGTGCTCCTGATAACTCGGACCGAGCCCTGAGAATAACTATTCCTCATAACCCCTTCAATTTTAACAAAAGTGGGAAAAACCGGTGCGGGCGCGCTCCCCCAAAATCGCGAGCACCCCACCTGACCTAAATCCCACCGGTCACCACACCGGGTATCCTTGGAGGGAACAATTCTCCTCGCGCGCCCGTATCTATTTAAGGGCGAGCGCGAGTGATCCCGACACATTATTCTGGAAATTCTTCAAATTGGACATCGTTCACGATCCTTACTCTTCAAGTACGGGTAATGTCAATTCTTAAATTCGGGAGTTCTATTTTTTCTCGAGTTCTTCAAGTTCGCGATTAGGGACCTGATTTCTCGGAATGCCCCAGCATTGCGCTGGAAGTCGGACCGTGAAATCAGCGATTCAAGTTCAGTGGCCTTGCAACAATTAAATAATTGTCAACCGAGATCACAATCTCCTCCCGAATTTCCGTCAGCTTCCCTGACACTCAGTGCATTGAGCCTCGGCCACTCCATGCCCAGCAGAGTACGATTCTACTCTGCCCACGCCATGAGATTCGTAGGAATTTAAAAAGTAAATTCCCGAATCGCCCTTTTGCTTGCTAGCTTCTCTAGCATTTGGTTCTCGTGGACCGACACCCACGAGGACAGCGGAAACGATATCTTCGCCCCGTCACGCAATCCTCCTCGTCAATAAAGTAAACGAAAGGATCTCTTTGCTCGTCGGCTTCACCGGCGCACAAATTATTGCTTTTCCGAGACGTTCCTCCAGCTTCCCTGGAAGAAACCCTAAATATCTGCGGGTGAACTCTCGCCAGGTCTCTCGTCCACGCATTAATTGTTCCATTTTCTAATTGACTCGCTCATCTAGCCAGAAGACGCACGTACGCGACTCTTCAATTAAAATTACGTAATTTCAGAGGGAATCTCACGCCTCGCTAATCAGAAAATTTGTCAAAACTCTCGAGTCTCTTGGTATAAACGCGCACACGTGTGTGTCCACGCGGAGCGATTCTCGCGGGCCACGCGAGCCGGCGCTCCAGCAACGAGACCTCTTAATTCCTTATTTTCGCCTGATCCGTTCCCTCTTTCTTAGACCTTCATTTCTGTTAATTTAACGCTAAATTCATAATTTTTCAAACCGACCACGAGCCATTTTTTATCATAATCGAATCTCCTAGCCCACATCAACTTCTTTTGCTTTACGATTTTTTTTTTGCACTAATTATTCTTTCTATTTCAGCAGCGATCTCTTTCCTCGTGTATTCGAGTGCCGATGATGAAAGGTCGCATCCGTCACTCGTGACGCGACACACAAGATCCTGAGGCAACGCATAACTCCCTTGGGAGATACGCGAACGAAAGAGACGCTGCAGTACTTATACTCCATAGATTGCTAAATATTCCCGTTAATCCCAGACACGAGGATCAACTCGAGACCCGAACCCGTTTCACCTCCCAATTAGAGACTCGGAGGCTCGTTCTTGGAGGGCCAAGATCGCGAAACGTTTCAATGGCGCCCGAACAGGGACTCGAGGAAACATCGCATCCTTAGATTAATGTTGAATCCATGCAATACGAATTCCACAAAATTAAACTCAGGAAATACAAATTCCATTAAATTAAACTCATGCAATAAAATAAAACTACACCAATTCAGAGCGACGAGAGCAGCGCGCAAACAGAATCTTCTCCCTGTTTCTACCTCGCGATGAGCATAACAACCAAATAGCGTCAAGGCCACCGATTAGAAATTCCGAAAATAGGAGGCCAGAGGCCGAATTCTCGAAATATGATTTAGACCGTAAGACAAAAGAAAAGACAAGAGCTAACGACACGTGCACGCTGACAACAGCACATTCGCGAAAACAAGATCATAAACCTCGCTTTCCGCCTGCCAACAACTCTTATTTCTCGGTACCGTATTTACGCGAACCTCTAATCCTGTGTCGAGCGTCGACAAGGAATTATCTTGAAATTCTCCCAAAATAAGAGGTCGAAATAAGATCGAGCAGGGATTAGCAAGCCCGGATTAACTCGCAAGGCGTAAACATAGGAATAATTACGACAATTCAATCCATTTCAAAAGCACACGTGCGACGCTGACACGTAGGCAAGCAACAAGGCCATAAACCGCGCGAGAACAAGGAGAAGAGGATCAACGAAGCAAATAACGAGTACGCAAATCGTTACAACCGATAACAACAATGAGCACCGACAACCACGGCGCTACACCGAAGGTGAAGAAATTGGTCATGCCCCCTCCTGGAGGGGCGTTCGGCGACGGCGACGGAGCCACCTCCATGGACACGACAAATTCCCTCAACGTGCCAGCAAGGCGAGAACGGTGGAATGGAGGAGGAAGGCGGAAAGACAAAAGATTCCATCAAGCCAAAGGAAAGGATCAAGGAGAATTTCCACTTTCTCGGAGTCGTACCAGCTCGATATCACTCTCCACCACTGGAGCGGGCGATGCATCCGTGATCATTCTATCCGAAATTGCTCAAAGGATGGAAGAAAACGCAAAACGGCGTGACGAGTTCATGCAAACAATGTCTGAATCCCTCGCAGCACGAATAGACGCGTTACAAGAACTCGTGATCAGCAGCAGCGCGGGAAGCCGACAAGAAAGAAACCCAATGAATGTCTCACAAGACGCCTGGAGACTTGAAGTCCCTTCGTCCACCTTGCAACCCCCCCCCTTGCCAACGCACGCGGCAGACTGGGTATCCAACAGGGAAAGAGCAATTCCCAAAACCAACCAGCCACCCGGCCGGTCCACCGGAGGGATTCCCCTAGACCGCATGGGGCTGCCCTCAGACTACGTGGCCAACCTAGCGGCACGATCAAATCTGGTGAGAACAAATGAAAACACCGGAACACAAAGAAACCCTGAAGCACCGGCAATCACTCCTGCATTCGGAAATGCAATGGGGACGATGAGAATCGAAGCACCGACCTTCTCCGGACAGAGCGACGAACTCCCCGTCCAATTCCTCACGGATCTTCGCTCATACTGCCACATGGTGTCCTCTAGGCATCATTTCAAACTCATCGTCTCCCAATGTCTCAAGGACACTCCACTTCAATGGTGGAAGGTCGTGAGAGACGATGTAACGGATTGGGACGAGTTCGAAAGAGAATTCAGTCGTAGATTCTGGAGCGAGGATCGGCAGAACCAAGTAAAAAACAAACTCGAATACGATTGGTTCGACCCACGCAAGAAGACGTCACGACTAGCGTACGCCCTGACGTTGATCGGGCTAGCCAAGGAGCTCCGACCCCCCCTCTCCGACTACCAAATCATACAAAAAATCAAAAGGCACTTCCCGGAGGAAGTAAGGACGACCATCCGCACCTGCAGCGTGGTAACGATCCCCCGCCTCCTCGATTTGCTCTCCTCCCTTGATGAAGAAGGCCCAGGGAACCAGGAACGGGAAAGGCCGCCACAACCCCAAAAGGCACGATTCTCAGGAAACAACCAACGACCCGGACAATCGGAACCTCGCTTTCAGCGTGATTCTCGCCAAGAAGGGAAACCGGAACACCGGAAGGACAACACCCAGCATCATCAACCATCATCGCAACCGTCGAAAGACAAGAGGGCCGCGATACGCCAAATAGAAGCAGCAGAAGAGACTGTCACCGTGGAAGAACCTGAGAAGGAAAGCGACTCGGGAAACGAGGAATCGTCACCTCCGCCACCTTCTACGTAACCGAGGTGACGATTGGCCTCGGAAAAGACCTACGGTCCGAATTATTGGAAGAAGAAGAAGAACAGCGCCCCCGGAGGCGCAAATGCCCCACTCTGTCCATCATGATGCACCACGCGCCTGTGCATGCTCTCGTCGATACCGGCAGTGAAGTCACAGCCATCTCCGAAGCATTCTTTCACGAAAACGTGGAGCTCGCATCATGCCCATCCCTTCCAATAACGGGAATGACCGTCACCGGCGCAACTAAAGGGCGCGGCGTGCCCATATCCCTACAAATCTTCGCAACCATTACGATTGATGGATTCCAAGAACATTTCCCGATACTAATCGTGCCCAAACTCCTGAACCAATGCATCTTAGGAATCGACTTCCTCATACAGACACGATCGATACTGGATTTCGGGAGACACACGATAACCGTGGGAAATCAACAAACACCAGACTATGACAACACATTTCCGCTCGATACGGAACGCCCGGCGGTGGAAACACGCATCAACGCACTCACGAGCACGGAGGACGATGTCAGCCCGGCAGAGATTGGAGAAAAGGTCCGTGAAACAACCGGACTCTCCAAGGACCAAACGCTGAAATTCGCAGACCTACTCACCGAGTACAAGGATGTCTTCCGCAAACGCCCGGGCCTATTGAACTCCTACGAACATATCCTCAAGGTCCAAAGCCACGAACCCTTCAAAGCCATGAGCTACCCGGTGCCCTTGGCATACCGGGATGAGGTCGATCGGGAAATAGAGAACCTCCTAAGGAATGGCATAATCCAAAGATCGCTAAGCAAGTACAGCAGCCCGCTCCTAATATCCGGGAAGAAGGATGGCGGAGTGCGCCTGTGCTTGGACGCCCGGAGGATCAATCAGATATTAGAACCTGACTACGAGCAAATGGAAGGAACGATAGAACTTTTTCAAGAGTGCCACAGAGCCGCGTTCATGTCTTCACTCGACATGCGAGCCAGCTTTTGGCAGGTGCCGCTCCACCCGGACTCTAGAAAATACACAGCGTTCTCACACCGTGGAAAGTGCTATGAATTCCGCGTTACTCCCTTTGGATTGCGGACAAGCACTGCCAGCTTGGTAAGAGGGTTAGAAAAGGTACTTCAAGGTCTACCCAACATATTGAACTTCGTCGACGACCTACTGTGCACGTCCGAAACTTTCGAGGCACACCTTGATGATCTGAGAAGATTATTCCAGCGCTTCCGCGACCACGGATTAACCTTAAACCTGGACAAGTCACATTTCTTCAAGGAAGAAACCAAATTTCTTGGCCACATATTGACTCAAGAAGGCATCAAACCCGACCCCGACAAAATCGAGGCGATCAAGAGCTTCCCCACACCACGCAACCTCAAACAACTGCGCGGTTTTCTCGGGTTAGTAAACTACTATAGCAAATTCACGCGCGAGCACGGATCCTCTACCGCGCCCCTCCTACACCTTCTCAAAAAAGGAACGCCCTGGCGCTGGGAGGCCGAAGAACAAGCAGCGTTCCTGGACGTCAAGTCAAAGTTCTGTACCAGCGTCATCCTGTACTACCCGCTGAAAAATAAGCCATTCTACGTGCAAACGGACGCCAGCGACTTCGCCCTCGGGGCCATCCTCTATCAAAAGAACGAGAACGGGGAGCATCGAGTACTGCATTTCGCCAGCCGGACGATCAAAGGGCCCGAGATACGATATAACACCACCGAGAAAGAACTCCTCGCCATCGTATGGGCACTCGGCAAATTCCGCTCGTACATTTTGGGATCGGAAGTCGTCATTGTCACCGACCACATTGCGCTGACATTCTTACGAGAGTGTAAACTTTCCCACGCGCGGATCACGAGATGGACGCTCGGAATCCAAGAATACCACCCCCGCATCGAACATTGCGAAGGGAAGAAAAACCTCGTGGCCGACATTCTCAGCCGACCGGAACGCGCGAAAACGGGAGAACAAGTCAACATTGCCCAACTCGAGGCAGACCAGGTGAACGCGCTACTGGAAGTGATCAAAAGAATACGACACTGGCAGGATCTAGACACGGGGTGTCAACAGCTCCGAAGATCGTTCGACAACGAACTGCCACCCAAAGACTACGCCTTCAAGAACGGAACCCTCTACTACTGCAGAGGAGGCACCGAAAGAGTCCTAGTCCCCAAGCTAGCGATCGAGGAGCTCATCACCAAATGCCACGAGACGTACGGACATGCCGGCCCTCGGAAGTGCTACCACCTCCTTAAGGACGATTTTTTTTACCCGAACCTAAGCCGCACTATCCGCAAAATACTATCCTCCTGTGACAATTGCCAGAGAAACAAAATCTTCACCCGAGGATCCCACGCAGAGCAACAATGCATCCTACCGGAACGCCCCAATGCTCTCGTCTCCCTCGACTACTACGGACCCCTTCCCACAGGACAATATGGCCAGAACTACATCCTGGCGGTAATTGACGTGTTCTCCAAGTTCACCAAGTTGTACGGTCTTCGCAAAGCCACAACCGAAGCCACCTGGAAGAAATTAGCGGACGACTACTTCCCTAAAATGGGGAAGCCGGAAGCCCTGCTGAGCGACCAAGGAACGCAGTTCACGTCGAAGAAATGGGAAAAACACCTTGAAGAAAGCAACATCACCAAAATCCTGACGTCGGTCAGGCACCCCCAAGCAAATCCCGTGGAGAGAACCAACCGAGAACTGAGCCGCTTCTTCCGCTCGTTGACGCAAGGAAAACACAAATCCTGGGTACGATGGCTCACGCACATGGAGGAATGCATCAATACGACGTACCATGAAGCCACTGGCTTCACCCCTTGGGAACTCCATTTCGGAGAAAGGACCGAGAAACCCTGGCAGAAGCTCCTAAACCTGAACAGACCACCTACCAAACCACACGATGAGCTCGTGATGATCGCCAAGGAACGGATGACCAAGGAACGACGGAGACAAGCCAAACTCCACAACGAGAAACACAAACTGTACCAATACAACGTTGGAGACGAAGTGTTAGCCAAGGCCCTCACCATATCCCAGCCAAGCATCGGCATCATCGCCAAGTTCTTGCCCCTGTACGAAGGCCCCTACGTCATCTCTACTACAATCCACAGCCACTCCTACATCCTGACGCATCCTAAAACGGGAAAGGAAAGGGGAATGTTCCACGCAAGCGACCTACGACCATACATACGACGAAACGGAGACCCTAAGACCCTGTCCCCCCGATCCAAACACTCGCCGTAAACCCGTCTAACCCACATCAAACCCGCCGTCATGTTACAGAAATGCACCAAGGAACGCAAACCTGCTGCTCAAAGGAAGGAAGGGTCGTGCCCCCGCGACCCTACCAACCGGCGGAAAAAGGTCGGCGGAACGCCACCAAGGCAAGGACCGGGAAATCAAAACAAACGAATACGGAGCCGTGGTTTTTCCAGTACCTCCGAGTGGACGAAGGCCGACAGCGGCAAGCGCTCCACTTTGCGCCAGGCGAAGCGAGCACATTCGCCACAGGTACCACAAAGCTGGCGAAGAAATTCATCGTTCCAGAACCCCCGGCGGCACCTACAAAAAAATGGACGGCACCTCGACGATCCGGAACACGCGCCGTACGAACACCTGAGGGGGTACGGATCATTTTTGACCCCGAAGTAGAGGCCCGGTACGCCGGATTCAAACGGACCCGTGAGGATCTGGAAACTGAGGAAGCCTGCACCCGGAAACACTCCCAAACACCCATACCGACGGGCACCAAGATTCGACCCAACACACAGGTTGCCAAAGAAGGTCCTCCCAACGCTTCACGAAGCGGACAAGACCTTGAGGGGGTGGTGTAACGGAACAACGTACTGAGCGACCATCGCTGTGTCGTCACGGGCGTAACCGGCGAAACTGTAAGTCACACCTCTCGGCCCACCGTGACGTCACGAGCGTCCAAGCGATCGGGAAGACGCCCTGCCTAGACACTCCCTATCCATGACAAATTGTTAACACCTCCTCACACTCTCTGTGCTCCTGATAACTCGGACCGAGCCCTGAGAATAACTATTCCTCATAACCCCTTCAATTTTAACAAAAGTGGGAAAAACCGGTGCGGGCGCGCTCCCCCAAAATCGCGAGCACCCCACCTGACCTAAATCCCACCGGTCACCACACCGGGTATCCTTGGAGGGAACAATTCTCCTCGCGCGCCCGTATCTATTTAAGGGCGAGCGCGAGTGATCCCGACACATTATTCTGGAAATTCTTCAAATTGGACATCGTTCACGATCCTTACTCTTCAAGTACGGGTAATGTCAATTCTTAAATTCGGGAGTTCTATTTTTTCTCGAGTTCTTCAAGTTCGCGATTAGGGACCTGATTTCTCGGAATGCCCCAGCATTGCGCTGGAAGTCGGACCGTGAAATCAGCGATTCAAGTTCAGTGGCCTTGCAACAATTAAATAATTGTCAACCGAGATCACAATCTCCTCCCGAATTTCCGTCAGCTTCCCTGACACTCAGTGCATTGAGCCTCGGCCACTCCATGCCCAGCAGAGTACGATTCTACTCTGCCCACGCCATGAGATTCGTAGGAATTTAAAAAGTAAATTCCCGAATCGCCCTTTTGCTTGCTAGCTTCTCTAGCATTTGGTTCTCGTGGACCGACACCCACGAGGACAGCGGAAACGATATCTTCGCCCCGTCACGCAATCCTCCTCGTCAATAAAGTAAACGAAAGGATCTCTTTGCTCGTCGGCTTCACCGGCGCACAAATTATTGCTTTTCCGAGACGTTCCTCCAGCTTCCCTGGAAGAAACCCTAAATATCTGCGGGTGAACTCTCGCCAGGTCTCTCGTCCACGCATTAATTGTTCCATTTTCTAATTGACTCGCTCATCTAGCCAGAAGACGCACGTACGCGACTCTTCAATTAAAATTACGTAATTTCAGAGGGAATCTCACGCCTCGCTAATCAGAAAATTTGTCAAAACTCTCGAGTCTCTTGGTATAAACGCGCACACGTGTGTGTCCACGCGGAGCGATTCTCGCGGGCCACGCGAGCCGGCGCTCCAGCAACGAGACCTCTTAATTCCTTATTTTCGCCTGATCCGTTCCCTCTTTCTTAGACCTTCATTTCTGTTAATTTAACGCTAAATTCATAATTTTTCAAACCGACCACGAGCCATTTTTTATCATAATCGAATCTCCTAGCCCACATCAACTTCTTTTGCTTTACGATTTTTTTTTTGCACTAATTATTCTTTCTATTTCAGCAGCGATCTCTTTCCTCGTGTATTCGAGTGCCGATGATGAAAGGTCGCATCCGTCACTCGTGACGCGACACACAAGATCCTGAGGCAACGCATAACTCCCTTGGGAGATACGCGAACGAAAGAGACGCTGCAGTACTTATACTCCATAGATTGCTAAATATTCCCGTTAATCCCAGACACGAGGATCAACTCGAGACCCGAACCCGTTTCACCTCCCAATTAGAGACTCGGAGGCTCGTTCTTGGAGGGCCAAGATCGCGAAACGTTTCATTATTAAATTCTTTTCCCGTTTGGCACGCCGACTTAGCGGCGCCGATGGTGGGTGCATCTAATATTTGGTGATGGCGTAAATGTTCTCTCGGTGGTGCGGAGAAGGGTTGCCTTTTGAAGATGAATTGGGAATACGTGGCGTAGTCCGATATAGAGGGATAGTCTTGGGGGTGGATAGGGGAGACTCTTCCTCGGTGCGTTGCCGGTCCCCTGGTTGCATCCGTGGTGTAGATGTGTGGGTTGAAGAGTGCATCTATTCCTTTGATATTTCGGCCATTGGTGATGGTAAAGAGGGTTGCTTTCTGTCATTTCTCCATTGCGTAGTTTCCGAGGTCTGTATTGATTTGTCCTAGTTTCCTTGAATATGACGACGTTCTAAGTGTTGTTTAAGATGGGGGAGTTTAATGCGCATTGGGGGACGTTTTTAATATAGTTAAATGAGGTAGGGTGAAATGGTAGGAAAGTAGGGAGAGAATATGGGATGACGTAACATTGGGTTTAGTGACCCGTACGACCTCGCCAGTTCGAGTTACAATTACGCCACAATAGACACTTTTGTATAGCATTCAATTCTGAATAAATCGGTTCGTCGACCAAGGTCGTACCATCAAATGCCTCTGATCTGTAGAACTTTTAAGAAGCAAAATCGAACTTTGCGTATATTTTAAAGGGGAAATCATTGAACGCCTTGGTCTTGTACTTGAAATTAATATTGAGGGCTCAAATTTTCAGGGAGTTTTCTTTAAGGTATTCCTCACGAAAATGCGAGATGGGAGTGAAAAAAAAGTCGCCAAAAAAAAGCACCCTAAAGCATACTTTAAATAATAAGGATCGATGCATGCGTAAGACCAACGGGAGATAGATTCGTCAATCGTAACTCGCCGAGAGAGGTTCTTCCTCCTTCGTCCGGTCATTAGCTGCTGTGCTCATTCGACTTGTGTTTTACGAAGTACGGAATAACGATTCCATTCCCGCGACACATAAACTCTGTACGCGAGTGATGAGTTATTCAAACTCGAGTGAAGTGTCATCCATACATATATTGTGACGTTGTCACCTTTTTCGAGTACCGTCGCCAGCCGTCGAGCTGCGGCGGGAGTCACCAGATCCCAGACTGGGACCGGCCTTTTCTTTTTGTTTGATTTCAGCCCCCCCAGGATCGAGGAGGACTGAACGAGACGACCAGCCCGGAGAAAATCATCGAAAATTCCTTCTAAAATATTTCCGCAAACGCGAGCGAGCGACCCACCGAACGAGCGAACGTCGAATTCGCTTCGAACTCGCTCTTAACCCACTTCTGAATTTCCCCCCCCCTCCCCCGCGTGTAATCGTCGTATTTTTCCCCCCTTAGCCCTGTACTCACCTCAAATTTCGTCGATTAATCGCCAAATCACGGAACCCGTGTCGTACATCGTCCCTCCGACAAAAGGTACGTCCGTCGAGTCGGAGGGAATTAACGAGCTCCGCGGCGTCAAGGCAAATTTTCCGAACGCCGTCCCTTCGATTTCGCCACGGCTGTTTTGACAGCCGTGGGCGCCGCCATCTTGATTTGAGCCTCGGTCTCGCGAGGCAGACAGCGTGGCGCCAGCGCCTGGTCGCGAGGCCAGCGTCAGCGCCACCTGTGTGCGATCTCGCGAGGCCGGCGCTCAATAACGGATCGATAATCAGCCGGCTCTAAAGCCGCGTTCTGATTGGCTATCGAGACTTCGCGAAGCTTCGAGAGCGTCCCGAGGAGCTCGAGGAGACGCTGAAGTTCTCTCTCTTCCGCTTCGGACTCGACACGGTCAACACGTGTCCCGTTTTCTTGTGTTTTTCTGGAGGTTTTCTTGTGACAAATTAATAATTAAAATATTTACGACGACCCGGCTTCCCGAAGGACCACTCTCTGAGCATTTTCTGGACTACGTCGGCACCGTATTCTCGTGTGTTCTCTCAAAACCGAGACGACAAGTAAGTCCTTCGATTCTTGCCGGGCGCGCGACGCCATTTTTCCCTTGTCGTTTGACTCTTCCCAAATACCCAATTTTTCGTTTTCGTGTGCTTTCTCGAACTTTTCGTTCGAGAAAGATATTATTTCGTCGGTCAGTCGACGCGACGAGTGTTGTGCCATCGAGTTCGCCCCTGTTGATTATTCGTGAAGCCATTTTTGCCCCTTTTTGTCCGTCATTCCCTCCCGTGATTTTTCGAGTCAGTGTTTCGCGTTTTCGAGCCCCGTCGCGATATTTTCTTGCATATTTTTTTGACTCCCATGGTCGATCGCCCACCTCGTGTCCCCTTTTTCGTCATTTGTAGCCCCGTTTTCGTGTTTTTCGCGTGTGAAGCGAGTGAAATTTCGCTCGATTCATTCAATCGGGTTCCGCCGACGCGGCCCGGTTCGAGCGTCCGCGTGGTTCGTTCGATCGCGTGGCTCGCTCGCGCGTCGTTCCGCTTTTTGTCACTGGTATTGTAAGACGCCTGAGTTTCAGGGACCCTCTGTCCCTGCGTTTAAGATTATCGTGATTCTCCCTGAGCCAGTTTTGACAATTTTGACCCCCTAAAATACGGAATTATTGTTTTCTTCCAACCATTTTTGGCCATTTTATTGTAACGGTTGCTGGACCGATTAAACCAGCTAGCGCCCCTCTTTTTATTGTATAAATTCCCTTAAATAAATCCGAAACTTGTTTTTATGATTTTAATTCATTTTCCGTGTGATTTATTTATTTTCTCCCTCAATTTCTCTAGCGATTGTGTCGAACCCGTCACAATATATATATAAATAAAAATATCATATGTGACCAAAACTCGTGATCATCTCCTTTGTGTTAACCTGAAGCCACCTTGCTGCCTTTCTCTGAGTTTCGTATCGTATTCATTGAGATTCATTCTCATCCTTCAACGACATCGACAGTCAGCAGCGACGGAAGTCCAAAGGAAAGAGATAATCTTCATCTACACCGATCTACATTTTGATAAGTATCCAGACACAAGCTATATTCGTTTCACTCATCATCTCGGTCCCTATTCTGACTACGAAGAAAGACTGCGTCATCTATAAAGATACCGTTGGGCAACAGACCTATTGTTACGCGTATTATCATACTTACACGTAATACAGCCCTGGAAAGGCTTTACCAAATAACTTAACCTGGCGATTCGAAAACCATGGGTTCTTTATTACAAATACTACCCTTATGATGTGTATATTGCATAAAGGTAGAGTCAATAATGAACGCCAGTTGGATTCGGGTCACTTTTGAGCCATCGGCGTAACACCTTGATCAACCCTTTTAAAAAAATCCCGTTCAAGACCATCCACCAATCGCTCAAAAAAGTCCTGGCGAGATTCCGCCCTTCGTTCTCCAGTTTTTTTTATCCTTTCATGGCATTTTCGACTTTTTTTTTACTCCGAGCAAAATTGCCGTAGGCTCACGTGATCCTGCATTAAGAAGCGAAAAGAATGAGTTCAAGTTGGACCCTTTTCGTTAAAACTTACCAAAAACATGAATTTCTCAAAATTGGGGTCATTTATAACCCCACGTTCCCGGAATAGATTAAATCAAATAAGGTTACCGTTCTAAGGTAAAAAAAACTACCGTTGCGACCCCCGGTCAACCCCTTTAAAGAATCTCCATAGGAGTCTGAGTTTATCCCTTGAAAAAGGTCCGTCGAAACCACTTGTCAATCACTTAAAAAATGGCGGCCAGACTCTCCGCCAATCCTTTAGAGAAGTCCCGGCGAGATTTCTCCCTTCTCTCTCGCGCCTTTTCTTCCTTCGTTCTCCCGTTTTTTTTAATCGTTTCATCGTATGTTTGACTAATTTTTTGTTTCGAGCAAAATTTCTCCCGGCTCACGTAATTCTGCATTAAAAAACGAAAAAAAATGAGCCCCAGTTGGACCCTCTTTGATAAATATTACCAGAGTTATCAATTTTTCAAAATTGTCAGAGTGAGAAAGACAGCGCTCAGTGGCGTGCGGAGAGAGGGGGTAGCCGCGTTCAGTGGAGCGGGTGACGTCACAGGCCGAAAATGTCCACCAGTCTCGCCAAGGGCGTATGTCCAAGCGTCGACGCGCGCAACTTACGCCCTTCCGACTCTAAGAAACAGAAAAGTTGCTGGATTTCTTGGCCCGAAATCTTACATATTTAATTTCTCGGAATTGACTGAACGGATTTTCTTCAGCCAAGGATCATTTCAAAGATATAAAAAATCGTAGAGAATTCACACCTAATATGACATTTTTCCGTCAACCCGTTTTCCCGTTAAAATGATTCAAAGCTTGTATGACGTCATAAAATGCCTATACTCGAGTATATAAGAGTCCGGCCGGCTCGCAGGCTACGCTTTTCTTTTAAACTTGGCGTTATATGTATTTTTCAATATATTCAAATTATACAACCAGGTTAGATGAGTTAATAAGTATGTTTGCAAGATGAGAAGCACGAAAAAATATCAGAATAATATGGTGAACAAATAAATGAACGTTTCTGATGGATTTAAAAACCATGTTTTGGACAAATCCTATATAAAAGCGTGGTTTTACCTTATCATAAGAATTTTTCAGCATGGCTACAGCGTAACGAAGATCCGAACAACGAAAATCAAGAAGCATATTGCAAAATTGGCAAAATAGGACTACGTGCTCAGAAAAATGATCTTGAAAAACACAGCAAAACGAAAATCCATCGAGAGAATGCAGCATCTTTCGTGAAGCAAAAAAAAACTAACGAACTTTGAGATCGACGTTGTTTCGGACGAAAATAAGGCAATGGATCTGAAACTGGCAGTGTATGTAGCTACTCACAGTGCAGTCCGTAGCATCGATCATTTGAGCGAGCTCCTTGTACAACTCGGGAAAAGGGCACGTTGCAGTCGTTACGCATGCATCGAACCAAATGCTCAAAATTGATAACGAATGTTATTTCACCAGCATTATTGGCCGAACCGGTTGAGGATATCGGTAATGAACCGTATTCGTGGATTTTAGACGAATCAACGGACGTATCGACAAAAAAATATATGGCTGTCTGCGTACGATATTTCAGCCTGAAACAGGGCGACATTGTCACAGAATTTCTCGGCATTATTTCGGTCACGGAGACGACAGCGATTGCTCTCTTTGAATGCCTCGTACAATATCTGGACGGAATTGTCTTGGCAGTGAAAAATTTAATAGGGATTGGCACAGATGGAGCAAGTAATTTGTGTGGGAAGAATCATTCTTCATTCACGTTGTTGAAAGAAAAGATCCCATTGCCCCAACTTCAAATTGTACGCTGCGTTTGCCATTCTTCGCACTTGTGTAGTTCCAAAGCATCGGAGGTGCTGCCTTCGTCTCTCGAATTTCTTGTACGAGAAACAAGAAATTGGTTTGCAAATAGTGCATTGAGGAAATCTCACTACGCCGATTTATTCAATTTGATTAATGATAATTGTTTTATGCGGGATCTGGTGTAGGTGGCACGTAAAAAATAATACGGGCGAGCGATTGAACAAAATAGAATATCGTTTATTTTGATGGTACAATGTGGATTTGTGCGATGATTGCCCGGAATATCTCGGATGCGACGAGATTTCGTCCGATGCCCGTTGACTCTCACGTGGGGCAGCCAAGATGGCTGACCGCGTGGCCCGGAAAATTATGCGACAAAACCCGTGACAATTTTGCCCGACTGGCGTGCGTAAATTACCCAAAAACCCGGAAAGGAAGGTGTGAGAAGACAAGGCGTCCTTTCACCGATAATTGACTTAAATTTGGAATGAGAAAAGACCCAAAGATAGCCCGAAAGAAAGAAGAGGGAAAGTGCGTGCACGCTTCGTCGCTGTTCGATCAAGACTGGGCAATCGATCATGGCGATCGATGAAGACGCGCCGCGCGCATGCGCGCGGAGCGTCTTCTCTGTCCCGAAGAACAGATGCCCGGGAGGTGGCGACGCCCGTGAGGGCAGCGAGAACGAGCGCTTGGCTGCTCGATGTCCGCGCTGCCAGTGCGCGATTTGCCCGGTAGCTGCTGCCGCCCGCGGCGGCACGTGAACTCTCGACTCAGCTGTCCACGCTACCGCCGAGGCTAGCTCAATCCCGAACAATAATAATAAATCATTTCTCAATCTTGTACAGCTATCGGTAACCAGATGGCTGGCATGGAAGGGAGCTGCGAAACGAATTCTTTATCAGTGGCTAGAGTTGAAAACGCTTTTCGAAACAGTAGCCGCTGGAGCTGGAAATGAAAAGTGCTACACAGCTAGAACGTTGCACAGCATATTCAAGGATCCAGCAAATCACCTGTATCTCGTCTCCCTGAAATTGATCCTAAAAGAAGTGAATGAAGCAAATTTGTTGTTCCAAAGCACGCAACAAGAGACCACAAAAGTCTACGAAACCTTGACAACGCTTGTTTTGTATGTTGCTGCACTTGTCATCAAACCGCTCTTCATGGCTAATGCAATTAAATCGGAAAATAAATTTAATTGTATTACAGAAGCTTTAAACAACGATTTGGCTCTGGGATCGCCGAATAATATCAATTTCGGGATCGAATTAAAAAATACCGTCATTGCTTACGGTTTGAATCTTAAATCGGAAGAATTAGACGATGCCAAGACTCGCTGTCGTCAGTACCGCATCGATCTCTTGACCGAGCTGTTGAAACGAGTTCCCGGCAATATTTCGATTTTGTAAACGGCGACCAAACTATCTCCAAATACAGTCTTAAACACGGCAAGTAAAGTGGCTGTCGCAGATTTGCCGCTAGAGCTCCTAAACCATTCGAGCGACATTACCGACATAGAGACTCAATAAAGGAAGATGCCTTTTATCGATTGGTCATCGTATTTCCCTGATGAGACGATCCAAAGTTCAACCGCATTCTGGTCCAACGTACGCACATTTAAAGATGCCGGTGGTTCTCAACATTTGAAAAGTTGGCAAAATTCACCTTGAAAATCTTGTCGCTACCACTCAGCAACGCGATAGTTGAAAGAGTATTCTCCGTGATGGACGGAACGAAGACAAAATCACGGAACAAGATGAATCTCGGCATGCTTGAGGCAATTCTGAGGATACGAACGCACTTCCACTCCGGAAAGATTTCCTGTCGAAAATTTGTGCCATGCCAAAGGATGTTTGAAAAGTTCACATCAGAAATCTACGACACAAAAAAAAGACGCAGCCTCAACTTCAACTGCGTCTGCGAGGTCATCGGGATCGGACGATTGTTTTGCCGAAACCATGACATTGTTCGCTTAAAAAGACGACGACGATTATAATGAAAATGATGATTTAATTTAAAATAAAAAATTTGAAATTATCGTCGTATTTTGTTAACGAAACCCAACGCGGTGCTGTTCTTAGCTCTAAATTCCTTGAAACCCTATCGTCGTGTCCGTGTAGGAATATTGAACGATACTCGATTGTCCATTATATTTTAAGTTTTTGTTAAAGTTTGATTGTTTCATTGTTCACGCATTTTTTGCAATCATTTTTTTAGAAACCAACCGAATATAGATATTTTTTATTTATTTTATCGGTCTTAAGTACGATTTCAGATAAAACCAGGAGACGCGGCAGCGGCTCGGCGCTAAGTATTGAAAAGGAAGCGTAGCGCAAGAGCTGCCGTACGCTTATATACAGTAAAATAGGCGTTTTATGACATCACAGAAACTTTAAATCGTTTTAACAGGAAAACGGGTTGAGGGAAAAATCTCATATTAGACTCGGATTTTCTATGACTTTTTATCTTTCGATTGGTTCTTGGTTGAACGAAATCCATTGAGCCAATCCAGAGAAATCTAATATTGAAGATTTTGGACGCGAGGTTTGGGATGTTTTCCGTTTCTTGGAGTCAGAAAGGCGTAAGTTGTCTGCGCAGGCGCTTGGACATACATCCTTGCGTGTCTGGTGGAAATTTTTGGCGCGCGACGTCACCCGCTCCGCTGAACGCGGCATCCCCACTCTTCACGCGCCACTGAGCGACAGAAACGGACGATATCAGGCCTCTCTCTCCCTCTACCGCTGTCGCGCCTACAGCGGTGTCTCTCACCCTCTGACTATTTGAAAAAATGCGTATCTTGAGTAAAATTCAACGAAAAGGGTCCAACTTGGGTTCATTCTTTTCGTTTTTTAATGCAGAGACACGTGAGCCTGGGGCAATTTTGCTCGAAGTCAAAAATATAGTCAATATTTTGACTATATTTTTTGGGACAGTCCCAAAAATCGGAAAACGAAGGGAAATCCCGCCGGGACTTTTTTAAGGGATTGGCGAAGAGTCTGGACGGGATTTTTTGAGGGGTTGACCAGTAGTCTCGACGGACGTTTTTTGAGGCTGTGACGGGTTCGACACAATCGCAAGAGAAAATGGTGGGGGAAACGAATAAAGGACACAAAAAGAATAAATTAAAATAACAAAAACAAGTTTTGGATTTATTTAGCAGATTTTACACAATGGAAAATTCGGGGCGCCAGCTGGTTCTGTCGGTCCAGCAACCGTTACAAAAAGGGCCAAAATTTAGCGAACGAAAACAATAATCAATGATTTTAATTAATGAAATTATTAGAACTGGCTCAGGGAGAATCACGATAATCTTTAACGCAGGGACAGAGGGTCCCTGAAACTCAGGCGTCTTACAATACCAGTGACAAAAAGGGGAACGCGAAGGAGCGAGCCACGCGATCGAACAAACCACGCGGACGCTCGAATCGGCTGCGACGACGCGGCCGATTGAGCAAAACAAAGCTTTGCTCGCCTCGCACGAAAACACACAAAAATACGCGAAAACGGGGTTAATTTAACGAAAAAGGGACACGAGGCGGGCGATCGACGATGGGAATGCACGAAAATATGTCGACGGGACTCGAAAACGCGAAATTATGACTCGAAAAATTATTGGGGAAAATGGCGAAACAAAAGGGGCGAAATGACTTCTCAAATAATTCACAGGGGACGGACTCGATGGCACAACACTCGTCGCGTCGACTGACCGACGAAACAATCTCTTTCTCGAACGAAAAGTTCGAGAAAGCACACGAAAACGAAAATTTGGGAGTTTGGGGAGAATCAAACGACAACGGGAAAATGGCGTCGCACGCCCGGCAAAAATCGAAGGACTTACTTGTTTTCTGGATTTTTGAGAGGAAAATCAAGAAATCCGGCGCCAAAGTGGTCCAAGAATGTCCGGATAGTAATCCCTCGTAAAGCCGGGTCGTCGTAAAGATTTTTGATCGCAAATTGAACACAAGAAACTCGAAAATAGCACAAAAAACTCGACAGCGATATTGAGCGTGTCGAGTCCGAAGCGGAAGAGAGAGAACTCGAGCGTCTCCTCGAGCTCCTCGGGACGCTCGCGAAGCTTTGCGAACGTTCCGATAGCCAATCAAAACGCGGCTTTAGAGCCGACCAATTATTGATCCGCTTATCGAGCGTCGGCCTCGCGAGATCGCACACAGGTGGCGCCTACGTCGGTCTCGCGACCGGGCGCTGGCGCCACGCTGCCTGCCTCGCGAGACCGAGGCTCGAGCAAGATGGCGGCGCCCACGGCTGTCAAAACAGCCGTGGCAGAGTCGCGGTCGTATTGTCGAAAACGCGCCTGGACGCCGCGAAAACCGTTGAGTTTCCTCCGACTCGACGGACAAGCCTTGTCGGAGGGACGATGGGTGACACGGTTTCCGCGACTCGACGCTTGTCGCGAAAAACGAGTGTGTGCGGGGCTAAAGTGAGTGGGGCTAAGGGGGGAACACGAAAATTGACACGCGGGGGAGGGAGGGAGAAATTCGTAAGTGGGTCAAGTGCGCGAGTTTTAGGGCGAATCAGCTGTTCGCTCGGTCGGTGGGTCGCTCGCTCGCGCTCGCGGGAATGTTCAGGGAAGTTCGTGGTGTTTTCTCCGAGTTCGTCGGCTCGTTCGGTCCTCCTCGATCCTGGGGGGGGGGCTGAAATCAAATAAAAAAAGAAAAGGCCGGTCCCAGACTGGGATCCGGTAGCTCTCGCCGCGGCTCGACAGCTGGCAACAAAAGTGACAACGTCACAAGGCATAAATTCAGAGTCACATCGAGATTTTTTATAGGGATCATAGAAGAGGCTTGACGGAATTTTTTTCGAGAGGATTGACTATCCTTAGTCAATCTCTTCGTCAAGATTCTTGCTTAATCCCTTGAAAACTCTCATTAAGATCCTCTTAATGAGAGTTTTCTCTCATTAAGATCCTCTTAATGAGAGTTTTCAAGGGATTAAGCAAGAATCTTGACGAGACTTTTTTAAGGGATTGACCAAGAGTCTGGACGGGATTTTTTAGGGGGTTGACCGGGGTTCTCAACGGAAGTTTTTTTTACCTCAGAACGGTAACCTTATTTGATTCAACCTATTCCGGTAAAGTGGGGTCATAAATAACCCCAATTTTAAAAATTCACGTCTTTGGTAAAATTTAACGAGAAGGGTCCAACTTGGGATCATTCTTTTCGTTTTTTAATGCAGGATCACAGTTTTGGTTAATTTCGCTCAGAGTATAAAACAAAGTCGAAAATGCGATGAAACGATAAAGCAAAAGGGGGAACGAAAGGGAAAAAGAGCGCGAGGGAAATTTTTTGAGCGATTGACTAGGGGCCTCACCGAGGTTTCTTTAACCCCTTGACTGTGGGTGACCCGTATAGGGGCAAAAAAAAGTCGTGCCATTTTTGTGTCATGACACGTATAGGGGCATTTAAAAAAAAAACCTATTTCTACTGCATCGAATCGATCGTAACTTGGTACACCATGGTTTTTGGGGTCGCTGAATTTGAATTTGACATCAAATTTCCAAAATTCAAAATGGCGGATCCAATATGGTGGACCGAAATTCGAAAAATGGTTTGATTGCGACAAGAGTGAGTACCTAATGGTTTTCGGAGTCGCTGAATTCGAATTTGAAATCAGATTTGCAAAATTCAAAATGGCGTATCCAATATGGCGGACCCAAATTCGAAAAATTGCTTGATTGCGACGAAAGTGAGTACCTCACGGTTTTCGGAGTCGCTGAATTCGAATTTGAAATCAGATTTTCAAAATTCAAAATGGCGTATCCAATATGACGGACTCAAATTTAAAAAATTGTGTCATTCCGACGATAGTGAGTACCTCACGGTTTTCGGCCTCGCAGAATTCGAACTTGAAATCAGATTGTCAAAATTCAAAATGGCGGATCGAATATGGTGGACGCAAATTTGAAAAGTAACGGAATTTTGACAAAAAATTGTATGTCTAGATGTTTATGGTTGCGAATTTATAATGGTTGCGATAAAGTGATTTTTCAAATTTGCGTTCGCCATATTGGATCCACTATTTTGAATTTTGAAAACCTGATTTCAAATTCGAATTCAGCCACTCCGGAAACCGTGACGTACTCACTTTCGTCAAAATCAAACCATTTTTCAAATTTGGGTCCGCCATATTGGATCCGCCATTTTGAATTTTGGAAATTTGATGTCAAATTCGAAGTCAGCGACTCCAAAAACATTTACACTGATACTTTAAAGAAAATCTATCAAAATTTTTTCCCAACACAAAAATGGCACGAAAATGTCATTTTTACCCCACTGCGAAAGGGTTAAGAGATTGACTACGAGTCTTTGCAAGGAATGCGAGATTTCCTTAGGGGAATGAACAAGAGTCTTGACGAGAGTATTTTAAGGGATTGATCATGACTCTTGTCGAGATTTTTTAAAAGACTTGCCAGGGGTGTCGATAAAAGTTTTTGAAGAGATTTTTTTTTCCCGAACAACCAACCAGAGCAAATAATGCCTCCATAATTACAACAAAATGTTGATAAATATTTCGCTTTCCAAAACGAAGTGAAATCCGTGGAAAAATACTTTATAAAAGTGAAAAAAAACGCCAACTATTGAAAAATTGCAACCTCGGTTGGAAAATGACATCTTAATTTCTTTCATTATTGTTTTGGAATGAAAAATCTTTGGATCAACACACTTCATTGCTCTTCTGTCTTTCGACCGTTCTCAAAATTTTCTCTATAATTGTCGAATTCAATTCACCAAAAACAAAGAAAATCATTGCAATAAAGCCAAGGATTAACACTTCTGAAGAAGAAGAAGTTGGGTTGGGGAAACATTTCAAGTCCTTGAATGATACACTTTATCTATCGATAAAACAACTAAAATGACAATTGAAATGCAAAAACTTGGCGTGCATTAATTTTGAATTAAAGTGCTCAGCTTGGTTAATCTTGACATGACCTAATTGTTTGGTTTCATCAATCTTGTTAGAAAAGACAGGCGAAAGCTTGGCGAAAATCTCGAGTCAATCAAGGTTCTATCCAGAAACGATTTATATTTCAAGCAAGTAATACAAAAAATTGCTAGAAGTGCAATTTTTTCCGAGGCATTACGGGTCATTTGATATAATATTAAGCTGCACCTTAATTAGTGATCAGTTTTTATTTTTCTACGTATCCATACTTGTGTAAATAATTTAATCCATTTATTGTATATCAAATTGAGAGAAAACTTTGAATTTGTACTAATTCATTTGAATTTATAACGTGCAGTGACATTTGTGTAACGCTTATCATTTTTCTCATGAATACAACCGAGTTGTTCTACCTATCTATAAATAGCGGAAGCTAATACAAAAAATTTCGGGTCGGCCAAGTACTCTGTGCGCATACGCTCATTATATGATGGCAAACTTTAGTTTTGTATTTTTGTATGAAGTTTTTCTGACGATTCGCCATTTTTTATTTAGGGGTTCCTTTTTTTGAAACGTGTCTTTTTGGAAGATGTTTTTTTTCTCGTTAATTGATTTTTAAACATCAACATGATTTTCAGACAGGGAATACTTGTCCTTTTATAGATATCAGCAATTCTTATGCTGAGCGAACACCATTAACTTTTTTCTACCATTCTCGCATTTCTTGCATTTTTCTCAATCTTCTTGAATTTTTTTTTTGTTTTTCTCAATTCTTTATTTTGTTGGCGTTCCAACAAATCCAGTATCCGGATCCTGGTATCCAGTATTCAGATTCTCATTTCCAGAAATGAGAATCTGGATGACAAACAGTTCTACCAAAGCGTCTGATAAACCGGTTGTCGACTGCTCAAAATTAGCAACAGCGTTGGAACCGCAATTATGTCAAGCGTTGCCCGGATTTCACGCTTTCACGGGGTGCGACTACACAGCAGCATTTTTCCGAAAAGGCAAAGCGAGGCCGTATAAAATATTAGAAGAAAATGAAAGATTGCAAAAGGTTTTCGCGTCTCTAAACGATCGAACAAATTTGGAAGACGAACATGTAGTTGACACGTTGCAAGAATTTACCTCGCAAATGTACTCCGTTAAAAATTGTAAGCGCGTGGATGTTGCCAGATTCGAGCTTTTCCAGAAGCTGTACTCAGGGAGTGGTTCGAATGAGATTTTTAAACAAAGAAATCAAGACTTTGATTCAAGCCTCATACCACCATGTTTTCGATCTTTCAAACAAAAAATATTACGCACAATTTATGTCACCAGCATGTGGCTGAATTCAACTTCACCACATTGCGTAACGCTCCGTTTCGAAGAGTCCGGCTGGGAGATGCGAGAAAAACTGCAGCCTCTTTGGTACACGGGTCAACCGACGCCACTATTCGTGGACGATATTTTAGCTATGTCGGTGGACACCGAAGAAAACGGCGAAGATGAATTCGATTTCGATATATTCGATTCGGATGACGAAAAGTAGCGTGAGAATAATTGAGAATAAGAATTTTTAATTAAGACTAATCCTGTTATTAATATTTTTTTCACACAGCATGTTCTTGACACGTCATGTTGTCGTACTTGTAGAATAAAAAAATATATTGATAAAATGATCAAATTATTGGAAAAACCAATCTTCGTTCTTCATTGCCCGCATCCAAACTTAAAATACCATTTCACCTCAATACTCATTCAGAATTATTTGTGTAAACAATCAACGACACGTAAAATTAATCATATGTGACCGTGGGACGAGTATTTAACCGGTAAACATTGAGAGGAACCGGTCGGTTGCTAACAAAACGAAATTGAAACGCCGGCTGCAGCCGCGCGGACGGCGACCTTCAATCGCTGCAGCAACCACTTTCTCCACTGTTTGGAAAATGCAGCAGTGGTTTTTCTCACACAGAAATTGATAACCTTTCGGATGAGCTTTGATTTTTTGAGGAGATCGATCATACTAGATACCTAGATACGAGGAATCGCTTATCATGCTGCTGCCACTGATTAGACCAATCAGCGGGGCTTGCAGCACTGCATTCCCGTATAGTCCTATCACTCCCCTATTACGAGGAACAAATAAAAATTGGGAGTCTTATCGTACTAGAAACCGGATTTTTTAATAATTTTTTTTTATGTCGCCGCCAGGTTTTTTGCATTGCAGCATCGCCATTTCGTGTTCCCCCATTCATGACGTGACTAATTATATGTATCTCATCCGGTAGTCTTATCGAACTAGGTTTAGTGTCGTGGGCTCTTAGACTAAGAGGTAAGAAATATCGGAGGACGATTGTCCCTGTTCACTGATGAGTGGAAAAATATTACAAGCGACCGATTTATTCTGAGTTGCGTGAAGGGATACAAAATCCCGTTTGAGGAAACCTCGAACCAAGTCAGTCCTCCTGAACAGCGAAAATAGAAAAGTGGAGAGCTCGAATCATTAGAATTCGAAATAGAAAAATTACTATGTAATTGAAAACGCAATTGAAAAATGTGAAGATTGCGACGGACAATTTGTATCCCCAATCTCCTTAGTACCCAAACTAGATGGCTCGAATCGCTTTATATTAAATTTAAAACAATTGAACAACTTTATTGAAGCGCCCCATTTAAAAATGGAGGATATCCGATCAGTTAAAAATTGAATAACTCTTAACGCATTCATGGCATCGATTGATCTCAAAGACGCATATTTTTCCATTCCTGTACACGAAGAAGATCGAAAATATTTAAGATTCCTTTTCAAAGGACAAATGCACCAATTCCGGTGCTTACCATTTGGCTTGTCCACAAGCCCGTACGTTTTCACGAAAGTAATGAAGCCCGTAATGAATGTGCTAAGAAGTAAACGTTTTCTACAATATACTTAGACGATATGTTGTGTATAGGGAACAACTTCCGAAATTGCCAAAAAAATGTGTCTGAATCAAAAAAATTATTAGAAAAACTAGGGTTCGTAATAAACAAGGAGAAAAGCTCATTTATCCCATCCAAAAAATGTAAATTTTTGGGATTCATAGTCAATTCAAGAGATTACACGATAGAACTAACGGATCAAAAAAAAGACAAAATTGAAAAACTACTGGACAACTTCACCGTAGGAACACAATGTGAAATTAGAAACTTTGCACATTTTTTGGGAGTACTGAACGCGGCGTGTCCCGCAGTTGCATACGGGACTGTTTATTTTAAAATGCTGGAACGAAAGAAATTTCTTGCATTAATAATTAACGATCAAGATTACAAGGCGTGTATGACAATAAGCAGCAAGCTCGATAAAGATTTAAAATGGTGGAGAATCAATAGCCAAATCGGGGTGAATCAAATGAGGACTTGTAACTACAAAATGGAGATTTCCTCAGACGCGTCCTTAACGGGCTGGGGCGGTCACTGTAATGGACAATCGACAAATGGCTGGTGGAATAACATCCAAAAGAAGAGGCATATTAATTACTTAGAACTCCTAGCCGCATTCCTCGCCCTCCAAAGTTTTGCACACCAATTACATGATTGCGAGGTCTCACTTAGGTTGGATAATACCACGGCCATAGCATACGTGAATAAATTCGGAGGTGTGCGATTTCCAATCCTGAGTGACCTCGCACGCCAGATTTGGGCATGGTGCGAAGAAATAAGGATTCGGTTACGCGCTTCCTATATTGCTTCGAAATAAAATGTCTATGCCGATACTGCCTCACGAATCACAAACACAGACACGGAGTGGGAACTCTCACAAGAAGCGTTCAAAAAAATTAACAAGTTCGGGCCGTTTAGTATAGATTTATTTGCTACAGATGCAAATTAGAAAGTGAAAAGATTTTGTTCGAGATTTCCGAATCCAAATGTGTTTCGAGTCGATGCATTTACGGTATCATGGGCAGGAGAAAAACCTTATGCATATCCGCCTTTTGCTTTAATTTTACCGACTCTTGAAAAAATTATCAGTGACAAAGCTGAGTGCGTCGTAATAGTACCACATTGGCCGACTCAATAGTGGTACCCACTATTCAGTTCGCTGCTCAGAAAGCGTGCGATTGTTTTTAAACCAAATAAGAAACTATTGTTATGCCCTTGCAGATAGAAGTCCCATCCACTAGCAACGAGGCTTTCGTTGGTGGCCAGACACTTGTCAGGGAGGCCTTCATAAAAAAGGAACTGAAGGGAGAAGCAGCAGATATAATGATGAATTCACTAGCAGATTCGACGATGAGGCAATACGAATCATCGCTCAAACAGTGGTGAATATTTACCAAAGCTAATAACTACGACGTATTTCAAGCGGACAAATTCAAAGTAATTGAGTTCCTGACAAAACGCTTCAGAGAGGGAGCAGAATACGGAACATTAAACTCGGACGGAGCTGCGATTACATTGAAAACGTCAGAAAATTTCTCCAAAGACGTAATAATAAGTCGTTTTATGCGCGGTGTCTTTAGACAAAGATCATAAAAGGCAAAATATGCAACGACATGGGACATTGATCCAGTTCTCGACTATATAGAAAATCTCCCATCCGGAGATGCCTTGAACTTGAAAGAACTTTCGGAGAAAACGATTCTATTATTGCTCCTAACAACAGCCCATCATTTACAAACAATGGCGTCAATTGAAATACATCACATTAAAGAAACGAAAACGGGCATTGAAATAAAAATTCCAAAGTTCATTAAAACTTCGAAGCCTGGGAAATATCAGCCCACCTTTATTTTATCTTTTTTCGAGGAGAGAAAAGACATATGTGCAGCAAGAGCGGTATTGGAATATTGAGAACGTACAAAAAATGTTAGAGAAAACTGTACGTTGCTGAAATCTGCATCGCTCGAATGCAGCGAGATTCTTTCTCTCTTTTTCAACAGAACTCGTGATTGTCTTTCGGTGTTTAATCGCGGCAACCGAACGATCTTCTTTTTACTATCAAGAAATGAAATCAACACGCGGTTTGTCATGGTTTTTGGGATCAAACAAACAGTTGATAGAAAAACTTTTATTCTTTTCGTTGTGCGTCAACGTTCTAAACTACAACAGCGCTCTCGCAACAATTGTGAAGAAACTTTTTTCTTTTCGTATCGCGTCAGCGTTGCAAGCTTCAGCGTCGCTCTCACTCACTCTCGTGACCGTGCGCATTGGTTGAGAGTTCGAGAGTCGTAACAGAGATATCGTCAACCCTCTCGCTACGTTGCTGAAGTTTGCATCGTTCGAACGCAACGGAATTCTTTTTCTCTTGAGCAATACTCGTGATTCTCGTGGATCAAGAAATAAATCGGCACGAGAAGAATTGCTAGAGAAATGTTTTTTCGCTGCATGTCAACGCTGCACGCTTCAGCGTCGCTCTTACCCCTCCCGCTTCGTTGCTGAAATCTGCATCGCTCGAATGCAGCTAAATTCTTTCTCTCTTCAAGCACAACTCGTGATTCTCGTTCAATATTTAAGTGGGACAACCGAACGATCTTCTTTTTTACTATCGAGAAAAGAAATCGACACGAGATTTGCCATGTTTTTTGGAATCAAACAAACAATTGATAGAGAAACTTTTTTTCTTTTCGTTGCGCATCAGCGTTGCAGATTTCAGCGTTGCTCTCGTTTACTCTCGTGACCGCGTGCATCGGCTGAGAGTCGTAACAACGATACAGTAAACCCCTCTCGCTACGTTGCTGAAGTCTGCATCGTTCGAACGCAACGCAATTCTTTTTCTCTTGAGCAGAACTCATGATTCTCATGCAATATCCAATCGGGACCATCTTCTTTCAGAATCGAAAAAAACCGGCACGAGATTTTTCATAGTTTTTGAAATTAAACAATCACCATCCGTTTAAGAAATACTCCGACAATCACCAGCCGTTTAAGAAATACTCCGACCCCTGCCGGTAAAAACTGTTTTGGAAAAAGATTTCAGTGAATTCATTGGTTTACATTGTGGTAGATTCGTAATTCGTAGCGGTTTTCCTACTTCCCAGCAGCCGGAAAGGACGTATCACCGCAGAATGACGCGAGAATTCTAATGTGGAACTATGATCAATAAAATTAAAACACCATATACGATTCCATATTTTATTTTCAATAACACAGAAATCCACTTAGACTCAATCGACGTGCAAACGTTTCGACGAAAGTTCTATTTCGCTGCTGTTTTTTCGCTTATGCTTGAGCGACGCTTCATAAAAATGAGTCTCCAGTTTATCGAAGTATTTGGAACCTGGTTTGTAATAATTCTGAAGCCACCAGCGCTGTATTTTTATCGCAGCTGGTGTTAATGTTTCGAGGAAAAACATCAATTTGTCGACGATCATCGGGTTTTCCAAGATCAACGGATCATAGTCTTTATAATTCTTCGTGTCCTCGGCCCTGATGGCGTCCGAGCGCGATGCTTGGAATTTTGAGGTTGGCAGTTTATCCGCGTGATAAATCAATGTACTCTCCGAATCATCCAACCCCCATTTTGTATCTTTGTATGTGTGAAACCCCTCATAAATTCCTTTGGCCCAAGATGTGTGTATCCTCGTGCCGTTGGGTATATCTTGCTTTTGCAAAATTTCCGACATGTGGCTTGAGGCAAT
This sequence comes from Diadegma fenestrale, assembly GCA_037043255.1. Taxonomy (NCBI): domain Eukaryota; kingdom Metazoa; phylum Arthropoda; class Insecta; order Hymenoptera; family Ichneumonidae; genus Diadegma; species Diadegma fenestrale. The sequence continues at coordinate 1,112,049 of CM073314.1, forward strand.
ACCCGATTTCAGGCTCAGATGAAAAGCATTGGTCTCGATCTCCGTCATTACGCCGTTATCAATGAGAATCTTGGTGACATCGCGCCAGCTATAATGAGGGTTGATCGCTGTACCAATACGGTACCTCATCGGGGTTGCTTCGTTATGCGTAACATACTTCTCGAGAAATTCATACGTGACTCCAGGATTACGAAGGAAATCTGCATCCATCAGAGCCCGTGTACCGTTATTATGAGCGAGAATCTTTCGAAAATGTTTGATATTGATAAATTTAACATTTATCAAAGACTTATGCATCTGGCGAAGCATGCGCCGGAACATCAAAAGTTGTTCTGAATCCGTCGATGGCCCGTACAGCGACAAATTCTCTTCCGAAAGATTGGGATTTCTGGCGATGTGACTCAGTTGAATCGTTTTTTCTTTAGCTTTGTCGTCGTCGACATTCCCTTGATCACTGCAGAAATCGTTAGAATCACTTGGAAGATATTTTGCCATAACTAGTACAAGATGTTTGCCATAGATCTCGTTCAACAACTCCGAATCGAACCTAATGTAGCGCTGCCATATTCCGTACGAATCATGATAAAGATCCCATTTCAGCGAATAGTCGATTGAATCCTTCGACGATACAGGAATCGGTAACTGAACACTTTTACTCCACGTGCTTGGATATTGATCGCAAGAACGAAGAACGATCAACGACATGATGTAATACACTGTCAATATATATTTTTGTAGTATGAAATGATGAACTTGATGAATCCCCCCCCGGTGTTCGGATATTCCCTGTATTTTTGCTTTGAACGCTGCAATGTCGTACAAAAAGATGTCTAAGTGTACTTTTAATTCTCGTTGATCACTTCTGCGGTGACTTAAGAACAGTGTTTGATCATCAGAGAGTTCAGATGTTTCAAACCCTCTGCTTGGTAGATTCGAATCCCAGCTCCGAATGCAGAAAAAGCTGATAGCAATCTTTTGCTGTAGCATCTCCCACTATTATCACAGGGTGTCACGGTGGCAGAGGTATCGGTTTATCATGACCCTGGGCGGCTCTAACACAAGTCAGCATTTATAAAATGACGATATGTAGGGAGTGAGATCAGCGATAATACACTCTCGCTCGCTCTCATGACATCATAAGCCCTCTCGGTCGCTAAAGTCAGAACACATCGATGCGCCTCGAGAGTTTCAATCGAGAACAAATATAGCAGCGCAAACCTATGCACACGGGCTATTTCTACATGATCGTATTTTAGACTACAAAATTCAGTAAGAGGTGGAGTGAAAAAATCGGTATAAAATCGGAGGAATCAACGGAGTTGGCCACCAGTCGAGATGGAGTTTATCGTCGATCTACAGGGCTTCAAGGGTCCCAACAACCAATTCATTCTCAAAGGAATTTCAATTATACGGGCAGATAAGAAAAATGTCGAACCTTTGACCCTCTTCCTTGAATCACCGTACGCGTGGGATTGTTTACCCCCCAAATATCAGACAACAAACAAGTGGTTGGAACGCAATTTTCATGGTATATCCTGGGATTATGGTGCAATACCGTATGACGCTGCGAACCCGTTGATTCAAACAATTTTACAGCAAGCTCGGGCAATCCACGTAAAAGGTTGTGAAAAGTCTTTGTGGTTAGCAGGCTTTATGGATCTGTCAACGGAGATTTCTGACCTGGAGACCCTTGACTGCCCGGAGTGGAGAGATTTGCTGAAAACACCATCGAGTTGCCCTCACCATACCAGCGAAGTGAAGTATAATTGTGCAATGAAGAATGTAAAAGCTTTGAAAAGCTGGTATTACGTCTATCATGTATTGTGTGAAAGAGGGGTATTCCAATAAATGCTGAATCAGTGCGCTGGTATATTTGTTCTTGTTCAAAACTCTAGGCGTATATGTATAGGTTCTGACTTTTGCGAGCGAAACGGTATATGATGTCACGAGAGCGTGAGAGAGTTTATTAGCGCTGATGTCACCAACGCTGACTTGTGCTAGAGGTGCTCAGGGCCATGGGAAACCGATACCTCTGCCACCGTGACACCCTGTGACAATAGCGGGAGATGCTGTATCAAAGGATTGTTGTCAGCCGTTTTCTGCATTCGGAGCAGGGATATGAATCTATCAAGCAGGGGGCTTAAAACATTTCTCCAATGATCAGACACTGCATGTTCTTAAGTCACCGCAGCAGTGATCGACGCGGCTTAGACATCTTTTCGTACGACATTGCAACGTTCGAAGCAAAAATTCATGGGATATCAGAACCAGAGATGCCCAAAACTCGATACAAATGTATCGCGCTACTCAATCGCTACGCGATACAAATGTATCGCGTAGCGAATTTTTTTGCGATACTCGATACAAAAGTATCGCATCGATGTCGATACTCGATACAAAAGTATCGCGTAGCGGAAAATTTTGCGATACTCGATACAAAAGTATCGCGTAGCGGAAAATTTTGCGATACTCGATACAAAAGTATCGCGTAGCGAAAATTTTTGCGATACTCGATACAGAAGTATCGCGTAGCGAAAATTTTTGCGATACTCGATACAGAAGTATCGCGGAGCGGAAAATTTTGCGATACTCGTTACAGAAGTATCGCGTTGTGAAAAATTTTGCAATACTCGATACTAAAGTATCGCGTAGCGAAAAATTTTGCGATACTCGATACAGAAGTATCGCGTAGCGAAAATTTTTGCGATACTCGATACAGAAGTATCGCGTAGCGAAAATTTTTGCGATACTCGATACAGAAGTATCGCGGAGCGGAAAATTTTGCGATACTCGTTACAGAAGTATCGCGGAGCGGAAAATTTTGCGATACTCGATGTAAAAGTATCGCGTGGCGGAAAATTTTGCGATACTCGACACGGAAGTATCGCTCAGCGAAAAATGTTGCGAAACTTGATTTAAAAGTATCGTAGAACGAAAAATTTTGTAGTTTTCCATGGAAATAAATCAGGCAGCGGAAATTTTTGCAATGCTCGATAAGAACGAATCGAGCAGCGAAATATTTCTAAATATCTTGATATGAGTTTGAATAGGATGCGGGAATGAAATAACGATACGAGAATAAATAACAACGATATTCCGGGATGTCAAAAAACCGTTTTGTTCATCATTTTAATATCTACACTTCCATGTTTATATACAGTTGCATGTTTTTTTAATCAAATCCAACAAAAATAATGACAATTTATGTAACGAAAAATATTTAAGTCTACTATATCACAAGATAATAATTTGATCTGATACCTTTGTGAAGTGGGAATTTTTCTAGAAGTGGCGATAACTCGGCCAAAGAAGCAAGTGATGTAACGAAAACTCACTGAATAAAGTGAAATTAAAGCTTCAATAACTCTCTCAAATGGTCAATCTGTTATCACTGCTTGACCAATAGAAGTTATGATTAGAAAAGAAAAATAATAATAGCATTTTAATTAATACAGGGTGGCGATATTTCGACCAGGGTTTATAAATGTGGCGATAACTCGACCAATTGCGTAACTGAAAGTGAATTTAACTGAAATAATGAATTAACCTATTAACGTCCAAGCGTCCCGATTTTTTAGCAAACTTTCAACGCCATTATTTTTTATATTAAACGTTTTCTAGAAGTGGCGATAACTCGGCCAAAGAAGCAAGTGATGTAACGAAAACTCACTAAATAAACTGAAATTAAAGCTTCAATAACTCTCTCAAATGGTCAATCTGTTATCACTGCTTGACCAATAGAAGTTATGATTAGAAAATAAAAATAATAATAGCATTTTAATTAGTACAGGGTGGCGATATTTCGACCAGGGTTTATAAATGTGGCGATAACTCGACCAATTGCGTAACTGAAAGTGAATTTAACTGAAATAATGAATTAACCCATTATCGTCCAAGCGTCCCGATTTTTTAGCAAACTTTCCACGCCATTATTTTTTATGTTAAACGTTTTCTAGAAGTGGCGATAACTCGGCCAAAGAAGCAAGTGATGTAACGAAAACTCACTAAATAAACTGAAATTAAAGCTTCAATAACTCTCTCAAATGGTCAATCTGTTATCACTGCTTGACCAATAGAAGTTATGATTAGAAAATAAAAATAATAATAGCATTTTAATTAGTACAGGGTGGCGATATTTCGACCAGGGTTTATAAATGTGGCGATAACTCGACCAATTGCGTAACTGAAAGTGAATTTAACTGAAATAATGAATTAACCCATTATCGTCCAAGCGTCCCGATTTTTTAGCAAACTTTCCACGCCATTATTTTTTATGTTAAACGTTTTCTAGAAGTGGCGATAACTCGGCCAAAGAAGCAAGTGATGTAACGAAAACTCACTAAATAAACTGAAATTAAAGCTTCAATAACTCTCTCAAGTGGTCAATCTGTTATCACTGCTTGACCAATAGAAGTTATGATTAGAAAATAAAAATAATAATAGCATTTTAATTAGTACAGGGTGGCGATATTTCGACCAGGGTTTATAAATGTGGCGATAACTCGACCAATTGCGTAACTGAAAGTGAATTTAACTGAAATAATGAATTAACCCATTATCGTCCAAGTGTCCCGATTTTTTAGCAAACTTTCAACGCCATTATTTTTTATGTTGAACGTTTTCTAGAAGTGGCGATAACTCGGTCAAAGAAGCAAGTGATATAACGAAAACTCACTAAATAAACTGAAATTAAAGCTTCAATAACTCTCCCAAATGGTCAATCTGTTATCACTGCTTGACCAATAGAAGTTATGATTAGAAAATAAAAATAATAATAGCATTTTAATTAGTACAGGGTGGCGATATTTCGACCAGGGTTTATAAATGTGGCGATAACTCGACCAACTGCGTAACTGAAAAAGAAATTAACTGAAATAACGAATGGCAATAACTCGACCAAGGTTTATAAATGTGGCGGCAACCCGATCAATAGAAAGTGGATTTTACTGGGGTAATAAACTCAGGTGGCGATAACTCGCCAAAACAATTTTCGTGACTAGGACTTTGTGGTACTCGAAGCTTTAGTGGCATTTGCTTTCATGAGTACCCTGTGTTCGAAGTGTTCATCTGTTAATCGATTCCATTTCGGCAAGTCCATAATTGTTGCGAAACTAAACAATCGTTCAACCGCTGCAGATGATGGCAATGGCGTATTATATTTGATGAAAATCTTCCTGATCACAGGGTACTCTTTTAGCATTGCCAAATCAGTGTTTGGGTTTGACAAGTATTTTGCTATTTCGATGCTTACCATTCCACTGTCAATGGGCGTATCTTCTTCAACCGGATCTCCGAAATCAAAAAAATCGTCATCCGGTTGAGCAGGGACACTTTTTTCAGCTGTCTTATCCAATCCACTGGTATGTTCCTCAACCGCGGCTCGTAGGAAGAAACTGTCAACTTTTCGCCGACTCGAATCGGTAAAAAAAGCGAGCCATCGCGTCTTGAATCGCGGGTGGCAACAAGCTGCCACTGCTGCTCCAGCCACTGCGTCTTGGAGATCGAAGAACGGTTGGAACCGATCGTCCAACGATTTAATTAAACCTGTAATAAGTGGTGTAAGCCGCGTGGTCTCTTCAGAGCTCTGCAACGCGTTCAGTTTTCTCTGCAAAGAGACTAACGATGGGAAAAGATATCCATAATGGCATACGGATTCTCCTTGGAGAAGGTCGAGCGTTTCTGCGATCGGTTTAAGGATTCTCGAATACCCTTCGATATATCTGAAATCAGTATCATTTAAAACATTCGTTACACCGATTCGAGGGCTTACCTGGACGATTTGTTCTTTGACAGCGACAATGCGCTGTAAAGCATCATATAAGGAATTCCATCTCGTGACCACCGGACGAGGTAATACCGCTCCCACATGTTCTAAAAAAATCTCTTTCGACTTTGAAGAACGCATGTCATTCCACAAGGCTGTACATTTATCCATCACGGTTTTGTGCTTGCAAGACAGATGATCCGAGGACTTAATAATTTTCATTGTGTCGACGGATGCTAGCAAGTTTAATGTGTGACTAGCACATCGCAATTGCTTCGGCAATTTCCTGAGTGCCTCACTCTCATCATATGTCGCGTAATCATCCGCAGGATCAGCGTCTTCTGAGTCGTCGATGTTGGAATGAGAGGGTTCAGTAACCTGTCGTTCATCCTCGTTTTGATCTGAGATCGCGTGATATTTGAATACATGTTGAGCATTGCTTTCAAACTCTTTTGATGTATTGAATAAAATTTATAGTAAAATTATGATTTACCACACAAAAAATTTTCGATCGGATTCACGCCAAATTCACGGAAAGCTTTCGCAAAATTTGAGCCGTTATCCGTGACAGTTGCGACAATCTTTTCCGAGTTCAAGCCGAAAGATTCATTGATGTCTGACAGAACTTCTGCTATCCTTTCTGCTGAATGCGTTCCGGGGCATCTTCGACACGCGATGGCAAAAGATTTCCGTTCCAAAGTCGTGATGTCGATCTGCGACATGAATTTTTAAAATACAATAACATTACTCCAGCCTCTCGATCCTTCTCTATGTCTAACCCGTCTTACTTAATGACTAAATACAATAATAATACATTTTTGTTTTTCAATATTGTCGTGATATTCGATTGTGCCTTACCCAATGTGCTGTTACCCCTAAGAATCGGCGACTTCGGGACGTCCAAATGTCTGCAGTGGTACAAACATATAGGGCTTCGCTTTCGAGGAGGCTTCGAATTTCTGCCATTTTCCTTGTAAATTCATCCTCGATCCTTCGACACAGAGTGTTTCTCGATAGATGCTTGAACGCTGCGTTTTTTCGCGCGATTTCAAAATCTATACAGTTGAAGAAAACTTATTTGGAGAAAGAACGACAAGTATGTGAAATATTTTAACACGCTTAAAAATTAGATTCTAGATTGGACTGAATTGGATGTGGGATTTTTTTACTTCATTTTTTTTTCAATGTAAACACTTACCATCAAACATCTTTCGGAAGCTTGGCATCTCAACGGTGCTTAAGGGTGCCATACTTTCAACAACGTAGTTCAAGACGTTGGCTTCGAATTTTTTTTGCGAGAATTTGCAAGTTGTTATCAGATCCCGTTCTCGAATATTCGGTCGTGTCTTCTTTTCTGTCTTGTATTTGTCGTATGCAATCAATTCCGGTTGGTGCATACGCTACGAATATATTTTTAATATAAAAAAATTGTAACATGATGAGATTATTTTATGGAGAGGTATTTTCAGCCACAGAGTTTGTCACTTTACCTCGATATGCGTTCGAAAATTCGTTGGTGCTCTGAATGTTCCTCGTATTTCCTTGTGGTGGATGCATAATAGGCAAACTCCTACGACCCTTCGTTCTTTTAAAGATTTGTCAACGTCAATACGATAATACGTTCCGTCCGAAAAAGCGTATTTCTGACATTGTTCTAAGAACAGTGCCAACTCTTCTGGCTGCTCAATTGGGTCAGCGGGATTCTCTTGATCATCAAGGCCATCGATGTCCATTCCCTCATCTGCTGTCGTAATTGATTAAAAGGTCATTTACTGGGGTCATTCAATGGACAGGAATACGACGTATAAACGTGTATACGTGTATGAAAAACTGTTTAAATTTATTAAAAATCGAAATGAACGTAAAGTTTACAAAATTCTATATTTTTCTCGGCAACTTACTCAAGTAACTTTCAACTACTTCAAGTAACTTTTAATAACTTACGTGGAGCGATCTGACCGCTCGAACACCCGGGTACTTTGTCAGCCATTGTTTCTCGTTATGCACTGATAAATAAAGTAGATAAAAAATTATATTGAACAAAAAATATCAAATTCTATAACCGACAGCGATGGGCGCGCGGTCGGTGCGTGGCTCCGGCGATCACTCAAGTTGAGCAGCTCTGGGTGAGATCGGTACTTGGTTGGTGACTGCTCAGCCATGCACCGGCTCGCCTGCACTTTAGACAGATTGAATATTTCGTAATCAAGCTGTAAATCGCGAGATTTGGGATCGAGTCGTGTAATGAAACTGTCGCATTCGCTAATTATCTTTCTTTCCCACTCAAAATCTCGAAGGACCAGAAGTAATTTTTTATTGTAAAATTCCTCTGTCTCGTGATCTAAAAACTTCGAGCTGGTATATAAAAAAATATACATCTCAGTAAAAATCATGGCGGTTTCAATTTTTTTTAAAGTTAGCGCCGCTACAAAATTCTTTCACTTTGTGATAATTTTTAGTACACCGAAATGAATGTGTACACCGAATGAATAATTTTTAGTACACCCAAATGATGTCTTTTTCTATTCCTTCTCGTTGTCTCTTCTTCTCACTGTCTCTTTTTCTCATACGCTCGTTCTCCGGTTGTCCCGTTGTCCCGTTGTCTCGTTGTCTCATTGTCTCGTTGTCTCGTTATTTTGTAGCATCGTGCTCTCGTACTCTCGTCCTTCCGATCTCTCGTTTCCGCGTCTTTCCCTCCGTTCGTTTTCTCGTTCGCTCGTTCACCAGTTCTCTCGATCTCTCCTTCTCCGGTTCCCTCGATCTTCGGTTCTCTTGTTCCCTCGTTCTCGGATCCTCTCAATCTCCGTGTCTCCCGTGCTCCAGCCGTTCCCTCGTTCTCTCGTTCTCTCATACTCTCTTCTTAGCTCTGTCTCGAACTCGCATCCTCTTCCGTCCTCATGTCTTCGTTTCTACTCTCGTCATCTGCCTCTCTCGTTCTCTCGTTACCTCGTCCTCGCGTGGTCGCGTCGTAGCATCCTCGCGTCTTCTCATACTTGCGTCTGTATCACCGTTCATACGGATACGATTGCCGGGTATTTGCCGTATTTTACTTTACTTCATTTATTTTTATTTTACTATTTTTATTTTTTTAACTCACGTATCCCGAACATAACTTTATATCTTACCGTTTTCTCGCAAGATCTTGATCGGGTACATTTTACTCCACCTCGTCATTGATAAAGCACCGTTTCATGGTTTAGCAATATCGGTGTTTTTTGAAACATGCATTGTATTTTTCTTTGCAGGCCGTCCGAAGGACCAATGAAATCATACGTTTTTCCACTCAACGGATCGCATCGTTTTTGACAGTCACCAAAAAATTAAAAATGATATCAAAAAAATTTCCGTCCCTCACTTAAAATTATTGAATGCTGTCAAAAACGTTGATCTTTCAAAACTTTGTCAACATTCAATAAATTAAAGTAAGGGACGGATATATTGTTTTTGAACTATCTTCCTTCCCTATTTCAATTTTTTGGTTACTGCCAAAAACGTTGCGATGATTTGAGTGAAAAAAGTACGTTTTCGTTGAACCTCTGGACGGCCTGCAAAAAAAAGACAATTAGTATTATAAAAAACACCGATATTACCAAAAAAAAACGATGGATTATCAAGGAAGTGGGGAAGTAAATTGTGCCGGATAATCTAGATCTTCCAAGAACACGGTGAGATATGAATTCATGTTTTGCCCTTGTGCATGCGGAAGAAATTCAAACGGTGTCAAAAGTAGAATGAAAATGAATAGAATAAAGTAAAATAACATAACGGGATAATCTCCCACTTCATCCGTATTAACGACGAAGTGGATGCAAATATGGAAAGACACGAGGTTGCGAGGACGAGGGAAGATGCAAGAAGGGCTGAGACCTGAGAACGAGGAGAAAGAGAACGAAAGACTAGACCATGAAAAACCAGGGAACGACAGCACGGGAAAACGAGCAAACGAGAGAACGAGGGAATGACGGAACGAGAAAACGAACGGCCGAGAGAACGGTAGGAAGAGAGTAGGAGAAAAAGAGACAGTGAGAAGATCACATGGCCGTATGGTCCTTTCATTTTTGTCTCGTAATTCGATTATTTATATGACGAATAAAATGATTATGACGGTTGATGCCTACAGCGAATTCTTAAAGACTAATTATCAAGATCATCTGTGTTTGTTGTGGTTGTTGTTTTTTGTAATCTATCGTTTTTTTTAAATTATTTGTAAATAACCCGCGTCAGAAGTAAAAAAAAATTCGCGGGCCCAGCCACTTAACGGTGTTTCATTCTTCACACTTTCTCTCGTAGTTCGCAATGCAATAATATTAATTGATATATTACATTTATATATATACATATATATGTGTAGATAGACATTCCGACGTCCGGTTTAATTCCAGAGAAAAGAATTGATTCGGAAAAGAAGAAACAAAGTGTTTATTCTTGAGACAGAAATATACGTTTTTTTCAGTATTCAATGAACTATGTTTCAATATTGGTAGATAAATTAATATTAATTTCGTGGATGTTCGAAAAATATGGGAAAATATATATTCCAGTTATACATTTATTTCTTTTTTGTTTTCTCACCGAAATATAAATTTCCACAATCGACTTGTGCGAAACGAAATTTATATCGCATTCGTATATCCGCGGAGAGGTTTTTCCGCGGGGGTCAACAACAGCGATAGCGTATCGCGGACGATAGTCAAATGTGTATGGAAAAAATGATTGGTGTTTTTTCTGTAAATCGTTTGTTTTTTTTTTCAATCGTTTCTCTAAAATTTCAAAATACGAATTACTGTTACAGGAAATCTCGATGCTAATGTGCACTTTGAATATTTTAATTTATTCGTTGATTGTTCGGCAATATAACGTTATTTTTTTTCTACGTCAGTGAGAAACACCGTAATAAAATTTCACTTTCACCACGTTTTATTCTTCTATCAAATCCAGCTTACAACAATCGTGAAAATTTAGTGCTCATTCGACCAGCGTATAACGATAAATGCATCAACTCTCGACTGCCCAATTAGCATTGATGACTAAAGTGTGCAATGTATTGAAATTGTAATGAAGGTAAAGACTAAAGTTTGTTGAAAAAAGCGTTCGTCATTCAATAATCAAAAAATATAGTGGCTAAAGCGAATATAACAGCTGAAACGAATGAGTTTTCGTTAGAAAATTTTGGAGTATTTTCCTTCGGAATTTCGATACACTTAATCAATGTCATAGTCCTGGATGAGCTCGGAACAATTGACAAATGTGTCGAAATTGCCAATAGTCAAAGTCGAGAGGCTACGGGCGACTCATTGGATGTAAAAATGTTACCTATTTTTTTCTAGTGTGATTTCTCGTGAAATAGTTATTGTATTTCTAGGATGCGTCCTGAGTCTTAATATTAGCATGCACTTCTCAGCGCACGCGATGTATGTAATTCCGTTTGTTTTCCGCGTCCTTAATTTAATTTCGTGGACCAGGTTGACAAATCGATGGGGCACGTCTCATTTACGTTCATTGTGCATGTGCTTGACGATTTGATTTTTACGGTTGTCTTCAATATTAATATTCTCGTAATTCTATTTTTTTTTAATCTAGCATAAGTCAAAATAATGGGAAGCATTTGGCATTGAGTTGGGAATAAATGAAACTAATTGATTATTCCCGTGGGAAGCTGTCGTGAAAGATTTGTTGAAATTATCAGAATTCCAATGATCTTGGCTTTCTTTTTAATTCTTTTTGTTTCTCCGTTTACTTGTTTTTGTGTTTTCCGATCCTCGTTTTTCTCAACAAATTTTCGTACATCAATGACGCGAGTCTCATTGGCACGAAGCAGGACAGAGCACATTCGGGTGATTACGAGCTAGCATGGAAAAAATGAATCAAGGAACGAGAAAGGAAAATACAAATAATTTATGAAACGGAGAAAAATAAATATCGAGCAAAATAAGCCGGAAATGAAAATTATCGGTTTGACCAAACGGTTTCGAGGAATCTCTTTTTTATGCTATATCGTCGGAGTACATTACCAGAGCACGTATTTATATTGTAGATAAATTATCAAAAAACATCACAGTCACGTTGCTAGGTTTTGGTGTGACATTTCAACAAATTCTCTGTTTGTTTCTTGGTTTTTTTGTGTTTCATTTCCGTCTTAATTCGTTCCTCGACGAAATCAGCGAGTCCTTGTATTTTGAACCATTCAGTCGTAACGCGATTGATCTCTCCGGTAATTTGCTAAAGTGAATTTAATCGATCGATTCTAGTTGGCGAGCCTCGGCGTCATCAAATTATATTTCTTCACTTTTTTCCGCACGTCAAATAAACGAAAAATTATTTAATGAAAATAAATGATAAAATCTCGACAAGAAAAGCTTTACCACGGTTACTTTCGCACAAAAACTCGGATGATGTTTCGAAGCCGTTATAAATTGATTCCAAGAGTCATCCAAATTTTTGAAAACGTTTGTACAATTCAATCTTAAGAAGGAACGAAACATGCTGATTTTTTAGTGTATTTTTCGTTCATAGAGTCTGAAAATGTAAATTCACGGAACTACGAATAAAGTCAATGGTTTTTTCATTATAAATTTGATTGATAAATTAAAAATATTCTTAAAACGAAATTTCGAACTGATTTTAAAAAACCATAACGTTTAGCTCTAGATTGACAAAAAATGAGCATGCCGAAAATTAAAAAAACGAATATGAATTGCAGTCAACTCAGTTGCTGACCGTCGATACTTTCCACGGAACGTAAAATTATTCGGAAATCGGAAAAAATCATTGAAAGTAGCCAACTACAGTTTGACGATTTATTGCACATACATAATATAATGTAAATATGGGCTAGAATAAAGGTCGTTGCAATGTGATTGTCACGTAAAATTCGATGCCAATATGTGGAAAAAGAGACTCGGACTAACCTGACAGGAAAACGATAAGGAATTTTCGTAACGGAGCCTCGCGGTTATTAACGAACATACACACTCTCTTTCTCTCTCCTTGTCTCGACTCTCGTTCTATCCTATATAATACGTTGAACGTTCACATATTTACAAATTCGTCACGCACCTCTTCAACGTGTTGGTTAAGTGAGATTGAAATATAAATTCCGGATAATTTTTTATCGAAAAGGCGTCGACATCCTCGCAGGAATCGGTATCAATTGAGCTTGTACGATAATCATCGAACAAAAAGAGGCTGCTATAGCTGCTGAACTACTGAGAGTCGATGCGATCGCATCGAGAGAGAGAGAGAGAGAGAGAGAGAGTTGAGAACAATGAGAACGCCATGATTTTTCGCCGAGAAATAATGGAGCTCGGAATTCTTTTTTTTTGCGCACGGCGCTTTTTTTATATTATAAAATTCCAAATACTTACCTACAAACTGAGCGATAACCGGATGTCGATTTCGTCGAACTTTTCGTCGAACTTTTTCAAAAACTTTCCTATTAATTCTCTCGTATTACGTGCTCCCGAACGTACTGTACGAAAACGTTGTGACTAAAAGTTACGACCACGGAAACACCTACCGCCAAAAATCGAAAACAAACGCTTGTACACAGTACAACAAATGACCGCGAGCGCGTGACCGAAGCTCAATCAAGCGGTCAAGACAATGCCAGCCTAGCCAGCCATGCAGCTCTGCAGCCTGATTGGTTGACAAAGTCCCCACGCCTCGCGCGAAGGTTCGCGCGACGCCCGCGCCTCGTTCGAAACCTCGCGACGATTCGCGAAGATTCGCGAAGATTCGCGAAGCGCTTCACTTCCCCGGCGGACTCGACGAGGCACACGATTTAGTCTTTGTTTCTTTTCGTTTTTCGTAAATCTTTTGTGCACATTGTGTTATATCTTTTCAACAACGACCCGGCGTGACTCAGGACAACTCTCGAAAATTTCGTGGACCTTTGCGGCATCGTTCTTTTCGCTTTTCAACGAAACGAAACCAAGTAAGTCCTTCGATTATTACCGGGCGTGAGACGCCAAGTTGGAGCCATTCTTTCCTATTCGTCCCAATAATCGCGATTCCTTTTTCTCTCCTCGAATTGATTACTCGAGAAGGAGTTTTTCGTCAGTCTGTCGATGCAACGAGTGTTGTGCCTCGAGTCGTTGCCCCAAAAATCCCTCCAAAGTCATTAAGCCCCTTTGTTTCGCCTATTTTCCTTCGTTTTTCAGCCCGCCATTGTCGATTCATAATTTCTCGTTTTTGAGCCCCTTTTTAGTATTTCTTCAGTCCCGTCGTTGATCAACAGCCTCTGTTCGTATTGAATTAGTCCAGTTTTCCTATATTTTTGTATCGAAGGCGAGCGAGACTTTGTTTCGTTCGAAATACGATCCGACCATTCGCGTGGTTCGCGCGACCGCGTGGCTCGCTCCCCCCTTGACCCCTTTTGTCGCGTTCAAGGGCACGGTGTCAGTTCGACACCGGGCAGTTCGACACGGCATTGTTCCGGTGGCGGAGTGGGGATGCCAGACAAAGGAATGTCGAATTGCCCGGTGTCGAACTGACACCGTGCCGCGTTCAAGAGTTTTGTTGTTTTGATCATGCCAGTCCTCTTAATAATTTTTATAATACCATTTTCCTGTTGTTTAGAATCTCCCCTTGAATAAATTACGATTCGTGTTATTTTAATCAATTTCATTCTAAATATATGCATAAATTCTCCAATTTATTTTTATTAATTAATTGGTTTATTTTAATGATGAATTTAAGCAAAACTTTGAAAAAGTAGAATAGAATAAAATTGGAAAAAAAATTCGTCACCAAAATGAATTCCTTGATGAAAAAAAATTATTTGGAGTATTCAAGATGGCGGATCAAAAATGGCGACTGCTTTGGTTAGAGTTTGCTGTTTCTCGTTCGATCGGCACGAGATTCGGTAGAGAGAGGTTTTTGGGGTTGCTGATTTTGAACCTGGCCTCAGAATTTCAAAATTCAAGATGGCGGATCAAAAATGGCGACTGGTTTGGTTAGAGTTTGCGATTTCTCGTTCGATCGGCACAAGATTCGGTGGAGAGAGGTTTTTGGGGTCGCTGATTTTGAATCTGGCCTCAGAATTTCAAAATTCAAGATGGCGGATCAAAAATAGCGACTGGTTTGGTTAGAGTTTGCGGTTTCTCGTTCGATCGGCACAAGATTCGGTGGAGAGAGGTTTTTGGGGTCGCTGATTTTGAATCTGGCCTCAGAATTTCAAAATTCAAGATGGCGGATCAAAAATAGCGACTGGTTTGGTTAGAGTTTGCGGTTTCTCGTTCGATCGGCACAAGATTCGGTGGAGAGAGGTTTTTGAGGTCGCTGATTTTGAATCTGGCTTCAGAATTTCAAAATTCAAGATGGCGGATCGAAAATAGCGACTGGTTTGGTTAGAGTTTGCGGTTTCTCGTTCGATCGGCACAAGATTCGGTGGAGAGAGGTTTTTGGGGTCGCTGATTTTGAATCTGGCCTCAGAATTTCAAAATTCAAGATGGCGGATCAAGAATGGCGACTGGTTTGGTTAGAGTTTGCGGTTTCTCGTTCGATCGGCACAAGATTCGGTGGAGAGAGGTTTTTGGGGTCGCTGATTTTGAATCTGGCCTCAGAATTTCAAAATTCAAGATGGCGGATCAAAAATAGCGACTGGTTTGGTTAGAGTTTGCGGTTTCTCGTTCGATCGGCACAAGATTCGGTGGAGAGAGGTTTTTGGGGTCGCTGATTTTGAATCTGGCCTCAGAATTTCAAAATTCAAGATGGCGGATCGAAAATAGCGACTGGTTTGGTTAGAGTTTGCGGTTTCTCGTTCGATCGGCACAAGATTCGGTGGAGAGAGGTTTTTGGGGTCGCTGATTTTGAATCTGGCCTCAGAATTTCAAAATTCAAGATGGCGTATCAAAAATGGCGACTGGTTTGGTTAGAGTTTGCGGTTTCTCGTTCGATCGGCACAAGATTCGGTGGAGAGAGGTTTTTGGGGTCGCTGATTTTGTATCTGGCCTCAGAATTTCAAAATTCAAGATGGCGGATCAAAAATAGCGACTGGTTTGGTTAGAGTTTGCGGTTTCTCGTTCGATCGGCACAAGATTCGGTGGAGAGAGGTTTTTGGGGTCGCTGATTTTGAATCTGGCCTCAGAATTTCAAAATTCAAGATGGCGGATCAAAAATGGCGACTGGTTTGGTTAGAGTTTGCGGTTTCTCGTTCGATCGGCACAAGATTCGGTGGAGAGAGGTTTTTGGGGTCGCTGATTTTGAATCTGGCCTTAGAATTTCAAAATTCAAGATGGCGGATCAAAAATGGCGACTGGTTTGGTTAGAGTTTGCAGTTTCTCGTTCGATCGGCACAAGATTCGGTGGAGAGAGGTTTTTGGGGTCGCTGATTTTGAATCTGGCCTCAGAATTTCAAAATTCAAGATGGCGGATCAAAAATAGCGACTGGTTTGGTTAGAGTTTGCGGTTTCTCGTTCGATCGGCACAAGATTCGGTGGAGAAAGGTTTTTGGGGTCGCTGAATTTGAATCTGGCCTCAGAATTTCAAAATTCAAGATGGCGGATCAAAAATGGCGACTGGTTTGGTTAGAGTTTGCGGTTTCTCGTTCGATCGGCACAAGATTCGGTGGAGAGAGGTTTTTGGGGTCGCTGATTTTGAATCTGGCCTCAGAATTTCAAAATTCAAGATGGCGGATCAAAAATGGCGACTGGTTTGGTTAGAGTTTGCAGTTTCTCGTTCGATCGGCACAAGATTCGGTGGAGAGAGGTTTTTGGGGTCGCTGATTTTGAATCTGGCCTCAGAATTTCAAAATTCAAGATGGCGGATCAAAAATAGCGACTGGTTTGGTTAGAGTTTGCGGTTTCTCGTTCGATCGGCACAAGATTCGGTGGAGAGAGGTTTCTGGGGTCGCTGATTTTGAACCTGGCCTCAGAATTTCAAAATTCAAGATGGCGGATCAAAAATGGCGACTGGTTTGGTTAGAGTTTGCGGTTTCTCGTTCGATCAGCACAAGATTCGGTGGAGAGAGATTTTTGGGATCGCTGATAATCATCCTGATGCCAGAATAAAATAAAATGAAAAAATAATTAAAAAAAACTTAATACTGCAATAAAATAAAAATGACTTGATCATTATAGAAATGGGCAAATCGTATAGTAAAGGTGACGCTTCCCGCCAGCAAGAAGTGGAGGAAGAAAAGGAGAAGGAAGAGCAAAGATTAAAAGAACTACTTGTTCAATTATTGGATGAGCAGAGGGAAAAAGAAAAAGCCGAGAAAGAAGAAATGGAGAGAGCGGAAGCGGAAAAAAAGAAAATTGAAGAGGCTAAGAAAAGGAATGAAGAAGAGAGAGCAGAGGCGGCTGCCATAAAAGGGCAATTGGCCGCGATGCAGCTCCAATTGGAGGGTCAGCGGGACTTTTTGGATTCGGCGTCATCGCTGGATTACTTCGAAGAACCGTATAGCAGTAATAAACGTAATAAATTTTGAATATTACTATTATTTATGATTGAATAATTAAATAAATTCTGATAGAAACTGAGTTAAACTGATACTGAGTAAAATTCAAGCCGCTGACGTTGTTTTTTGTACAGGGCGCTGGAGAGTAGCTGGGGGCCGGAGCCGAGCCGGCTGGTACCGCCGACGTACGCTCCGTCAACGCGGACCATACAGCCCTGAGTTTCATTTTTAAATGTTTAATTATTATTATTATGATATAGAGTTTAAAAAAACATATTATCTAAGTTTATTAAAAATAATAAAAAAGTTATAAATCAAAACAATAATAAAACAAAATAAAATCTCAAAACAGAAATGAAAAAAAAAATTTGGAAAAAATTGTTGGATCGAATTTATTTTCCATGGCGAAAAAAAAAATGTTGGCCCTTCCGGGGTCAAAACTGAGAAATTTTCGTTTCGCGATATTTCAGTATCGAGTATCGCAAAATATTCCGCCACGCTACACTTTCACATCGAGTATCGCAAAATTTTCCGCTCCGCGATACTTCTGTAACCAGTATAGCAAAATTTTCCGCTCCGCGATACTTCTGTAACCAGTATAGCAAAATTTTCCGCTCCGCGATACTTCTGTATCGAGTATCGCAAAAATGTTCGCTACGCGATACTTCTGTATCGAGTATCGCAAAAATTTTCGCTACGCGATACTTCTGTAACGAGTATCGCAAAATTTTTCGCTACGCGATACTTTAGTATCGAGTATCGCAAAATTTTTCGCTACGCGATACTTCTGTAACGAGTATCGCAAAATTTTCCGCTCCGCGATACTTCTGTATCGAGTATCGCAAAAATTTTCGCTACGCGATACTTCTGTATCGAGTATCGCAAAAATTTTCGCTACGCGATACTTCTGTAACGAGTATCGCAAAATTTTTCGCTACGCGATACTTTAGTATCGAGTATCGCAAAATTTTTCGCTACGCGATACTTCTATAACGAGTATCGCAAAATTTTCCGCTCCGCGATACTTCTGTATCGAGTATCGCAAAAATTTTCGCTACGCGATACTTCTGTATCGAGTATCGCAAAAATTTTTGCTACGCGATACTTCTGTATCGAGTATCGCAAAAATTTTCGCTACGCGATACTTCTGTATCGAGTATCGCAAAATTTTCCGCTACGCGATACTTTTGTATCGAGTATCGACATTGATGCGATACTTTTGTATCGAGTATCGCAAAAAAATTCGCTACTCGATAAATTTGTATCGAGTATCGAGTATCGATCGATACAAATTTTGGCCATCTCTGATCAGAACACCGGGGGGTGCTTGATCAGGTTCATAATTTCATACAACAAAGAATAGACATTGACAGTGTATTACATCATGTCGTTGATCTTCTTCGTTCTTGCGATCAATATCCAAGCACGTGGAGTAAAAGTGTTCAGTTACCGATTCCTGTATCGTCGAAGGATTCAATCGACTATCCGCTGAAATGGGATCTTTATCATGATTCGTACGGAATATGGCAGCGCTACATTAGGTTCGATTCGGAGTTGTTGAACGAGATCTATGGCAAACATCTTGTACTGGCTATGGCAAAATATCTTCCTAATGATTCTAACGATTTCTGCAATGACGACGACGACGACGACGACGACGACGACGGCGACGACAACGGTGATGATCTGTACGATATCTCGTACGAGGCAAGATACTCCGGATACAATACAAAATCTGAAGAAAAAACGATGCGATTGGGTCACATCGCCGGAAACCCCAATCTTTCCGAAAATAATTTGTCGTTGTACGGCCTATCGAAGGATTCACAACAAGTTTCGATATTCCAGCACCTGCTTTGCCCGTGGCATAAGTCTTTGATAAATGGTACATTTATCAATATCAAACACTTTGAAAACATTCTCGCTCGTGATAACGATACACGAGCTCTAACGAATAATACCTTGTGGTATGCAGATTTCGTTCGTAATCCTGGAGTCACGTATGAATTTCTCGAGAGGTGTGTTACGCATAACCAGGCATCCCCGAAGACGTATCGTATTGATGCTGCGATCAACCCTCATTATGGCTGGCGCGATGTTACTAAGATTCTCATTGATAACGGCGTAATGACGGAGAACGAGATCGATACTTTTCATCTGGACTTACCGCGTATTGGCCCATGCAGCATCATAGAAATTTTCCAAAAGCAAGATATACCCAACGGCACGAGGATACACACATCTTGGGCCAAAGAATTTATGCGGGGTTTCACACATACAAAGATACAAAATGGGACTTGGATGCTTCGACGAGTACATTGATTTATCATGCGGACAAACTGCCAACTTCGAAATTTCAAACATCGCGCTCAGACGATATTCGGGCCGAGGACATAAAGAATTATAAAGACTATCATCCGGTGATCTTAGAAAATCCAATGATCGTCGATAATTTGATGTTTTTCCTCGAAACATTAACACCAGCTGCGATAAAAATACAGCGCTGGTGGCTTCAGAATTATTATAAACCAGGTTCGAAATACTTCGATAAACTAGAGGCCCATTTTTATGAAGCGTCGCTCAAGCATAAGCGAAAAACAGCAGCGAAATAGAACTTTCGTCGAAACGTTTGCACGTCGATTAAGGCTAGGTGCATTCTTGTAAAATTATAAATAAAATATGGAATTGAATATGGTGTTTTGATTTTATTGATCATAGTCTTACATTGGAATTCCCGCGTGATACATCATGTCCAATCCGCCGGAGCTTTCGGAAGTCAGTACGAATTACGAGTCTACCACAGCGGAAGCCAACGAATTCACGTAAACCTTTTTCGAAAAATTTTTTACCGGCACCGGTCGCAGAATTTATCACCCGGATTGTAAATACCATGAAGGAAAGAAACACGCTGTAATAGAAGATGAAAACGGTTGCAAAATTTCGATCATGAATGTACCCCAAGAGTGTGTCGTATGCTGCAGCAAACTCACAATATTTTCATACGGTCAGACTGAACATACGTTTATTCGATAATTTGAGCCTTGTCTGACTACACGCAGCAGTTTTGACCAACAAGTCCTACACTCGGGACACGCGGTTTTTCTAGAAGCTCGATAACTTCGTTCGACACAGTCGTTACAATGAGAATGAACACATTGATCATACATACGAAACTTTTTACCCGATTTTTCTTTTTTACAAACATTGCAAGTTTTATGTTTGGTATACATCAAACGCAACGGATCCACATTTGCAAACATCAACCGTTCAATTTTCCTGCTGATAAATTGGTTGTCGTAATGAAGCTGGCTCGTAAGTAGCCTCGACTCATCCTTCATGTAATTAATGACTTTCTCCATACGCCGTAGCTTATTTTTTTTATAAGTATACCTCGTTAACAGCGTCTTTATACTATTAAGCTCGGGGGATTCACACGGCCGCATCTTTCCAACAAGATTGTTGATGGTCTCGCTCGACGGTTCACTCTCGGAGTCGATGATCTTGTCTACTCGTGCAAACATCATTGCGACAGAGCTATCGTCCGGTTGTTCTATCGGTACGCTGTCCAACGTTATTTCGTTAGCCGCAGGTTCCCCCGTACTTGCTTCGTCGCTGCTTTCCGAATGTATGCTGTAATGCTCTGTGTCGTCATCGTGATCTGTGTCCTGGAAATATATCCAGACAAAAACGTGTATTCACACAATACGCTAGATAAAAATATTCAATTCGAATGTTCAGGCGAATAAAAAAACCTCTTACCGTCGCGGGTTCCATTGTCTCAACTTAGTTAGAACCGGCACGAATCACTTATAAATACATCAAACCCCCCTCCCAGCATGTCCGCTTATGACTTCATAAGAGTGAGAGGGCTATATAGCTTTAATAAATCTGCTCAACTGTGTTTCCTTTGTGTTAACGCGAGAGCAAGCGAGAGAGTATATGTCACAGATGCTGCAGCCACGTGCAATTTTGATGACACTGCGAATACCTCACGCCCTCGCGAGCCATCGCGTCTCGTGAGAGAGCAGGGGCTATCGCGGCTGCGACCACGCGCCGTTTTGGCGATGTTGCGAATACCCCGTGCTCTCGCGAGGCACCATGTCCTGCGAGCAAGGCAGACAAACCCTCCATCGAAAATCTAACTGGTTGCGAGAATCGAGGCGAGCCGCAAAAATCCAACAACCATCGAAAATCTGATTGGTTGCGAGAATCGAGGTGTACATATAACGCGACTAGTCCAAGGTTACGGCGACGCCGTCCGCCACATCGTTTAATCTCTTGATAAAGAGACTGCAGCCACGTGCATTTTTGATGACGCTGCGAATACCTTATGCCCTCACGAAGCATGGCGTCTCGCGAGAAAGTATATACCGCCGCGAGAGCGAGCGAGAGGGCATACGCTGGCGCGAGAGCGAGCGAGAGAGCATATGTCATCGATGCTGTAGCCACGTGCAGTTTTGATGACGCTGCGAATACCTTACGCCGTCGCGAGGCACAGCGTCTCGCGAGAGAGTATATGCCTGTGCGAGAGCGAGCGAGAGGTCGTATACCTGCACAAGAGCAAGCGAGAGGGTATACGCCATCGATGCTACAGCCACGTGCAATTTTGTCGACGCCGCGAATACTTCACGCGCTCGCGAGGCATCCCGTCTCACCAGAGAGTATATGCAGCCGCGAGAGCGAGCGAGAGGGTATACGTCGATCCACGTAAAGGCCCCGTGTATCGCTAGCCCCTTCCTCGCAATCATCGATTTAAATCGAAAGATTTTTTCAAATTTTTTCAGCGTAGAAGAATACGGACCGACCAAGCAGAGGGTTTCAGAGGACCCGAGCTTTTCGTCAGTCAACCACAGACCTCAGCGCTGTGCAACACATCGTCTCCGCGATCGGGAAAAATTAATAATAACTGTTTTGACGCTGTTACGACTGCCACACGCTCTTGCGATACACCTCATGAGAGAGCGAGCGAGAGGGCTAATAACTGTTTTGACGCTGTTACGACTGCCACACGCTCTTGCGATGCATCTCATGAGAGAGCAAGCGAGAGGGCACGTGCAATTTCGCAGACGCAGCACGAGGGCATTGCTTCTTAAAGCATACCGACTTTCTTAAAGAACCGTGCATCGCCAGCCTCTTCCTCGCGAACATCGATTCACACCGAAATATTTCTTATTTTTTATATTTTTCAAAGTAGTGGAGATACGGACCGACTGAACAGAGGGGCCCGATACACCCGGGCTTTCTGCCAGTCCGTCACAGACCTTAACGCCGTGCAACACGCTGTCTCCGCGAAAAGGGGAAAAATTAAAATTTTTCGAAAAACAAGAATAAAAAAAAGGTGAACCAAGATTGAGAAAAGTAATAAACGCTAAAATATATAGCTATATAGAGCAAAAAATAAAAAACAAAATGAGCGAAAAATTAAAAAACAAGTGGCACACTACGACGACACACCATCCATCCCCCCTCCGCACAAATAAAAAAATTGCGTTTTGGGGATACCCTATTACGTAATTTTTAGGACACGCTATAAACTGAAACAAAACGGTGGCACACTATGACGACACACCACCCATCCCCCCTCCGCACACCCGCTGCCCGCTCGCCCACGACGCCGACCGCTCACGACGGCCGACTAGTGGGGGAAAGGAGTGGGGATAGGAGTGGGGATAGGAGTGGGGGTCGCCATAGTGTGCACCCTACTACTAATATTGCTTTCATTCCTTTTATCACTTATATGAATGGGTCGAAAATCGAAAAAACTAAACCAATTCAAGCCACGGGGAAAGATTCACGAAGGATCATGTGATCATGAAAAAATGTAGGTTTCGGAGGAGTTCAAAATAAAAGAAGTGATATCCTAGCCAAAAATCCCCTCCACGGGGAAAAAAACTTGGACAAGTCCATTTGTTGGTGATCCCCGTTTCCATTTATTTTCACAGAAAAATCTAACCCCCCCCCCCCCCCCTAAAAAAAAATTGGAAACGCCAACAAAATAAAAAATTATAAAAAACCCTGGAAAAAAGGAAAGGATATCAGCACCAAAAATTCTGATATCTATAAAAAAGGACAAGTATTCCCTGTCTGATAATCATATTGACGTCTGAAAATCAATTAACGAGAAAAAAGAAAAACTTCCACAAAAATACAAAACTAAAGTTTGCCATCGTATGTTGAGCGGATGCGCACAGAGTACTTGGCCGGCCCGAAATTTTTTCTATTAGCTTCCGCTATTTATAGATAGATAGAACAACTTGGTTGTATTCATGAGAAAAATGATAAGCGTTACACAAATGTCACTGAACGTTATACATTCAAATGAATGAGTACAAATTCAAAGTTTTCTCTCAATTTGATATACAATTAATTAATTAATCATTTGCGCAATATTTTACACAAGTATGGATACGTAGAAAAATAACAACTGATTACTAATTATAAGGTTGTTGCGCCCAGTGTCGCAACCAAATTCCTTAAACGAGTTCGTTCGCAACAAAGCATCGTCAGCACTCAAGCAACTGGCCACAAATACAGGTCATCGTTAAGCACACCTCGCATAAAAAGTAAAACGAGGTTAAATCAAATGCTGACGATCACAGATCTCGCAATCGATCGTCCCGCTTTAATGACCTCATTGGGAAATGATCCCAAGACATCGGAACGATCGATTGACCAATAATTACCACCTCCCTTAATAATATTGTAAAACCCCTAACCCTATAAAACCAAGGACATCCTGCGACTCCAGCAGTCTGCGATCCGATACTGATCGTATCTGATCACTCATCGCACATATTGGTCTTCAGGGTCATACCCGATTGTAACAAACATCTTTAATAAACTTAGAGTTAAGACTGAAAGTATTGAGTTGGAGATTTACTCAACCTTGGCAACATCCCGAACTATTCTCGTCCCTGGCAAACTCGTCCCCACGTGACGATTTGCGGGCACAACATTGGTGGCAGCGGTGGGATTGCCACAACTCAAGAACTCGACTACACTCTGAGGTGAAAAGGAATTTTCACGCACCGCCAGAAGGACGACATCCATCAAGTATCCGAGGATCAACCGAACGAGGACAACGGGCACCCAAAGCTGTTCAAATTCGACAACCCGGAGAACGATAACCGTTTACCCAAAGAGCGGACCAATCGACCAATCGACCAAGCAGATTCACCATTTCGAGAGAAAATCAGCTAGTAGATCAACAGCATCAGCAGCATGCAGATCTACCAGATCATCATCCTGTAAGTGACGGAACAATTTCTTTTGTAACCCGCCAAAACCAGTCGCGGAAAAACAGCGAATCAAACAGTTACGTATGTCCAACGACGATTTTGTAAACCGTCTAAAATTACCAGGCGTACGCGCAATATCTCGATCCCTAGACTCATTTTTCGATCGGAATCTCACTTTTACGCGTTCCCCAAAAACAGAATATTCAGTCAAGTCAGAACAGTCAGTCAAAAATATCAAGCGCAGTCAAAGCACAGAAACCCTAAACCAATCTCTTGACTCAGAAGAATCTTTTCGAGACGCGGAAGAAACCGAAAGTTTCAATAAAACCGACTTGCCAGATCTCTCTTTGATTATTATCCCACACAACGACATTATGCCGGACCAATCCGTACTCGTAATCGACCCACCTGCAGGTGACGGTTCTGGTACAACCAGCGGTTCCCCTCAGTCTCCTCCAAGGAGATCAAGAGGCATGCCTTTAAACGAGGCACGAGCTTTAATTCCCGTTTTCGACGGAGAAAATCCTAGACGCGCAAAAAGTTTACTCGACGCGTACGAAATAGCTCATAGTTTAGTAGACGAGTGTGACATACCAATCCTTTTAAAACTCGTACTTGCGACAAAACTGACAGACGACGCACGGGAAGACGTCCGTTATAAAAAAATAGAAACATTCAAACAATTCCAACAACACTTAACGAAACGATATGGGACAAAACGAACCGTAGAAGCTCTACAAGTAGAGATGCACACGTGCAAACAAAATCACAATGAAAGCATAGCCGATTTTGGAAAAAGGTTACAAACCCTTACAATGGAGCTAATAGAAGCAAGCATAGAATCTGAATCTTCCGTACCAGACAAACTCGCGGTAGAACGCTACGTAAGAAAACTAGCGTTATCAAATTTCGAACGGCGACTCAAAAAAGAGTATCAACTCCTCGTCAAAGCCAAAGGGTACCCAGATTTAACTTCTGCAATAAAAGGGGCCCAAAACGAAGAAACAGTCCTGCAAGGCTACGAATCCGTAGCAAAACAGACGCACCCCGAGAGGCGTCACGAATTTTGCCAAAAGTGCAAAAAATCAGGTCATTCGGCCAAAGACTGCCGAAGCTCGAATTTCAACGGACGAAGCAATTTACCCGTTCCGACAGGTAACATAGGGGCAATAACTTGCACCTACTGCAAAAAACGAGGACATCACTGGAAAGAGTGTCGCAGTAGGCTTAGGCAGCAAAATCAGGGTCAAAACAACTCTGGTCAACGCCAAAATAACTCGCAACGAGGTTCCGGACGAAACCGGGGAAACTTCGACGGACGAGCAGGTTACAACAACCGTAACAACAACAGCAACAACAACAACAACAACCGTAATAACAACGGTCCCCGCGCTTCAACAGGTGAGAACACCAGCGACCAGAATAAGACCACAGTGGGATCATTCACGGTCAACGCAATCGAGGCTCACCAAGATTTCACCGTCAGCACAATTATCGAGCAGCGAGCTACAGGTCAGCTCAAAAGTACCGGGTCAACCGCAACCCCAGCAAGCGTTCAAATACACGCTTTAAATCCCGAAGATTCAGCAAGCGATTTCTACATCGCATCACCGCAGGCAACTGAAAAAATTCTTACATTAAAAGGCGACACAGGAGCACAATGCTGCTTAATCAAGAAAAGTGCCATCCACCCGGATACCAAGGCGTACAACGAGACGCTGGAGCTGAAAGGGGTCGGAGGAAAAACTTTCCACGCTTTATGCAAAGTGGAACTGGTGTTGGAAACACCAGCTGTCAACGTCCGCCATGGATTCTTCGTCATCGACGACGGGATCGGGATCAATACCGATGGAATCCTGGGAATCGACTTCATGAAAAGGCACAATGTGGACATATTAGGTGGCCGTTCAATCAAAATTTACGGACACACCGAGCCACTAATCACCGGAGACGGGAAAATAAAATTGCCAGCCCGCTCCGAGACCGTGCACTACGCCAAAACCAAGAAATCTCAGAAAGTAGGTTGCGTAGTAGCCACGAAAATATCGCCAGGCATCACAATAGGCGGAAATATCGCCGCAACAGGACTCGCATGCCCGATTATCCTGAGGAATTCCCTGGAAGAAGAGGTCGTGATAATCCGACCTATCGTGGAAATAGAAGAATTCCAAAACGAGCCCGAAACGGACTCCAGAGCAGAAGAAACAATTCCAGCGATCAACACGATCAGCAAAGAAGAAAGGCAAGAAAGACTGTGGAAAGAACTGGGAAGCCAAGCGCATCTCAACCAGGAGGAAGAAGAATTCCTAAGAGAATTCAGCAAAGAATATTCTGATGTATTTCATCTCGAGGGAGAGGTACTCGGAACCACAGATCTTGTGAAACACCGTATACACACACGGGAAGGCACCGTGCCGGTAAATATACGGCCATATCGGTTGCCAGAAACGCAGAAAACCGAAGTGATGAGTCAAGCACAACAGATGCTTAAAGACGGAATTATACGTCCAAGCAAAAGTCCATGGAATGCGCCACTCCTGGTCGTTCCAAAAAAGGCCGATGCCGAGGGCAACATCAAAAAGAGAGTCGTAGTGGATTTCCGGAAGTTAAACGAGGTTACAGAAGGAGACTCATATCCACTGCCCAATATTGCCGAAATATTGGATCAGCTGGGCCGAGCCAAGTACTTCACGACGCTCGACCTTGCCTCTGGATTTCATCAGATCCAGATGGCTGAGGAAGACAAACCAAAAACAGCCTTCTCAACACGTATGGCTCACTACGCATACAACCGAATGCCCTTCGGACTAAAAAACGCTCCACCTACATTCCAACGATTAATGGACGCAGTTCTGGCCGGACTTCAAGTCCGGCCAGAACTGCGTCCTGCGCGGACTTTAAGTCCGGCCAGAACTGCTGCGCCTGCGCAGAAGTGTCTCATCCGCACGGCTTAATCTAGCCAATCGCCTCGGACGCAGACATAAAGATCTCGCTTATTTCTTTACCGACCGTCGGTCAACTAGCCACTGCCATTGTCGACGCATAGGGTCTCTCCTCTCGGGCACTGAGCGATTTTCTGACATGCCCAAGTCCAGCGCCAAATCTTGCCTACTCTGCCGGAGCATTGGCTCCATTCCCCCTGACATCAGCTGCACTGGGGCATGCTACCGTCGGTTTCACGCTAGGTGCATCCACCGCAGCACTGGAGTGCCCTTGGAAGAGGTCTTGGCGGCCGCTGACTCCTTCCTATGCTCAATCTGCGCCGACCTCTCCTGTGCTGACCTCAGCTCTGCCCCGGACGACCCGGACGATCTCCACGCTCAACATTCTGCGCCTCGTGATGAACCTCCGATCCCACTGGCCAAAACAGTCTCTCCTAGTCACACAGTCAGCAATGCTGACATTCTCTGCGAGCTACGAGGGTTGCGCTCAGAGCTGCTCTCCCTTAGGACTGACCTAGAGGCCAAAATCGACAGCGTCGGTCTCCGTATCGAAGACATCGGCTTAGCGGTCAATATGACCGATCTGCGTGTCGACGCCATTGAAGCTCGATGCACGGACCTTGGCTCGAGGCTCGAAGAAGTCGAGTCCGCCTGCTTCGCACGGCCCGTCAGCTCCCTCCTCGATAGTTCCTCCTTCGTCAACACGGTCTCGCATGAACTTAGGGAGCGCGACAAGAGAGCGGCCAATATTATCATTTCTGGTCTCCCTGAACATGAGGACGGAATCGCTGGGGACACTTCAGCTGTACGTGACCTCTTCACCGTGCTCCAACCGGATTTAGACGTTGGCCCTCTAAGCATTTGCCCTCGTGAAGGGTGTTTGGTCCTCCTCACGCTTGGTCTGACAAACATCTCTTCAACTATCTTTCTCCTACTCTTACTCTTACTGTACTCTTACTCTTACTGTGTGCATCTGTATTAACTCTTTCTTTCCTGCTACACTGTATTCTCTGGTTCTTGTGCATAGGGGACTAGTCCCAAGCGCACATTAATAAACTATCAACTATCAACTATCAAATTATGGGAAAAGCAATTAAATAGTACTGAATTCGAAGAGTGGTACCAAGAACATATTGAAAATGATGAATGCCAAGCCAATCACACCGGACCATCAGGTAACATGGAAGTTAATGCTGTTATCAAATTGTTCCGCCGATCAGAAAAAAATTACGGAGCAAAGATCAGCAATTACATCGGAGACGGTGACAGTAAAACTTACGGCAATTTAGTGAAAGCTAAACCTTACGGTGAAAATTTCACTATAAATGGGGCGATCCATGCCAATTCGACCTGGGTCTGACCCTCAACCCCTCAAATCTGGTTGCCGATTTTTCCTATCATTACTCTCAGTCTATAAAGCTATTAGAATTTTTTTAAGATTTTTGAAAATCAATTTGAGCGCGTCATGATTTTTTGAATTTTTTTTTTGAACTCCTCGATGGCCGCAATCGAAAAATCTGAAAAAATTCCAAAAAATACAGTGTCAGATATAGAAAATGTTGGTGTGAAATTCATAATGTCTGGGCTTTTGCTTCAACCCATTTTTTTAGTTTTTTGAGAAAATCAAGAGATGCGGCAGCGGCTCAACGCCAAGTATTAAAAGAAAAGCGTAGCGCGAGAGCTGCCGTACTCTTATATACAGTAAAATAGGCGTTTATGTAAAGATACAAATAAATAGAAGCAGAGGTCACTTAACTGTAGTAATTTACTGTTGATCGAAATTCTGTATGCATATATAACACCAGATTTTTGAAAACACTTCTTCGATTTTTCTAAAGTGTATTTTGCAATTTTGGAATTTTTCTTTCTCCATGGTTGACAAAAACCCTAATTAGGGATTCAAAAATGATGCGAATTGCACTTACAATAAGTGCGTAAATAAGCGTACAATGTCCACGATGAGGCATGGCGATCGATGTTGCAACCCTTTTCCGAGAAATGGGGGAATTTTTTTTTTTTCATAGATTCCTTCAATTTTTCGCCAATAATGATATTCCGTCGGGGGAGGCTGAAATTTCCCATGAACTCCATGAGTTATGGGGTTTGGAAGTTCTCATAAATAGTCGAATATTTTAAATATTTTGACGTTCACGCTGGGAAAAGAGAGGGGGTAGGAAGGGGTGTGCACACACACACACACGCACGCACGCACGCACACACACACCCCTACCCACCCCTTCCTAGCGTGAACGTCTAACTATTTAAAAAAAATTGCAAAATACACTTTAGAAAAATCGAAGAAGTGTTTTCAAAAATCTGATGCTATATATAGATACAAAATTTCGAGCAACAGTAAATTACTACAGTTAATTGACCTCGGCTTCTAATTATTTTTATCTTTATTTTTTCAAAAAAGTCAAGAAATGGGTTGAAGCAAGAGCCCAGACATTATGAATTTCACACCAACAATTTTTATATCTGACACTGTATTTTTGGGAATTTTTCCAGATTTTTCGATTGCGGCCATCGAGGAGTTCAAAAAAAAAAATTCAAAAAATCATGACGCGCTCAAATTTATTTTAAAAAATCTGAAAAAAATTCTAATTGCTTCATATACTGAGAGTAATGATAGGAAGAATCGGAAACCAGATTTGAGGGGTTGAGGGTCAGACCCAGGTCGAATCGGCATGGAATGCCCCAAATAAAAAAGAATGTGTAGGTCACGTGCAAAAACGGATGGATAAACGTCTACGTGATCTAGTGAATAAAACGGTAGAAAATAAAGTTGTAAAAACCGGAAAAAATGCTGGTCAAACAAGGCAAAGTAAGTCACTCGGCGGCAAAGGAAAGCTCACTGGAAAAGTCATCGATAATTTGAGTCGATACTACGGAGCAGCAATCAGACATAATTGTGATTCGCTGGAAGGAATGAAAAATGCAATCTGGGCAACGTTTCACCAGCAGCAGTCAACAGACAAGAACCCTCAACACCATAAGTGCGTGAGCGGTGAGAACTCGTGGTGTCCATATCAAAGAGCTTTGGCCACAACAGGGGTGAAAAATTTCAAACACGACTACACTCCACTTCCACAAAATGTCATAGAAGCGATCAAACCGATTTATGAAGATTTGAGTAAAGACGAACTTCTAGAAAGGTGTCTTGGAGGCTATACTCAAAATGCCAATGAAAGTTTGAACCAGCTGATTTGGAGAATTGCACCGAAGAAATTATCTGGCAGCAGACAAATTGTTGAATTTGCATCTTATATAGCTGCATGCACTTTCAATGAAGGTGCTAGTGCTTTTCTAACTTTTTTATCTGACATGAACGTCAGCGTCGGCCCAAGCGCTCATAATTATGCATCATTCGCGGACAGCGATCGCATTAATGGGGCCGAGATTCAAGCTGAGAAGCAGAGCAAAGAAGGCAGAATAAAACGAAGACTTGACAGAAAAGAGGCTGAAGACATCGACAATGCCGCAGGAAGTCTGCTGTATGGAGCTGGAATCGATGATTCTGTGTAAGTTGGGGAAAAAAAAAATTCTACACTTTTTTACTTCATAAACTTTAAACGCGTTTTTCTCAAAACGAATTTTTCAAAGTCCGTGTTCACTGCCATTTGAAAACTACTTGATTGATTCATTTCAAACTTTGCACACATTTTCTTTATATGAAATACCAGGCCCCAACCTTCAGTAAAATTTTTTTTTTTACATTAAGGGTGTTTTTTACTCACAAAATGGCGGAAATTTTCGAGGAAAATAACAGTTTACACTTTAGATGGCCGCCAAAATTTTTTAAATGATCAAAAAAATTATCAGAGAACGTTGGGGCCTAGCTTTGATTATACTTTGACTAAATTTTCATGGTTTTTCATGTTCAGATAATTTCCGGCCGAGTGACAGTCAACACCGCAAATTCGTTTTTTTCAAACACGTTCTGGGAGAAACTCTGTCACGGGCTTATGCTTCAATATTTCTACATGAAAAAATTACACAATACTGTTAAAAGTATGCTCGATAATGTACGGAAGGTTAAAATAAAATTGTTCAATCCATACCCGAGAAAAAAAATCGCAAAAAAAGTGTTTTTTTTCACGCTGAAACCCGTCCCCCCCCCCCCCCCTTAATAATCATCTCATCTTCGTCTATGAAAGAAGAATTTTCATATTTACATAGCATTTGTCAGTTTGCATTAAGGGAAGGGGGGGAGCAGCCTTTAGGTGCTTCAAAAAATCCATTCTTTTTGCACAAATGTCGTCCCAAACTATCCAAGAATGTGTCCCTAAAATTTCAGACGCAAATTCGGAATATTTTCGGAGTTACAGACGGAATAGTGAGCAAGCGTCGAGCAGGTATACGAGCGAGATCGCTCGAAGCGCGCGCTCCACCCCTTGATCTATTGTACGTTTTGTGATCTATCGTATAGTTCTTTAGAGTCTATAGGGCAACTCTATGGACCAGGAATCGCTGATTAGCATATTAATGCGGTAAGTTGCTGATAATACGATTCTTTATATACGAAAACTGACGCACGATTTCTCGGTCTTTCATTTTTACGATTTTTGATAATTGACGGGAAAGATCGGGAAAAACTAAACGTCCCATCGAAACGAAACGGAATGCATTCTATTCGGGATTAAATTCTCTTCTAGTCGAACCTAAAAAACCTTAAGAAAGTTAAGATTAACCCACTTTTTAAACAATCTAAAGTGAATTTTTTTTTCACCAGAAATGCTGTTTTATTTTAATTCGCAAAAAATTGTTGAATTTTTCACTTTTTGTTGAATTTGATTAGTTTATTAACTAGGAGCTATACTATTGAAAAAAAAAATTCGGGTTCTTTGTTTCAGATGGAAATTGTGACCTGCACCTTTCCCGCCGCACGACAAATGCACCCTCGAGACGCCTCGGCGGAATGCTTGTAGCGGGCATAAAATGACATATGACTTAATGAAAAAATTTGAGAAGACTGATGAAATATATAACAATAAAACCGAAAGTTTCGTTTCAATCGGATATTTCTTTCCTCCCAAAAAGTCCTTGAAAAAATCGATTTTGTGCCCTTTTTCATGTTTCGTTTCCCGTGGAATCAAGAGACTCGGCAGAGTCTCGGGACAAGTACATTTGAAAACAGCTGTGCGTCGTCTGCTTGTCCCGAGCGCTCGCCGAGTCGATACTTTCTCGTAGTAAAGCGATTCACGGTGGTGGGGATAAAAATTTTGATGCTTATTCAGCTAACCCCAAAGCCCAGGAGTCATCTGGAAACCTGAAAATGAACATGGAGACTAATTACGCGATGCTCTTTCGATTGAGCCCAAAATTAGTACGATTGATCAAGTAATTGCTGAGAAAAAACTTTGCACGGGTTTAGTCCTATCTCAGCCTTCGTCAGAACCACGCTACATCGGAAGATTTGACGTGTCTGTATATGCGCGTCCGACAATACATTCAAAGGGGTCTGTGCGCCCACTCTAACCAATCCCTGACAACAAAATTCGTGATTGGTCGCCACTGAAATGTTTCCGATGGTTTGGATGAACTCGGACGAATAACATATATATATATATATTGTAACGAATGTTTTCCCTGATGGGATAAATATTGTCCCTTCTCGGCTCACCTCGTCTCCCGAGCACTCCCAACGGTCGCGAGAGCGGGCTGGGCGCCAGGTACAAAGTACCGCCGAAGTGATTTCGACTTTTTGTTCGCCCGCTCTCACCAATCTCAATTGACCGGGGTACGCGAGAAACGAGGTGACCGAGGCGTTCTGGCTACTCAGCTCTACAGCTGAGATACAAACGGTAGAGGGGGTGATTCTTGGGGCAGGGTAACAGCACGAAACAGAGATAATAACAAGGCAACTCAAACGCGAAGTTAAAAGATTAACAAAATGATTTATTCCAATTGAAGAAAGGCAGCATTGACAAGGAAATTCATTAAAATTAAATTGAACAAATAATGGTTTCGATCCCGCGATTATTCTTGACCGTGAACGACCTTGCCTGACGATTCATGTTCGAAACGGGCAGGACAACCTCCATAACGGGAGTTATCGCCCAGGTAACTAAGAGCGAAGCTCGACTATCAGGTATTGGCACGACTATGAAGTGGCGATCTTCCTCGCAGGTAAATGGGCGTAGGTAATAGAATCCCAGGCGTTTGCTCTGACTGACAGCCCCGGGAAGCAGTTCAGCAGTAACGCTGGCGATTCGCCCGAGGTCGAAACACCAAGCTCCATACCGCGACGTAAATCAATGAACCCAACCATACCGAAGGCAAGCGGGATCATGAAGGTAACTACAGGTAATTCGGCATGAAGGCAAGCGAGACCAAAATCATTAATATTGTCCGCTGAATTGCTCGACCACACAAAATGGGAACCGGTCGAGGAGCAATGGCCAATAATGCCCGCAAAGGCTCACTCGTCCTGATTCCCCGCAAACAATAAAATTGATCCACGCTCCGGTACAACCGCCAATCTTTTCGTTGTTCCGGAGACCTTAATAAAACTACGAAAAAGAAGGGCGAACAACTCAAGCGGACAAAACGAGAAAACGGAACGGACTCACCGAGAGACGTGTAGGCGGCAGGCCAGCGAAATTCTCCGCATCGCAGGAGATACGGCAACGAAATTTAGGCAGATGAAAAAGAGGCAACTAAGGTAGGCAATTGAAAAAGAGGCAACTAAGGTAGGTAATGCGACAAGGCAGCGAAGGTAGTCAAAGAGAATTAGCACTTGTCTCCTCGGGAAGGCACTCGACGCAGACTGATTTGCGATCACTCGCAAATCGATCGCCTTCCCGAAAATCCTCGCGCTCTCCCCACCACGCCAAGTCCCTCGCGAGGCAGCGCTAGCTCGCCCGATAGGCGAGGCTAGCCGAGACGGCGCCACGCGGTGTTTCGCGGTAAATTCGGATTGAGCGTACCGCAGATTGATCAGATCTGAGGCACGCTGCAATTCGAGAAATCCTCCAGCTTCTCCACCTCCACTCTCCCGCTCGGCAATCGCACCCGGCACCTACTCAGCCGTGTCTCGGGCACCTACCTCTTGGGGATCCAGGCGATGAACTGACGGGGTGAAGGGGAGGCCTCCCTCGCCACCCGCGGATCAGGTGGGCGGCGGTGGGCCCACGCGCCACCAGGCAAACAGCACCTTCACCCCTGGCTAGCCCCAGATCCCACCTAAATTGAGGCGCCGGTTTGAAGCGGACGGCGGTACCCGAGAACGAGGCCGTGGACGGTGCAGCTACTCGGCTGCTACGGCGAGGAGGTCACGGGGGGCGTTCAAGATGGCCACAGATCCAGCGTGAACCTCCGACCGTCCACGAGCGAGCCACGATGATCTTGGCTCCAATGCCATGTGGGAGCGAAGTTTTGCGGGGAGAATCAAGGGGAGAACCGAGGTAAAAGGCAATGCTACCTCGCAGAAAACGAGAGCGAGGGAGGAAGGAACAAAGACGCGAAATATTGAAGGCAGAAAATTAAGGGAATTTCCGATTAGCCGCCACACGTCACCCGGTAGGTAATTTCATAATAACATAATCATTAATCGCTCTCCGCTTCGCGACTTAAGCTAACGGGTGTTCGTTTCGCGCAAATTATTAAATCTAATACGACAAAATAAAACAAAATAAAAGCTTAATAATTACGGACGATAAGTCTCCGCCAGCGCACTCCCCGAGAAATCGACAAGCGACGACCAAAAACAGGACCGTAAACCCGGTCCACTGGTCGAAACCCATTCGTGAGAGTGGCGGGACAAAATGTCACGTCACAATATATATGGGGCATTCCACGCCAAATCGGACACCATTCTGCTTTAGCATCTCCGATTTTTTCGTTAATTTTTTATATTATAATACCCATTGAGAGAGATTTTCATGATTTTTTTCAATTTTTTTCGTCCAGCCGTTTTCGAGATATCGATTTTTCAAAAAAATCGTTCTTTGTTTTTCAAACATCCGTAACTTTTCGGAAAATGGATCGATTGGGACGTTTTTTTTTGAATTTTTTGTTTTTTACGGAACTTTAAGAGTACACTATCAGAAAAAATCCAAAACCGTCTCTCTTCAATATTTCGAGTTTTTTTCTATAAAATGTTGATTTCCGAAAAACACGTAGCGATCGATTTTCTTGAATTTTTTTCCTAAAAAACTATAACTCACACCGCAATTTTTAAGCCTAGTCCCGTGATGGGTAAATGATGGGATCCATTTTTTTCGAATTTCTGAAATTTCATGTTTCTTTTTTAAACCACGTAGCAACCGATTTTCTTCAAATTTTCCGTTGAAATACTGTCATGCATCATGCAACGTTGGAATCCATGTTTTTTTGAATGTTAACATTTTTTGTTTCACTTACACTACCAGCGAAAAGTTTCCGGACAAAAATTTGAAAGAGTGCCTGAACGGTTGGCCTAGACCACTTTAACCAACGCCGTTTTGAAGAGGACGGTTCCACCTTCAATTTGGTTTTTTTTTAATGTCTACGATTTTTTTTACACTCAGCACTCAGTTCTGAAAACGACATTTTTTTGTCGTTTTCTATCACTGTTTAGAGTGGACCCCGTTTAGAGTCAAAATGTTTTTTAGCCATTTCTGTGGATGAAATCATAAAGGTAGAAGAAGACGCTTCAATTCCATTTTTCTAAAATTTTCTTACGATTTTTTGAAAAATGAAATTGAAGCGTCGTCTTCTACCTTTATGATTTCATCCACAGAAATGCCTAAAAAACATTTTGACTCTAAACGGGGTCCACTCTAAACAGTGATAGAAAACGACAAAAAATTGTCGTTTTCAAAACTGAGTGCTGAGTGTAAAAAAAATCGTAGACATTAAAAAAAAAAACCAAATTGAAGGTGGAACCGTCCTCTTCAAAACGGCGTTGGTTACATTGGTCTAGGCCAACCGTTCAGGCAGTCTTTCAAATTTTTGTCCGGAAACTTTTCGCTGGTAGTGTAAGTAAAACAAAAATTGTTAACATTCAAAAAAAACATGGATTCCAACGTTGCATGATGCATGACAGTATTTCAACGGAAAATTTGAAGGAAATCGGTTGCTACGTGGTTTAAAAAAGAAACATGAAATTTCAGAAATTCGAAAAAAATGGATCCCATCATTTACCCATCACGGGACTAGGCTTAAAAATTGCGGTGTGAGTTATAGTTTTTTAGGAAAAAAATTCAAGAAAATCGATCGCTACGTGTTTTTCGGAAATCAACATTTTATAGAAAAAAACTCGAAATATTGAAGAGAGACGGTTTTGGATTTTTTCTGATAGTGTACTCTTAAAGTTCCGTAAAAAACAAAAAATTCAAAAAAAAAAACGTCCCAATCGATCCATTTTCCGAAAAGTTACGGATGTTTGAAAAACAAAGAACGATTTTTTTGAAAAATCGATATCTCGAAAACGGCTGGACGAAAAAAATTGAAAAAAATCATGAAAATCTCTCTCAATGGGTATTATAATATAAAAAATTAACGAAAAAATCGGAGATGCTAAAGCAGAATGGTGTCCGATTTGGCGTGGAATGCCCCATATATATATACGAAACAGTGCAGCGAGCGGGCGAAAACATCAGCTGATCGCGGTTTATTATTTTCTGTTTAATGAACGAATAGTTTTCGTTTCGTTAATGAACACCCATTCCGCGGTACGTTTCGGAATCGAAAATGTACAAAAAAAAAAACAGTGCAGACGATCGGGCGAAAAAGTGAGGTTATGTTAGTAGACTTCGCGCTGTCTAATCGAACTTTTTCCGCTGTCTAAATCTGAAATATTTCTCAAAAAAAGGCCAAGTTATACTGTTTAATTGATAATAATGAACAATTCGTTCGATCGATCGATCGACAATATTTCGTATGGTCGCGTTCGAATATTTTTTTTGGCTAATCTTTGACTCGACTAACCTAACCTCGGTTCCGTGTGTTCAAGTGTCAAGTGCAGGATGGCTCCGTGATACGTGTTGGCCGTTGGGCTTGATGAAGGACAAAAGACATTGTTTAATTAATAAACAATTTGTGCGATCGATGCGGGACAATATTTAGCATTGTCGCGTTCGAATGTTTTTTTCGGGGGTCTTTGACGCGATCAACCTAACCCAGTTTCCGTGTCTTCATCTCATGCAGCATTGCTCCGTGATACGCGTTGGCCTTCGGATTCAATAAAGGACAACGACAGCACGCTCAACCGTATTAAGTTTGAGTGTCAATCGAGAAAGTGCACGCCCTAGTACTGCACGAAATCCCGACACTTCGACGTTACCAGAAACGTTTCCGATCTTCAGATCACTGGAAGCGTTGTATCATCTGTATTCGGGGACAATGTAAGTACACAATATTTCAAAACTATCGATATTAACATTTTTGTCGCTAGCATAAATGTGCGGATAGAAAAATGCTCCAGGCTCTGCCTCGCACCGTGCTGGCCCACAGCTACGCAGTGACCACTGCCTCGCACCGTGTCTGGCTCAGAGCTACGCAGTATCTACTGCGATGCACTGTGTCTGGCACAGAGCTACGCAGTGACCACTGCGATGCACCGTGTCTGGCACAGAGCTACGCAGTATCCACTGCGATGCACCGTGTTTGGCACAGTAATCTTTTAGACGATTTTCGCGAAAAATTTTCATTTTTCTTCGTTTCTACTCATGAAAAATCGTTGCATGGAGGCCGTTCCCTATCGGAATGTACTGAATCATCAGAAAACGCTACAGTCGACACGTAATTCGTGTCGTAAAATTGAAAATCCGTGAGAAATTTTCGCGAAAACCGTCTAAAAGAGCAAGGATCATGAAACGCGTCTCATATCCTTGATTCTGACGTAAAACCACATCGTTTGCATGTAAAATCACTTCGGAAACGATGAAAAGAAAGGTTTGACAATCGTTAATTTTTCGTCCCATTCGACATGTTTCTTCGTTTCTACTCGTGAAAAATCCATGCATGAGGGCTATCTCTTCTCGAAATGTAACGAATCATCAGAAAACGCCAAAATCGACACATATTTCGTGTCGCGAACATGAGAAATCCGTCAAAACTTTTTGTGAAAACGGTTCAAAAGTGCTCGGATGATGAAACGCGTCTCATAACCTTGATTCTGATGTAAAACCACGTCGTTTGCATGTAAAATCACTTCGGAAACGATGAAACGAAACGTTTGAATATCGTAAATTTTTCGTCCCATTCGACATTTTTCTTCGTTTCTACTCGTGAAAATTCCATGCATGAGGGCCATTTCTTCTCGAAATGTAACGAATCAACAGAATACGCAGGAATTGACACGTAATTCGTGTCGCAAACATGAGAAATCCGTCAAAGCTTTTTGTGAAAACGGTTCAAAAGAGCTCGGATAAAGGAACGCGTCTCGCATCCTCGAATCTGACGTAAAACCACTTCGATTGGATGTAAAATCACTTCGGAAACGATGAAACGAAACGTTTGCCAAGCGTCAATTTTTCGTCCCATTTGACATTTTTCTTCGTAGAAACTCGTGAAAAATTGTTGCATGAGGGCCGTTTCCTATCGGAATGTAACGAATCATCAGAAAACGCTAAAGTCGACACGTATTTCGTGTCGCAAACATGAGAAATCCGTCAAAACTTTTTGTGAAAACGGTTCAAAAGTGCTCGGATGATGAAACGCGTCTCATAACCTTGATTCTGATGTAAAACCACGTCGTTTGCATGTAAAATCACTTCGGAAACGATTAAACGAAACGTTTGAATATCGTAAATTTTTCGTCCCGATCGACATTTTTCTAGGTTTCTATTCGTGAAAAATCCATGCATGAGGGCCGTTTCTTCTCGAAATGTAACGAATCATCAGAATACGCAGAAATCGACACGTAATTCTTGTCGTAACCTTGAAAATCCGTGAAAATTTTTCTTGGTTTCTACTCGTGAAAAATCGTTGCATGAAGGCCGTTTCCTATCGGAATGTACTGAATCATCAGAAAACGCTACAGTCGACACGTATTTCGTGTCGCAAACATGAGAAATCTGTCAAATTTTTTCGTAAAAACGGTTCAAAAGAGCTCGGGTAATGAAACGCGTCTCATATCCTTGATTCTGACGTTAAACCACATCGTTTGCATGTAAAATCACTTCGGAAACGATGAAAAGAAAGGTTAGACAATCGTTAATTTTTCGTCCCATTCTACATTTTTCTTCGTTCCCACTCGTGAAAAATCCATGCATGAAGGCCGTTTCTATCAGAATGTACTGAATCATCGGAAAACGCTACAGTCGACACGTATTTCGTGTCGCAAACATGAGAAATCCGTCAAAACTTTTTGTGAAAACGGTTCAAAAGAGCTCGGATGATGAAATGCGTCTCATATCCTTAATTCTAACGTAAAACCACCACGTTTGCATGGAAAATCACTTCAGAAACGATGAAACGAAACGTTTGCCAAGCGTCAATTTTTCGTCCCATTTGACATTTTTCTTCGTAGAATGCATGAGGGCCGTTTCTTCTCGAAATGTAACGAATCATCAGAATACGCAGAAATCGACACGTAATTCGTGTCGTAATCTTTAAAATCCGTGAAAATTTTTCTTCGTTTCTACTCGTGAAAAATCGTTGCTTGAAGGCCGTTTCCTATCAGAATGTACTGAATCATCAGAAAACGCTACAGACGACACGTATTTCGTGTCGCAAACATGAGAAATCTGTCAACTTTTTTCGTAAAAACGGCTCAAAAGAGCTCGGGTAATGAAACGCGTCTCATATCGTTGATTCTGACGTTAAACCACATCATTTGCATGTGAAATCACTTCGGAATCGATGAAAAGAAAGGTTAGACAATCGTTAATTTTTCGTCCCATTCTACATTTTTCTTCGTTCTCACTCGTGAAAAATCCATGCATGAGGGCCATCTCTTCTCGAAATGTAACGAATCATCAGAAAACGCTAAAATCGACACGTATTTCGTGTCGCAAACATGAGAAATCCGTCAAAACTTTTTGTGAAAACAGTTCAAAAGAGCTCGGATGATGAAACGCGTCTCATATCCTTAATTCTAACATTAAACCACATCGTTTGCATGTGAAATCACTTCGGAAACGATGAAAAGAAAATTTTTCGTCCCATTCTACATTTTTCTTCGTTCCCACTCGTGAAAAATCCATGCATGAAGGCCATTTCCTATCGGAATGTACTGAATCATCAGAAAACGCTACAGTCGACACGTATTTCGTGTCGCAAACATGAGAAATCCGTCAAAACTTTTTGTGAAAACGGTTCGAAAGAGCTCGGATAAAGAAACGCGTCTCGTATCCTCGATTCTGACGTAAAACCACTCCGATTGGATGTAAAATCACTTCGGAAACGATGAAATGAAACGTTTGCCAATCGTCGAATTTTCGTCTCGATCGACATTTTTCTCCGTAGAAACGTGTGAAAAATCAATGCATGAGGGCCGTTTCGTATTGGAATGTAACGAATCATCAGGAAACTCTGCAATCGACACGTATGTCGATGTTCGTGTCGTAATCTTGAAAATCCGTGAAAATTTTTTGCGGAAACCGACTAAAAGAGCACGGAACATGGAACGCGTCCCATATCCTTGATTCTGACGTGAAACCACGTCGTTTGCATGTAAAATCACTTCGGAAACGATGAAACGAAACGTTTGAATATCGTAAATTTTTCGTCCCATTCGACATTTTTCTTCGTTTCTATTCGTGAAAAATCCATGCATGAGGGCCGTTGCTTCTCGAAATGTAACGAATCATCAGAATACGCAGAAATTAACACGTAATTCGTGTCGTAAACTTGAAAATCCGTGAGAAATTTTCGCGAAAACCGTCTAAAAGAGCACGGATCATGAAACGCGTCTCATATCCTTGATTCTGACGTAAAACCACATCGTTTGCATGTAAAATCACTTCGGAAACGATGAAAAGAAAGGTTTCAGAATTGTTAACTTTTCGTCCCATTCGACATTTTTCTTCGTTTCTACTCGTGAAAAATCCATGCATTAGGGCCATATCTTCTCGAAATGTAACGAATCATCAGAAAACGCCAAAATCGACACGTATTTCGTGTCGCAAACATGAGAAATCCGTCAAAACTTTTTGTGAAAACGGTTCAAAAGAGCTCGGATGATGAAACGCGTCTCATATCCTTGATTCTGACGTAAAACCACGTCGTTTGCATGTAAAATCACTTCGGAAACGATGAAACGAAACGTTTGAATATCGTAAATTTTTCGTCCCATTCGACATTTTTCTTCGTTTCTATTCGTGAAAAATCCATGCATGAGGGCCGTTTCTTCTCGAAATGTAACGAATCATCAGAATACGCAGAAATCGACACGCAATTCGTTTCGTGAACTTTAAAATCCGTGAAAACTTTTCGCGAAAATCGTCTAATCTTTTAGACGATTTTCGCGAAAAATTTTCATTTTTCTTCGTTTCCACTCATGAAAAATCGTTGCATGAAGGCCGTTTCCTATCGGAATGTATTGAATCATCAGAAAACGCTACAGTCGACACGTAATTCGTGTCGTAAACTTGAAAATCCGTGAGTAATTTTCGCGAAAACCGTCTAAAAGAGCACGGATCATGAAACGCGTCTCATATCCTTGATTCTGACGTAAAACCACATCGTTTGCATTAGGGTGGCCCTTAATGTGGGTGGAAAAAAAAATTGATCGTGCCGCCCTCCAAAACGGTTCCAAATAATAAAAAAAAAATCTACGCGAAGCCCCAGCTATGTCCGTTAAGAGAAAGACGTGCCTGTAAGCATGAAATTTCCGTGATTTTAATAAAATTCCTTATTTTTCATAATCGGTGTCATTATTATTATTTTTTCATTATGTCGATGTGAAACTTGTTTTGCATCACCGCAACAACGATTCATACGTTAAAACTTGATTCCCGTCACCGATTTCCTCCAATTGATGCATAATTAAGTAAAAAAAAAACAATACATTTATTAAGAATAATCTTCATACTTTTTACGATTTTTCATATGTAATTTTGAATTTCGCGGTTGATCATTGTTCGGGAATGAGCATTCTCAAATCCCGCGCCGTGACTCGCGCTCTCAGCGTGGCATAAAAGTCGCAAATATGGATAACAGGCGGCTGTCAAGTTGTCGGGTGTCGCTGCCACAAGGGATATCGTGACAACTTGACCAGCGTCCATATTAAATATTCTCTTCTTCTTCGGACTCGTAACCGAGAAGACGTGTGAGCTCTCGCTCTCTAGGACCTCGCGACACGAGGCATCGCGGCCATCTCCGACAAGGATCACTCAGCCTTGCTCGGTTTAACTCCCAATCGTTGTGTTAAAGTGTCCGCATTATCACGGCGAAGCGACTGCTCCTTTAGTATTTTAATCAAGTGTATTCTCCGGGAAATTTATTTATGTAAACTCGTGGTGATCTCCGTTTTTCTCTTACCACGCGGCGGACACGTGTCGGTGTTACGCATCTTTATGCGAGTGATCGCTCTTATCTGGACTTTTGCTCTATGTAAATGAGCAATAAACTAAGCAAGAGTACTCTCAAAAGCTTCGTGTCAGTCTCTCTTTTTCTCAAACCCAAAACTCTCCTGTATGATAACATCCCGCCCTCGATCATAAAAACAGCGGCAAAATTCGGGTCAGTTTCTAGAACATTTGGTCCTTCGAGCCGGATCGAGGGCTAGTGTCGGAGAGTTTTGGGTTCAATCAGGCTCTCAAGGAAGATCCGGCTCGAACATTTGGTCCTTCGAGCCGGATCGAGGGCTAACGTTGGAGAATTTTGGGTGAGATCAAGCTCTCAATGGAAATCCGGCTCGAACATTTGGTCAGTCGAGTCGGATCGAGAGCTAATGTGGGAGAATTTCGGGAGTAATCAAGCTCTCAGTGGAAATCCGGCTCGAACATTGGGTTATTTGAGCCGGATCAAGGACTTGTGCACGGAATTTTTGTGTGTGAAACGGTCTTCTGGACAGTTCTATGTCGATCGCGTTAAAGCTTTGGATGCTTTCGCGACGGCGAACTCTGTGGCGAACTCTGTGACATTCTCAAAAGACCGTGTTTTCAGTGAAAATGTCGCGCTCTGTGAACATCTTGCGTTCTCAGGGAAAATCTCGCGTTTTGTGAACATTTCGCGAAAGTTTTGATTGCACTCCCACAAGTGAATTCTCGGTGAACAATCTCAAGTGACTGCTCCGTCAATCTTCCTCGTGAAGATTTGTTGTGAAATTCTGTAACGGCCAAATCTCGGTATACAGTTTTTCGATCAAGTGCCTCGTGTTCTCTTGTGCGCGAATTCAAAACAAGGTTGACCTCGAGGCCCAGTAGCACGTGTGGTGAGTGTGTAAGCCGGACCGAGACCGCGCGCCTGCGCTACAAGGCGGCAGTCTTGGATCTCGAGTGCGCTGTGGCCGCCGGAATTTTCCGATCGATAATCAATGCTCGGAACGGCTCTAGCGGTAAGTGAAGCGCCCGGCCATGTGAAAGTGACAGTTGGTAACTCCACATCGATTATCTCGCGAGTGATCTCAATCTCGGACGATTATCGATCAAGGCAACGTGAATTACAACTCGAGTCTACGAACATTCGCGAAGCATCTCGTTCTCAAGTCGTTTTCTTTATTTCTATTCGCGATCGCGCACATTGTTTCTCTAAACTCTTAACGATGTTTCTGTGATTTGAATAAACAAATTCGTACTGGACTAACTAAGTATCGATATCTTATGTGTCAATTTTTGAAATATTAAGTTTTTTC
This sequence comes from Diadegma fenestrale, assembly GCA_037043255.1. Lineage (NCBI taxonomy): Eukaryota > Metazoa > Arthropoda > Insecta > Hymenoptera > Ichneumonidae > Diadegma > Diadegma fenestrale. The sequence goes on from CM073314.1 coordinate 1,156,117, forward strand.
CGACCAATTGGATGATGTGTGCAAATGAAACATTTCTTTGTTTTCAATAAAACGAACAAGCTCGCCAAGTTTAAGATTTTGTCAAGTTTTAAATTCCCCTATACATTTTTGCGAAATTAAAAAGAATCTTATTATTTGATCTGTGTATTGAATACCAATATAGAATAGCATTAGAAAGTTAAAAATCAAAGGTTGTCCGATCATGGAGAAAAATTGATATTTAAATTTAAGTTCATTCTTACAGGCACGCCTTCCTCTTAACGGACATAGCTGAGGCTTCGCGTAGATTTTTTTTCATCATTTGTAACCGTTCTGGAGGGCGGCACGATCAATTTTTTTTTTACCCATATTAAGGGCCACCCTAGTTTGCATGTAAAATCACTTCGGAAACGATGAAAAGAAAGGTTTGAAAATCGTTAATTTTTCGTCCAAATCGACATTTTTCTTCGTTTCGAAAAATCCATGCATGACGGCCATATCTTCTCGAAATGTAACGAATCATCAGAAAACGCCAAAATCGACACGTATTTCGTGTCGCAAACATGAGAAATCCGTCAAAACTTTTTGTGAAAACGGTTCAAAAGTGCTCGGATGATGAAACGCGTCTCATATCCTTGATTCTGACGTAAAACCACATCGTTTGCATGTAAAATCACTTCGGAAACGATGAAAAGAAAGGTTTGAAAATCGTTAATTTTTCGTCCCATTCGACATTTTTCTTCGTTTCGAAAAATCCATGCATGACGGCCATATCTTCTCGAAATGTAACGAATCATCAGAAAACGCCAAAATCGACACGTATTTCGTGTCGCAAACATGAGAAATCCGTCAAAACTTTTTGTGAAAACGGTTCAAAAGTGCTCGGATGATGAAACGCGTCTCATATCCTTGATTCTGACGTAAAACCACGTCGTTTGCATGTAAAATCACTCCGGAAACGATGAAACGAAACGTTTAAATATCGTAAATTTTTCGTCTCATTCGACATTTTTCTTCGTTTTTATTCGTAAAAAATCCATGCATGAGGGCCGTTTCTTCTCGAAATGTAACGAATCATCAGAATACGCAGAAATCGACACGTAATTCGTGTCGTAAACTTGAAAATCCGTGAAAATTTTTCTTCGTTTCTACTCGTGAAAAATCGTTGCAAGAAGGCCGTTTCCTATCGGAATGTACTGAATCATCAGAAAACGCTACAGTCGACACGTATTTCGTGTCGCAAACATGAGAAATCCGTCAAAACTTTTTGTGAAAACGGTTTAAAAGAGCACGGATGATGAAACGCGTCCTATATCCTTGATTCTGACGTGAAACCACATCGTTTGCATGTAAAATCACTTCGGAAACGATGAAACGAAAGGTTTGACGATCGTAAATTTTTCGTCCCATTCGATATTTTTCCTCGTTTCTACTTGTGAGAAATCCATGCATGAGGGCCATTTCTTCTCGAAATGTAACGAATGATCAGAATACCCAGGAATTGACGCGTAATTCGTGTCGTAAACTTGAAAATCCGTGAGAAATTTTCGCAAAAACCGTCTAAAAGAGCACGGATCATGAAACGCGTCGCATATCCTTGATTCTGACGTAAAATCACATCGTTTGCATGTAAAATCACTTCGGAAACGATGAAACGAAAGGTTTGACAATAGTTCATTTTTCGTCCCATTCGACATTTTTCTTCGTTTCTACTCGTGAAAAATCCATGCATGAGGGCCATTTCTTCTCGAAATGTAACGAATCAACAGAATACGCAGGAATCGACACGTAATTCGTGTCGTAAACTTGAAAATCCGTGAAAATTTTTCTTCGTTTCTACTCGTGAAAAATCGTTGCATGAAGGCCGTTTCCTATCGGAATGTACTGAATTATCAGAAAACGCTACAGTCGACACGTATTTCGTGTCGCAAACATGAGAAATCTGTCAAATTTTTTCGTAAAAACGGTTCAAAAGAGCTCGGGTAATGAAACGCTTCTCATATCAAGAGACTCGGCAGAGTCTCGGGACAAGTACATTTGAAAACAGCTGTGCGTCGTCTGCTTGTCCCGAGCGCTCGCCGAGTCTCTACTTTCTCGTAGTAAAGCGATTCACGGTGGTGGGGATAAAAATTTTGATGCTTATTCAGCTAACCCCAAAGCCTAGGAGTCGTCTGGAAACCTAAAAATGAACATGGAGACTAATTACGCGATGCTCTTTCGATTGAGCCCAAAATTAGTACGATTGATCAAGTAATTGCCGAGAAAAAACTTTGCACGGGCTTAGTCCTATCTCAGCCTTCGTCAGAACCACGCTACATCGAAAGATTTGACGTGTCTGTATATGCGCGTCCGACAATACATTCAAAGGGGTCTGTGCGCCCATCCTAACCAATCCCTGACAGCAAAATTCGTGATTGGTCACCACTGAAATATTTCCGATGGTTTGGATGAACTCGGACGATATATATATGTACATATATATATACAAACAGTGCAGCGAGCGGCGAAAACATCAGCTGATCGCGGTTTATATTTTCTGTTTAATGAACGAATAGTTTTTCGTTCCGTTAATAAACATCCATTCCGCGGTACGTTTCGGAATCGAATATCTACAAAAAAAAAACAGTGCAGACGATCGGGCGAGAAAGTGAGGTTATGTTAATAAACTTCGCGCTGTCTATCGAAGTTTTTCCGCTGTCTGAATCTGAAATGTGTCTTGAAAAGTACCCAAGTTGTACATTGTTTAATTGATAATAATGAACAATTCGTTCGATCGATCGATCGACATCATTTCGTATTGTCGCGTTCGAATATTTTTTCCGGCTAATCTTTGATCGACTGACCTAACCTCGGTTCCGTGTGTTCAAGTGTCAAGTGCAGGATTGCTCCGTGATACGTGTTCGCCGTTGGCCTTAATAAAGGACAATGAAGGACAAAAGACATTGTTTAATTAATGGACAAGACAATATTTAGCAATGTCGCGTTCGAATGGTTTTTTCGGCGGTCTTTGACGCGATTAACTTAACCCAGTTTCCGTGTTTTCATCTCGTGCAGCATTGCTCCGTGATACGCGTTGGCCTTCGGCTGCAATAAAGGACAACGACAGCACGCTCAACCGTATTAAGTTTGAGTGTCAATCGAGAACGTGCACGCCCTAGTACTGCACGAAATCCCGACAGATTACAATCCATGCGTGAACCTTTCGTGTTGAGCAAAATGAAAAGTAGCTCCGATCAACACTTCGACGTTACCAGAAACGTTTCCGATCTTCAGATCACCGGAAGCGTTGAATCATCTGTATTCGGGGAGAATGTAAGTACAGAATATTTCAAAACTATCGATTGACATTTTTGTCGGTAGGATAAATGTGTGGATAGAAAAATGCTCCAGGCACTGCCTCGCACCGTGCCTGGCTCAGAGCTATGCAGTGTCCACTGCGATGCACCGTGTCTGGCACTGAGCTACGCAGTGTCCACTGCGATGCATCATGTCTGGCACTGAGCTACGCAGTGTCCACTGCGATGCACCGTGTCTGGCACTGAGCTACGCAGTGTCCACTGCGATGCACCGTGTCTGGCACTGAGCTACGCAGTGTCCACTGCGATGCACCGTGTCTAGCACAGAGCTACGCAGTGTCCACTGCGATGTACCGTATCTGGCACAGAACTACGCAGTGAGCACTGCCTCGCACTGTGCCTGGCACACAGCTATGCAGTGTTCACTGCAATGCACCGTGTCTGGCACAGAGCTACGCAGTATCCACTGCGTTCCACCGTGCCTGGCTCAGAGCTACGCAGTGCCCACTGCGTCGCACCGTGCCTGGCTCAGATCTAGGCAGTGTTCACTGCGATGCACCGTGTCTGGCACAGAGCTACGCAGTGACCACTGCGATGCACCGTGTCTGGCACAGAGCTATGCAGTATCCACTGCGTTGCACCGTGCCTGGCTCAGAGCTACGCAGTGCCCACTGCGATGCACCGTGTCTGGCACAGAGCTACGCAGTGACCACTGCGATGCACCGTGTCTAGCACAGAGCTACGCAGTGCCCACTGCCCCGCACCGTGCCTGGCTCAGAGCTACGCAGTGTCCACTGCGATGCACCGTGCCTGGCTCAGAGCTACGCAGTGTCCACTGCGATGCATCGTGCCTGGCACCGAGCTACGCAGTGCGTACTGCCTTTACTTTACCACTGCCTTTAATTTTATAAAATTCAACTCCGTGTTAATGAAAACTCAAAAAATCGCTTCTACTGCATGAAATTTTCAACAGAGTACGGAGAACGACGAACCGGACGATACGAACAACGGAGCCACGAGTCCTGGCTCAACGACGTCAACAGCAAGTAAAAAATTAGAGAGACGAATAAACGAAGAATAAGCAGAGAATGATCACATTCAACAGGCTGTCACAGCCTCCTAAACGCAATTGGCGCGTATCACGACACCTCGAGAGATGACGACAAGATTGTGGACGACTACATTCGAGCCGGGATCGCGAGAACTCTGGGAGGACGAATTTTGTTCCCGACGAACGCGCTGGTGAGTTGTTTTTTCTCTTTTTTTCCGCAAGATAAATAATAATTGATGAAAAGTCGAAATCTCGAAATTTATTCTTGCCAGAAACATCAAGAAACGAGCCACGTCGCGCAGCGTCGTCCAAAACCTTAAAATCCCAAGTGCCAAGATCGACGGAGAATCGTCAGAGTTTTTCGGGCTCGAAAACCTCGCCGACCAAAAACGAGTTCAATCCTGCGGCTTTCAATCATGACACTTCCGGGGATGACGAATTTAAATATTTCCAAATTTTATGTCTCGAAGTTGGAATTTTTGTAAGCTCTCGATTCATCATCATGATTTTCTATGCGATTTCTTGGCAGAAAATCAATTCTCCACGTCACGTGTCTTCCGCGAGAAAATATCTCGACAATAATAGATCTTCCGAGGATTCTGTACTACCTGGGATCTCCGGGATTCCGCAGGGAAGTAATTCGTTCCCTGGCACTCCAGTCGCGATGGTAAAAAACTTTTTTTCCACATTTTTCAAGCCTGCATTCCAGGGCTCAGACTATTCCAGGATTTTCTCGAGATTTTTCTACTAAAAAGTCACGAAAATTTTGTCAGAACGAATGTCGAATACGAAAAATCGAAATTTACTGAAAAAATCGTTTTTCATTGATTTCATGCAGAAGCACAATTCGCCGAGGTACACGGCCTCGATAAAAAAATCCGGAGCCTATTTGCCCACGGTCGCAGATCCTCGACAAAGTTATTCGATGCCTTTGTCCTCGCCATCGAAACGAAGCGACGTCTCGAGCCGCCGGACGTCTTCCGCGAGAACGAACGTCACTACCGTCGACACGACACCTCGAATGATGAGGACAGAATTCTGGATGCTTGTATCAAAGTTGAAATCGCCAGGACGTGGCAAGGCGCCGTTTCCTTTGCGAGCACCGCGCCGGTAAGTATACATTTTGTTTTTTTTATACTAAATTTACAAAAAGTTTGTTTGCACGAGTCCATCAAGGTTAATGGTTGATTTTTCCACTCAGAAACTTCATTCGCCTCGTCACGCGTCGTCGATGAAGAAATTCCAAGAATATTCGGGAACATAAACCTCGTCAATGTCCTCGAGCTCTCCAGCCAAAAACACAGAGAAACCTCACGTCGTTTTTTTTTCCGATCGAACAAATTGCTCGGCAGTCGATCACGATACTTCGGGCAACGACGACAAAATGTTGGACGACTGCATCAAAGTTGGAATCGCCAGGACTCTCCAGGAAGCACCTCTGTTCCCTGTAACGACAACCGTGATATTTTTTTCCATTTCTCACACGGACGGAAAATAATATCGAAAATTAATAACATTTCGAAATTTTACGATAAAAATTCGAAAAGTCATCGAGTTTCTTTTTTTTTTATCATTAATTTCGATTATTTTCGATTTAACAATTAATCAGATCGTTTTTCGAAGCTTGAACCTTTTCTTTCTTGTATTTTTTCAACATTTTCACTGAATTTTTAAATATTTTTCGCTAAATTTCCATGTTTTTCGATAATTTAAAATTTTTGTGATAATACATTTGAAAAAAAAAAAATTTTGAACATTTTACTCTACACTTCAAGATTTCTCGCTCAATTTCGTCGTTTCTAGTTAAATTTTAATATTTTTTGTTTTTCGAATAAAAAATGAGTATGTGCTTGCTCGAATTTCCTCAGAGGAACGATTTGCTACTCTCTCTGAATCTTTATAATATGTAACGACTTTTCTCGTCGCTGCAAAAACTTTCGCTTATCGAGACTCCTGGGCGCCAGTTCGAATTCAAACGAACAAATTTTTATTTGAGTTTCTCGAGACGAAAGTGGTGTTACCCGGGCGTAGCCGTAGATTTTTCGGCTCAAATTGGCAGAGGGGCGAGGTCAACGACACAACAAATAGAAAATAAATATTCTACCACACTTATCTTCCCGGAAATTACAATGTTTTATTTTAAAATGAAATTTAGTTAAGATTCACAATGTCCAAGCCTCAAAATTTCTTTCCGGAAAATTGTCGAACAAAAATGACGTTACTCTCGGGACGCTCCCGGACACAATAATCAGACAATATTCGAGAAGCAGATTACTCTCCGTCACACCACAAAATTCTTAATCTAAGGACTTTAATTTGAACGGACGATTCAAGAATTCCTCTCGGCAATTCGAACAAATTCAACAAGACAACGCGATAGTTTTTAACTCGCGAAATAAACGTTACTAAATCCTTTTCCCCAAGCGCGCGCGTAACCGACTGATATCGCTCTTGAAACTTCGACACTTTCGTCGATTATAATCTCAAAATCATAGAGCTCTATTATTTCCCAACAAAACGCAAAATCCGCAAAACGAAAAACAAAGCGAAACGACAGCTCACCGCTCCGGTATCAGTAGAAGGTTCCTGGAAAAGGACCACAGAAAACCCTCTCGAAATTATCGGCTATGTCGCGTTCTCGATCGTCTCGGCAACGGCTCGGAAAAAGACGTCTACTCTCGTTGTTGTCCCAAACGTAAGTCCCTGAGGATTTCGGTAATCGCGGGTACGCGGACTAGGGTCCTAACCCCCCACCCTTTGTCTACTCGCGGATTGTAACGTCTCTCGAATATTCTCGGTCCTTCGAGAATTTTCCGCCCGTTGATTTTGAAAATTTGACTGCCTCCGATATTTGCGACAGCCACCACAGAACGTCGATAAGATAGGAATCGACTCTCGAGATTCCCGAGATTTCTTCCGTCCTCGCGAGATTAGACGACTCCGGGTGAGGGCTTCGAGTTAGCGGCCCTCGCTTGATTCGACCCGCGACTCCATGACTCCCTGGCTCGAGATGACCTTGACTTGATGTTTCTAATGCCGATTCCTGCCGTTCCTTTCCTCTTGGAGAGCCATCGCTCGCTCATACATGAAATTATTATTACGAAATGATTAAAACTACGTCGTTATGCCCACGCTTGACCCTTTTGGACTTCGCTCGAGAGGAATTCTTTCTCGAGAGCGCACGTGTTCTTGCCGTGCCGTTGCCAGATTTACAACTTTAAGTGACGGGCAAATTAACCCCGTCACAAATAAAATTTCAATTTTTCAACGTTATGAGAATGCTTTTTTTTCGGATCAGTTTAATTTTTCCGCTGATCAAAAGTATTCCGAACGCGAATCATGCACGGGAAAAAGATCGGAAAGGAAAATTCGATGGTAAAAATTAATTTCCATTTATCTTCTTCACAGACATGCAGGAATTCTCTGTCGTTTCCATAAGCCCGAAAATCTCGAAAAATCCCGGAACCATTGTCGAGGAATTCGAACCTAGAACCGTCCTGTTCTTCGAACCGAGTGACGACCGAAGATGACCGAACGTCAGTAACGACGATTTTGATGCCAGCGAGGACCAGATGCGACGAGTGTTCCGGCGACAATTCGAGCGTGTCCGAGGAGAAGGAAGACGCGATGTTGGCTCAGTCCATTCGGTCGTGAATGTCAAGAGCGAGTGTCTCGCTTGCTGGACCTCGATTTCCTCGTCTTTTCCATTTTGTTCCTCTCACAAATTCGATTTTTCCCACAGTAACGTTTAAAATCGAGGGAACAAAAAAAAAGATGAAAAAGACTTGACGTTCGGAAAAAGACATTCGGATTTGGATAATCGAAAATTTGTTTATCTTCGACATTTATGTTGAACTTTAAGAAAATTATTTTCCCAAGCGAGGGATTTTGGAAATGCCATTGAAGTTATGTTGAATTTTAAGAAAATTATTTTTCCAAGCGAGGGATTTTGGGAATGTCATTGAAAAATAAATTTCGCGTCAAATTTCGACGGATGCCCTTGAAATGCGCGGTCTCCGGGGAGTCGTTTTGAAAAATTTGATGGAAAAAAGTAAAAAAATCGATTTTTTGATGTTTGAAGCGCATCCATCGAGCCCAGAAATTGAGGATCATCTGTGATTAGCACATCGTCGAAAGCCATCGACGCATTGTTCCATAGTCTGAGCTCCTGTTATTGTTAGAACTTTGCTTTATTAACTTGTTTTTCTTTCATTTTATTTCAAATTCATGAAATTTGTATCATCGAGTCCGATATATTTTTACACACATTTTTGTTAATCGCGCTCGCTGCCTAAAGCGACGTTTTACAAGGCTCACCAAAAAATGTTTAGCAAACGAAATAATTGACTAGAAATGTTGTATTTCCGCGATTAGCGTTCTCTATCATTTTTTTCAAGCCAGAAAGAATTTGAGCCACAACATTCGTTCTCCGAGTCGTTGATCGACGATTATCTGAAAAAAATAGATTTTTATACAAATTTGATTTGTTTTTGTTTTAGTTTCTCTAATAGCTCGCTGCTATATTCGCCTTTGGAATTTAAAGTACGCCAACGACAATCATTCTGTACACTATCAATTATGAATTGTCCCAAGATTGCTGCGACCAATCATCTCCAAAACACATTTTTTTGTACGGCTTCGTTAACTTTATTTTGCGTGCTATGGGAAGAAAAACATCACGGAAACGTGTGGAATATTGGATCGTTGTACAATTTTTGTCGTAGACATAGCGGATAATTCAATTTGAAGGAAAAGGAAGACCTTTGGGTTCATGTTTTCGTTATGATCAATTTGTATGTATGAAGAGACACGGCACGGGACATATATGCAAACAAAAAAAAATAGCGCAGCGAGCGGGCGAAAAACGTCAGCTGATCGCGGTTTATCGTGAATCTCGGCAGAGTCTCGGTACAAGTGCATTCGACAGCTCCGCGTCGTCTGCTTGTCCCGAGCGCTCTCCAAGTCGTCGATACTTTCTCGTAGTCAAGCGATATTTTCTGTTCGACGTTATATATAAATATACAAAACAGTGCAGCGAACGGGCGAAAAAACGTCAGCTGATCGCGGTATATCTGTTTATAAAGTTCGCGGTATATCTGTTTATAAAAGTTTTTCGTTTCGTTAATATGTTACGTCCCAAGTGGGAGAATTTAGTTTGGAATGCGGAGTCGTCGATTTTGAGCGCGATGCTTGATTTGAAAGCTATCGCCAGTGAGTCCTTTTTGACTTCTACGCTATTCCCAGACACAAATTACTAACATTTGGGTTTTAGAGATTTATGCGATGGTTTATTTTGGTGATACTCTTACCCAGAGTGAAGTTTGAACACTCGAATAAATTTTGATAAACTCGCGTTCACTAATAATTGTTTGTTTATTTACACTCTTAAATACACTTTTGAATATTACAATTATTCAATTATTCTAGATTATTCAGTTGATTATTCGTTTAATGTTCGATTCATTGATTTCGATCGGAGTTAGAGATTTAGGATTATTTGTCAGAGTTTGACGATCGGATCTCAGTTTTAATGTTTGAATTTATAGTTAAGTTCTTTTAAGTTTTAAGATTGAGAGACTCTTGCCCAGAAGGGAAGATGACCTCTTGGTTTCGATGTTAGTTTCTAACTGAAGATTTTACGAGAGCATTTTCAATGCTGGAGTAAATTTGTTGTAAGAGAGAAAAAGTGGTGGAAAAGGCTCAACGTTGCTTTTTCCAATTGGTTAAAAGAATACGATAAGGAATTCCGATTTTTGGTTGGAAGTTGAAATGTAGGGGAGTTTTCTGTAAGGTTATGATTGGAGAATGTGATCTCGTTTTCTTAGAAAAGGAAGCTGTTCGCATTTATGCATTAGGTCTGATTTTGTGTTATGGGAAATGTCAATCATTTTCCTAGTTCTCGGGATTTTAATATGTTATCTTGCAGCTGTGTTTAGGGCTAAGGAGTTTGTGTTTCCTCGAGAATATTTTCCCAGGATTCGAATGTTTATTAATATGCTATCTTGCAGCTGCGTTTGGAGTTCGTGACTGAGATAAAGAGTTCCGTGTTTCTTCGAGAGCATTTCGAGGGTTTTGTGGAAAACGGACCATGGGAAAATTGGTTATCTTAGTCTTGCGTTTCGGATTGAGCGCTGTCCAAGGGACACGTGGTCTCTTGTATATTATTACGTATTACGAGTAGAAGAATATAAGGGACGTGTTTACGCAACTGTTCGAGGGCTTATATACTAATGCTGACGAGTATGTGTTATTACAAAAGATGCACATACTCGTTTGTAGAAATTATTATTAGAATAATTAAATTATCGACAAAAGATGACGTTTGCGAATTTACCTGCTGATGGTAAGCTATTTGTGATGAAAGAGAGAGAGAGATAATAGAAAAAAATTATGGGGTGCTGGCAAGAATGCCAGGACGTAACACCTCCCCCCTTAAGATTGAGCGTCTCGCTCAATTAGATTAATTTTGATTTTAATCGTATAGTAAAGATTTTGATGGAGTGTCTTCGTTTGTCGATTTACAGTGAGATAAGTATCACAAACATTACATTTATATTATTCGTAGAGGTTTCGTAGATTCTTGTATTAAAATTTATATAAAACAAAATTTGTTTAAGGCACTAATGTATTGGAATATGTCTTATTCTATTGATTACATATGCTCTGGTTATACGTGTTTTTTTTGTTTTTTTTTTGTTTCATTTTTACAATATTTCGAATACAGTTTTATGTCTATAACTAAGAAGTATGAGGGTTTCCAGAGTTCGATGGTATAGGATAAGGAGAAGAAACTGTCTGTAAAATGAGTTTTTTATGAATTTTGAAATGTGAACTTCTAGTGAGCTATTTTTGCTCTGTCACAATGTATGATTTTGCGTTTTTTATTTTCCAACTCGATTTCTATGTCATTTTGGTCTTCAAATGTTCTTGTGATTTCATAAGGTCCTTTATAATTATCGTCGAATTTTCCCACTTTTGGATTTTTTACTAGGTAGATTTTATCGCCGACTTTAAATTTCACGGGATTGATTTTCTTATCGTAATGGACTTTTGATTTTTGTTTCGCGTTTTCTAGATTATTGCGAGCTAATTTTCGTACTTCTTGTAATTGTGTAGCGAGATTTTTCACATGATCGTCGTACGTCAGAATTTCATTCATGTATGCGAATTGAGAGGGTAGGCGAGCTTCTCTACCCAAGACTATTTGGTACGGTGTGTATTTTGTTCCTTCGTGTACGCTTGTATTGTAAGCGAAGGTTGCGAGCTTTAGCCATTTATGCCAATCTTTTTTGTTCGTGTAATGCTTTAGGTAATCTGTCAGAACTTGGTGACTACGCTCGAGAGATCCATTCGATTGCGGGTGAAAGGCTGTTGTCTTGATTTGTTTGATTTTTAGAACTTTTGTGAGTTGTTTCATAACTCGACCGATAAAAGCTGCTCCTTGATCAGTCAAAATTATTTTTGGACAACCGAACAGACAAATGAAATCTGTAACTAATGCGAAGGCGATTTCATTCGCAGTTGCGCTAACGAGAGGGATTGCGAAAGAGAATTTTGAGAGATTGTCTTGAATTGTTAGGATAAAACGATGACCTTGGTCGGATACTGGAGTTATTGGTCCAACTATGTCCATTGCAATTTTGTCGAATACGTTGATCGGGGTATCAGTGAGGATCATGGGTTGTTTTGTTTTTACCCGAACTAATTTTCTTCTTTGACAACTTTCACATTGTCTGATATAATCTTCGACTTGTTTCTTGAGATTGTCCCAAAAATATTTCTGACGGATCCTGTTATAAGTTTTGGTAACACCTTTGTGACCTGCAATCGGGGATTCGTGGCATTCTTTTATTATACCTGGCCTATCCTCGAGAGGTGGTGAAATAATCTCGTCTTTGCAAATTTTTATTTGAATATTTGTGTTCGCGAAAGTTTTTCGAATAATGTTTTTAATTTTTACCCATGTTGAATGGTCAAGATTACTTCTTTTTTCAGAAATTGCGGCTGATTTGATTTTTAATTGTTCCATCTTCGTTTTCAAATTTTGTATAGATATTCTGAAATTTTCTTGAGTTAGAGGCGATGAATCATTTTCTTGAGTAACTAGTGCTAAGGTTTTCTTGTTGTTTCTTCCTGAAACTAGTACTTGTCCGATTTTTAGCGTGTTGAAAGGAGTTAGCTTGAGGTAACCTAGCTGAATTAATCTTTTTCCTATGTCACTTGACACGGTTCCGTCTGCCGAAATGAAACAAATATAATTGTCTTTAGTCATTTCGAGATTGTCGTTAGTCTCAATGATATTGACGAAGTCTGAGTCAACATTTCCGTTGCTGCTTAATGAGTTATTTACGGCTCCTCCTGCACCTACGGGGGTTGCGTTTTGTGGGGGGGCCACAGTCGTTACGACTGGTGTGAGAGGATAATGCACTGCCGGACTTTTTGCCCGTTCGCTATCTGAAGGAGACCTTTCGTTTTCCGATTCCTGAATTACGATTTCGTATTCCGATTCTTTTTCGGTTTGTCTGTTTGTGATATCATTAATTTCACCGTTTGATGAGAATTGGGGATCAATTTCCTGGATCGTTACGTTAACGCGTTCTGGAGACGTCGTCTGTTCGTTTTCTTGAATTATGTCGCTTGTTATTTTAGGGGAATTGTCCTTAGTTTGATTTTCTTGAGTCTGTACCGTTATTGGTGCTATGTCTGGAATTGTTATTTCGACTGGTTTTTTCGGTCGTACGCGTTTTTTCGGTTCGTGCGTGTGCTCTCCTGTCTCTGAACAGGACGTGCATTGTTTAAGTTTTCGGATTCTAGTTGACCTACGGACTGGTTCTAGTGGTGGTTTTCTCACCTTTCTTTGTCGTCGAGGTTCTGGGATTTTCCAAGGAACTATGGCCTCGGTTTCTGTGGGAATCGGTAGACAGTTTTTATTTAATTGATTGTCTACTGTTAATTGCGATGTTTTCGGATTTTGTGTGGGTATAAAGACATCGATTGTTCTTTCGTCAATTGTCGGATGGCCTGAATTTAATTTTTGGGGAATGACTGGATTTTTAACAGGGATTCTATCCTCTGATTTTTTGTTTTTGAATGCTTGTTGTGGTTTTGGAACGAATGTAGAAACAAAGACATCAACAGTTTGTCCATCAGACGTAAGATATTTCGAATTTACGGATTGAGATTTTTGTTTAACTCGTCTGGAAGGAGATGGGGTGAATTCTGCTGATTTTTGTGAGCGTTTTTCGAGAATTTCTTGGGCTAAATTTCGTTGAAAATTATTTTTATTTTGCATACTGCGATTTATAACCATAGGGCTTCCTTGGGGTTTGAAGTCAGATTTATTGCTAGGCCCTGGTTGAGATAAACTTGAACAGTGTGTCGCTGCGACTGCCATCTGTTTTTCAGGAGTTTCGGTACTTATTAACATTCTGAGAGATTGATTAACTTCATCATCGATTTCCATGTCTGAGCATGAAATTGGTTTTTTAGGCGAATTTTGTACAGGAAACACTTGGACTGGATTTTCCTCGTGCTCGTCTGATGAAGACGAAGATTGATTTTTTGAAATGTTTTGGAATGGTAAATATCGTCTAACACGATCTTTTCTTTTCATTAAGACTTTTCTTTTTTGCCTATCGTAAGCTGAATAGAGAGCTTGACTCTCCGAATTTTCGACTGGGAATTCTTGCTTTGATTTCGGATTTTGCGATTTATTCGCTGATTGCTTTGAACTAATTAATTCATGCGATTTTGTTTTCGAGCCTTCTGAAGGACTCTTACGAGATTCGATTTTTTCTTTTTGACGCTCTGGATTTTCTGATGCGCGTTCTAAAGAATGTTCTAGATTTTGATTTTTCTGATGCTCTGACGGATGCTCTGATTTTTCGCTTTTCTGATGCTCTGAAGGATGCTCTGAATTTTTGTTTTTCTGATGCTCTGAATTTTTGTTTTTCTGATGCTCTGAAGGATGCTCTGAATTTTTGTTTTTCTGATGCTCTGAAAGATGCTCTGAATTTTTGTTTTTCTGATGCTCTGAAGGATGCTCTGATTTTTCATTTCTTTGATTTTGAAATGATATTTTTTGTTGCTCTCGTAAATTCGTATGATGCTCTGTATTAATTGATTTAGACGAATTTATTTCTTCGAGCTCTAGATTTAGTGTCCTCTCTTTTCTGAGGCTTTTATCAGACAGTTGATCAGGCTGCTGATTTGATTTCGAGATTTTGTTTGTTCCACTCATTAAATGATTATTGCACGTTTCTCTAGGACTATCCGTGTCACTATAATCAGTTAATTGTGGAGACAGATTTAGAGTAGAAGAAGTCACAGGGACTTTTTCTGAAATTGGATTAGAAACTCGTGGTTTCTTTTTCCTATCATTTGAATTAGAAGAGGAGGGATGAGGTCTGATCACGCTGGGATTCAGACTGAGTAATTTTCCTCCGGTATCAGTTTCTGTAATATGCCATTTGAATTTGATCGGGAGAACGATTGGGTTACGCGATAATGCGTCAGCGTTGGTATTTATTCTTCCCGGTTTGTATTGGATTTTGAAATCGAATTCTTTTAATCTTTCTCTCCATCTCAATACTCGTGATGTCGGGTCATTCATGGAATTCACCCAGACAAGAGGTCGGTGGTCCGTCAAGAGTGTGAATTGCCTACCATAAAGGTAAGGCCTGAAAGTTTTAAGTGCAAAGACCACTGCGACCATTTCTTTTTCGGTTGCGGAATAGTTCCTTTCTGCTTTATTTAAGACGCGGGAGGCGGCTGCGACCATGGGGTCTTCCCCGATTTTTCCCTGTGAGAGGATCGCGCCTACAGCGTAATTTGATGCATCGGTTGTGACGATAAACGGTTCAGAAAAATTTGGATATTGGAGTATTGGTTTAGAGCACAGCTTGTCGCGCAATGTTTCGAATGCTAACTGATGTTCATTGTTCCAGTGAAATTTGACGTTTTTGCTCGTTAAGTCCGACAAAGGTTTTGCAATTGCTGCGAAATTTTTTATGAAGCGACGGTAATAACCTGCTAAGCCTAAGAATTCCTTGACGTTTTTAGGGGTTTTCGGAGTTTGGAATTTTTTTACAGCCTCGATATTTTTCGGGTCAGGTTTTAATCCGTCTGCTGAGATGAGGTGTCCTAAATACCGTACTTGTGTTCTTAAAAATTCACATTTGTCGGTTTGTAATGTTAGGTTAGCATTTCGTAATCGTTCTGCGAGTTTCTTGAATTTAATATTGTGTTCTTCAATCGATCGAGCATAAATAACTATGTCGTCCAAATATACGAATAGGTCATTGCCTTGTAAACCTTTGAGTACAAGGTCCATTAAGCGCTGGAAGGTAGCCGGTGCATTTTTCAAACCGAAAGGCATTCTATTGAATTCGTAATGACCGTGAGGAGTCGTGAATGCTGTTTTATGTTTATCGTTAGGGTCCATTGGTATTTGATGGAACCCGGATGCTAAATCGAAAATAGAAAAATATTTGGCTCCGCCGAGTTGGTCTAAAATCTCTGTTATCAAGGGCAGAGGATATGCGTCTCCTATCGTGACGTCATTGAGTTTTCTAAAATCGATTACAAGCCTCCATCTTTTATTCCCTTTAGAATCTTCTTTTTTAGGAACTATCCACACCGGTGAATTATATGGTGAATTTGAAGATTCTATTATGTTTAATTTTAACAAATCATTTATTTGTTTCTCGATTTCCGGTCTTTGAAAAGGTGGGTGCCGGTATTGTCGCGTGTTCACGGGTTTATCGTCTACCGTGAGAATTCTATGTTTGCTGACACTGGTCGATCTGAGTGGTTCACCTGGTATATGGAAGAGATCCGCATTTTCTGCAACAAGTGCTGATACCGCGTTACGTTCTTCATCATTAAGGTGGTCAAGACGCAAAAGGTTTATCACATTTTGGACACGATTTTCCCGCGTCCGAGAAATATCGTTGTCTTCAGCTTTGCCAATTGCGGAATTTACATTCTTTTGACTGTCCTCGTCATCTGTACTCATATCGAAAGGATAGAGAGAGATTACGGGAACATCCACTTTAACGTCTGTATCAAGGGTGTTGATGGCGTAGAGGAAAGCTTTACCATTAGTATTTTTTACTAAGGCTTCGCCCGCGTAAACGCCTTCTGGGAACGGTATGCGAGGTATATAACCTGTCTCTAGTGCGTTTTCCACTCGTACAAACATCATCATTTTCTGTCTGGCCCGCAGAAGAAATGACTCTGTGTTTACGAACGGTACGTCCACGTCATTGATTTGCACACACCGTTCTTTCCAGTCAATCTTTCCTTTGTTTATACCTAACGTTTCATGACCAAGTATTGCGTCGAATTCTATAGGGAAATCATCCGCGACTACGTGAAATACTTCTGATTTTTCATGAATAGCGATGTTAATTTGACCAAGAGTTTTTGGTCTATCAGAATTTGAGATTCCGTATAATTCGTAAATAACGAAATTATTTATGAGACTTGGATTAGCGATGTTTTGTATTTTAATTAGATTCAATTGCGATCCCGAGTCAGCGAGGAATAGTGTTTGTTTCTTGATTAAGTCCCGCGACTCTATAATTATTGCTGGTGCATGATAATTATTTGATAGTGTATTGAGATTGCAATAGGCCCGAAGGGTTTTCTGTTCCGTTATTTCGGGTCTTTCAGATTTGGGTACGTTTACTGATTTTGTCCCGTCGACGCACCCGGACGAAGGGTCGCCGATTCGTTTCCCGGCTGTTTATTTGAGTTTACAGCCGCGTTCCTACCATTGTTATAAGCTCGTCTTCGACAGTCGTTTATGACGTGTCCTGGTTTTTTACAATAATTGCAAATGACTTGACTTTTGTTTTCTGTCGGATCAGTATTGTTCTGTCTTTTCAGTGCGTAACAATCGTCTGTCACGTGATTTGTCTTTTTACAAAAATTACAGAATTTGTCCGATTTGCTCGAGGGTTTATTTGAGGAATTTCTGGAATCCTGATTTTTATTGAATTGATTTATTGGTAAGCACGTTGATTGGTTGGTATTTTTTGTTTCGATTGGTCCAACCATTTTTTCGATTTCAGAGGCTTTTTTATAAATATCTTCCAATGTTTTGTAGACCGTGCAAGGAATATGAGGACGGTACGCAATGTTAACGCCTTTTCGGAATTGGTCTATCGCCATGTCTTGAGCCCAATTTTTTGCACCTTTTGGATCTTGTACTTTCGATAAGTCAATTGCTTGATTGGTTTGATTAAGATGGAGATTGACTCTACTGTAAAATGCAAGCAAAGATTCTTTGTCTTTCTGTTCGAGGGTATGCAATTCTGTTAACCATGCAAAAAGTGGTCTCGAGGCAATAAATCTACTTCTCAGGATATCGATCAGTTCGTTGATTTTTGTTACACTGAAACTTTCTAAGCTTTCGCAAGCGATTCCCTTGCATTTACTTTTCAATAATGTTACGATTGGTCGTTCCGTGATAACAGGTATGAATTCCCGTGCTGATTCGCAATAATTAATAAATGTGTTTAATGAACAAGTTTTTGACGTGCCATCGAACTCTGGGATATACCGAGTGAAATCGCGATAATTCGCGTGCATAGGATAAGTTAAATTATCGTACGTTTGATTGAGATTTGCATTTGCATTTGAGGATTGATTTGAATTTTGAGGATTTTGAAGGTTCTGAGGATTTTGACGGATTAAACGATTCGTTATTTCTTGTGTTAGTCTATCTATATCTATTGTTGTGTGTGGAGGATTTGGTGGACCGTTTCCACCTCCTGCACCGTCTATTCCGGAAATTTCCATGGGATCACCGTGTTCGTTTGGCATCCTTAATTTTTACGACTTACGAGTTGAAGATATTGTAGAGGGTTGTCGTGTGCCGTTGAACCTGCTGTTGAGAAGTCGTGTTGACGTGTTGGGTCTTCTTGAGATTGCTGCTGCTGGTGTTTTTGACCTGCTCTTCGACGCACAGCTGTTTTATGGCTCGGTCCTCCAACGTTGTTTCGATGTATTGGTGTGAAAGTGTGAACCGAAAATTTCGTTTCACGAAGAGCTCGTTCGATTTATGGTCCCCAAGTTTCCAGAGTGATTGAGTTCGATGATTCAATTTGAATTATTATAGAATTGAGTTCAGAATTCAAAAAGTTTTTGTGTGCACTTGTTGATTTAGTAGCTTTTCGAGTTTTTATATCACCAAAAGATTTTACGATTTCGAAGGTTTTAGTTGCCACCAATTTTAATATAGACTTAAAAATGGCGTGCTTCGATGATTTTGTAATTTAGATGATTGTCCGTTGTTTTTCACTGCCACCAGTTTTAATGTAAAATTGAAAGTGGTGTGATTTTTGGTTTTTCGAAGATTCTGATAATTTTATATGATTTTTGTTGATTTCTTGTTTTCCGCTTCCATGAATTTTAATGTAGTATTAAAACTGGGTGTTTTTCACAGATTTTTATTTAAGATTGTTCAAGATTTTCCGTAAGTTTTTCCGCTGCCACCAGTTTTATTGTAAAATTAAAACTGGTATGGTTGGCAGATTAATGATTTTGAGATTTAGAAGATTTCGTAATTTAGATTTAGTAGATTTTCCGATTTTTCCGTAGTTTTCCGCTGCTACCAGTTTTATTGTAAAATTAAAACTGGGTGTGATTCGCGGTTTTCAGAGGTTCTGTAGATTTTATGTAGTTTTTCCGCTGCCACCAGTTTTATTGTAGTAATTTGTTACGTCCCAAGTGGGAGAATTTAGTTTGGAATGCGGAGTCGTCGATTTTGAGCGCGATGCTTGATTTGAAAGCTATCGCCAGTGAGTCCTTTTTGACTTCTACGCTATTCCCAGATACAAATTACTAACATTTGGGTTTTAGAGATTTATGAGATGGTTTATTTTGGTGATACTCTTACCCAGAGTGAAGTTTGAACACTCGAATAAATTTTGATAAACTCGCGTTCACTAATAATTGTTTGTTTATTTACACTCTTAAATACACTTTTGAATATTACAATTATTCAATTATTCTAGATTATTCAGTTGATTATTCGTTTAATGTTCGATTCACTGATTTCGATCGGAGTTAGAGATTTAGGATTATTTGTCAGAGTTTGACGATCGGATCTCAGTTTTAATGTTTGAATTTATAGTTAAGTTCTTTTAAGTTTTAAGATTGAGAGACTCTTGCCCAGAAGGGAAGATGACCTCTTGGTTTCGATGTTAGTTTCTAACTGAAGATTTTACGAGAGCATTTTCAATGCTGGAGTAAACTTGTTGTAAGAGAGAAAAAGTGGTGGAAAAGGCTCAACGTTGCTTTTTCCAATTGGTTAAAAGAATACGATAAGGAATTCCGATTTTTGGTTGGAAGTTGAAATGTAGGGGAGTTTTCTGTAAGGTTATGATTGGAGAATGTGATCTCGTTTTCTTAGAAAAGGAAGCTGTTCGCATTTATGCATTAGGTCTGATTTTGTGTTATGGGAAATGTCAATCATTTTCCTAGTTCTCGGGATTTTAATATGTTATCTTGCAGCTGTGTTTAGGGCTAAGGAGTTTGTGTTTCCTCGAGAATATTTTCCCAGGATTCGAATGTTTATTAATATGCTATCTTGCAGCTGCGTTTGGAGTTCGTGACTGAGATAAAGAGTTCCGTGTTTCTTCGAGAGCATTTCGAGGGTTTTGTGGAAAACGGACCATGGGAAAATTGGTTATCTTAGTCTTGCGTTTCGGATTGAGCGCTGTCCAAGGGACACGTGGTCTCTTGTATATTATTACGTATTACGAGTAGAAGAATATAAGGGACGTGTTTACGCAACTGTTCGAGGGCTTATATACTAATGCTGACGAGTATGTGTTATTACAAAAGATGCACATACTCGTTTGTAGAAATTATTATTAGAATAATTAAATTATCGACAAAAGATGACGTTTGCGAATTTACCTGCTGATGGTAAGCTATTTGTGATGAAAGAGAGAGAGAGATAATAGAAAAAAATTATGGGGTGCTGGCAAGAATGCCAGGACGTAACAAATAAACACCGATTCCGCGGATAAAAAAGGTTCCGGAAGTGTACAAACAAAAAAATCACTGCAGCCGATCGGGCGAAAAACGTCAGCTGAAAATCGGGAAAAAAGCAACGAACGGAGCAACCAACAAACAAAATCAGGTATGTCAACAACATGATCGTTATCTTGCGTCTCATATTTATTTTTTTTATTTATTTAGCTATAATTCGAAACGTATGAATTGCAAGAATCTGGTTTTTGTTACTTAGAAAATAACATAACCTCACTTTCTCCCGCGAACACTTCGGTTATTTTCTTCCAGTAAATTCTGCCAATGCCAAAAGAACTTTTTTGTCGCTCAACCAGATCGATCAAGCGCGTGTATAAAAAAAATGAAATAAAAGTGCTCGTTGAATTTCAGAGAAAGTTACCGAAACGAATGGTCATCGCGGAGAGCGAGAAGCTTGTTCTCGCATAAGTCGCAGAAAGACCAGACACCAAATGACTCCGCACGCTCTGGGTGTCATTGTAAACAAATAGTTTGCGGAAGAATCATGGCTAAGCGGATGAACATCCGCATTCAACATTTGGCTTCAGCAAGCGAGTTAAGGCCAACGAGAAGCTGAGGACAGAAGCCAAGGACGGGGAGAAAAAGATCTCAGTGCTATTTCGAAGCAGTACAGTAGCCTTCGCATACGAAATTTAAATGCCGGTAAGTTAAAGCATCAGACACTGTAAAAATAATTTATCTGGCACAGAGCTACGCAGTGACCACTTCCTCGCACTGTGCCTGGTATAGAGCTACGCAGTGCCTACTGCGTTGCACCGTGCCTGGCACAGAGCTTCGCAGTGCCCACTGCCTTGCACCGTGCCTGGCTCAGAGCTACGCAGTGCTCACTGCGTTGCACCGTGTCTGGCAAAGAGCTACGAAGTGCTCACTGCGTTGCACCGTGCCTGGCACAGAGCTTTGCAGTGCCCACTGCCTTGCACCGTGCCTGACGCAAAGCTTCGCAGTGCCCACTGCGTTGCACCGTGCCTGGCTCAGAGCTACGCAGTGCTCACTGCGTTGCATCGTGTCTGGCAAAGAGCTACGAAGTGCTCACTGCGTTGCACCGTGCCTGGCACAGAGCTTCGCAGTGCCCACTGCCTTGCACCGTGCCGGCTCAGAGCTACACAGTGCTCACTGCGTTGCACCGTGTCTGGCAAAGAGCTACGCAGTGCTCACTGCGTTGCACCGTGCCTGGCACAGAGCTACGCAGTGCCCACTGCCTTGCATTGTGGGAAAATGATTAGGAGTGTGTTAATGTGGAAATGAAATTGCAGGACGTGCTACGAGACGAAGACATTGTTCGAGGATTTTAGCGAGAAATTGCAAATTGAGTGCAACAAGCATTGGCGAGCTGGTCGACAAATGTGCGAAGTTTTGTCTATAACGGGTAATCCGTGTACGAATCCAATTCGCGGATACGGCAGCGAAGGAGCCGGAGGGGGTGAACACACGGAAACGACTCGCGGGGACGAAAGTGAACTTCCGGTGATGGGACGTTGCAGTGGCGTTCGATACGTTCTCGCGTGTAATTGTTTGTTACGTCCTGGGATCTCCCGAGTGTCTGACTTGTTGCGTAATTCTGAAACATAAAAAGAAAACACAAAATTTACTAAAATCGTTCCATTCGAATATTTAAATTTTAACCGACAAAATTATTCGGAAAATAAACTAGAAGTAAATCTGTTTAATCACAACATAATTATCATAATAAGGAAAAAATAATAAATTTAGAACGAATTATCACTTTTAGGACACCCCGTAATATAACTTTTGGGCCACCCTATATACATCTACGACGAGCGAACAGCTGATCAGCTGTTGAGCGTACGCGCGCCTCGACCTACCGCACGTGTAGTGCTCGCGCGCCACAACAAATGTCAAAGTCCCGAAAAGGATCATATTTCAATTATTTTTCCGAATTTTTGGATAAAATATTTTTATTGCATAATCGTGTTGCTCATGTCAAGGGCTTCATTTTAAGTGGTCATACGTCCATGTTCGAACAATTTTTAATTAAACATTATTTTTTTGTTAATTTTATATATTTTATTAACTCGCAAAATTACAATATTATAAGCTTCCCAACAACACATTTTTAATCCTCATGAAAACCCTTTCGTTTGAATACTTATTCCATTATTATCGAACCATTTTTATAAACAAAACTTAAACAATTCTTCTAATTTCATTAACTCATAATTTTGCATATTTGATAATTCTTTTTACATATTCCGGTTCTTTATGAAAAGCCCTTTGAAATGAATATTCACTCAACCCGTTCCGAACTATTTTGCAAGAAATAAATACAGAATCATTTCTAAATTCATTAACTAACAATTATAAATCCACGTCATGCCAAGTACGCTCATTCAATTCGCCTCTAAAGGGCCTTCTATTTAAATCCTTACAAAAGTCTTTTATATTTGAATTATCAACAATAATCATTAATAATAAGGGTATAAATAGATATTTTCATATTTGTACATACATTTATTTTTATAAAACATTTATTCACATAAAATATACATCGTTGGGGAATTTAAACGCTTTTAGAACATAAATAAATTGTAATTAAATATATGTTACATAATTTTAAATACATTTATATTTTTTCTACGTCATACGCCAATGGCGATTTTTCCGTTAAAAATAGAAAAATAAACAGGACCACGCGTCAACAAGTGGTCCTCGAATTTCTCTGGAGAGACGCACTTCTCTCAAGTGCAAAATAACGCCGAGTCATGTCCGGCGAAGGAGTCTGCTTTTTCTCACAAAAATCATAAACTTAGAAACAAAGAAATATTCTTTATGCACGGTCAGCTGGGAAAAGTCACCCGAAACCTTTCCCGTCGTTGTCGCGACGACGGTACAGTCCGATAAGAAATACTAATCTTCAATTTAACAGATCTGCAAAATTCATAATTTATAAACGCTTTTAACTTGTTTATTTATCCAGTCACATCCATTCTTTTGTTATAGTTAAACTCATTATTATTATATCTTTCTTTTGAATCCCAGTGAGACCATATTTAACGAAATATTACGACTTAACAAATTTTCATAAATATAAATAAAATTATCCAATCGTCACGAAAAACTCTTTATTTATATAAAATTTACCACCGAATCGAATAAAATTAAAAGTAATGACGAACAATGTTAATAAATACCTGAAATAGTTTAAATAAAATGTTAATAAATAAAATACAACTCACCAAATAAATAACGACGAAATAAACCACAATCCACACATGTGTCGAACCTTGTATCTGCAAAAAACCTGTAACAACAAATAGAAATAATATAAAAACTATAAATAATTAATATTAAAAACATAACTTACCAAAAAACGAAGTGCGTCGATCCATCCTAACCTGTAAAAGAGAAAAACACATATTAATAAGATAATTCGATGTAAAATCAATGATTAATTAATAAATGATTAATTAATCATCGATAAAATAGAAAATTCATAGTTATACTTTATTACATTTCATTTATTAATAGTAAGAAACAATTGTACAATTAATGATTAGTTAATTATATTAATTAATCAATAATTCTTAAACCAGAAAAGGGGAAATTGTATTATATAAGAAAATAGTATATAAAAAAGCGTCGCGTCAGCAGAAACTTCCCCTGGACAACGGGACGGCGTGTCAGTGATACACGCACACTTCTCTCCGGCGCATCCATGTGTGGCCTTCTATAAAAGTGGGGGACCGCACGAGGGGCATTAGTTCTCGAATCTCTCCCCGGCAAGCCAGTCGAACTCCGACCGTTCAAGAGTACGGATACTCCCGCCGCGCTTCCGAAAATCGATAAGTTTAACATCTTCAAATTAGTTCTCGATCCTCTCCCCAGACAGCCAGTCGAACTCCGACCGAGAGCGAGTACGGATATTCCCGCAGCGCGTCTGAAAATCGACAAGTCTTAACATCTTCATTTTATTCAAGTTTTGTCTTTCGAGTTAAAAGTTTAACTCTGATTCCTTTATTGTATCGTTCTTCAAGTAAAAAGTTTGTAAAAATACGAAAGTGTTAAAAGGTGATTAAAAAGTGTCTTAATCATTTACTTCAAAATAATCATCATTAAATCGTTCTTCGCGTATTTCAAAGTTAATCGCGATCCATTTCTTTTAATTAAATAGAGTTCGTCATTAATTCGGAGAAGTTTTTACCGTGCATTTGAGGCATTCTTGCGAATTTCTGAAGAATTCATTTAATTAAAGAAATTTTACATCGTTTTTCTGAACTAAACGGGTTCAAGTTATTTTATCGTTTATCCTAAAATTCCAAGAAGTCTTTACCGTGAATTTTATTCATTCTTGCGAGTTTTCTAAAAAATCATTTAATTAAAGAAACTTAACATCGATTTCTTTCCATTTTTAATATTCAAGGAATTTAATCCAAATTCCGTTCAAGTTAACGCGTTTCAATCTCGCGTAAATAATAAATCAAGTTCATCGGATTTTAATAAACAGTTTAACTTCTTTATTTCGACTCTATTAATTCGAGTTGCTCAGTCAATATTTCTCTCCGATATTTTTTCCTTCCTCCGGATTTTACCCTTCTCCATTACCAACCACCTGAGGACTTTAATCCTTTTATTGCCCCTAATTGCCCCCGTTCCTTTTTTTTTACGATCCTTCTTGACCGCCCGTGCTGTTTCTCTAGCACGTTGGCCAGACTCCTTTCTTTTTCCAAGCCCCTTTTTGTGCGTGCTGATTCTCAAGCACCTCGAATATTTTCACATTTTCCATTTTCCCATCTCGTTTGCGTTTGATCGTGCTGATTCTCAAGCACGTCGAACCAGACTTATTTCCCCCTCTTCCTTATCGTCCGTGCTGATTCTCAAGCACGTCGATTCCCATCCATCGAGTCTTTCCTTCCTTATCGTCCGTGCTGATTCTCAAGCACGTCGATCCCAAATCACGTAATATTTCCTTCCTCACCGACCGTGCTGATTCTCAAGCACGTCTACTCTTCCCATTTATCCTCTATTTCCCTTTTTCCCAAAATTTCTCCGTGCTGATTCTCAAGCACGTTAAATTGAACCCATCTTCCCGTTATCACTTCCTTAAATTGATTTACCGTGCTGTTATTTGAGCACGTTTATTGAAATCCTTCATTAAATTTGAAATTGAGCAATTCCAATTAATAAATAAAAACATTCTTTCATCATGAAGAATTCGCGCAATGTCCAGAAAGCGCGGTGTTACTAAATCTCGAGTTCACCGAAAAATCGCTCGCAAGTGCCTTAAATCAGGACAGAAACGTGGAAATAAAATATCTCTATTAAAATTTGCTATCGTGAACAATTTCTTACGTAACTCTACTGCCCATAAGCTAGACTCCGAGCCTGTCAATCATCGTCCGAATATAAAAATCGTTTCGAACGACAATTTCTCAAATTACATTTTGATCGTCGATCAATCATCACCGCACCCATTGGCACGTTTAGCGGGTACCGATCAGTATCTCGTCTCAAAAGAGTTTGAATTCGAGGTTGATAATACCTCCGAATCATCGTCTTCATCCCGATCTTCCACATCAGACGACATCGAGATCATCGAGCTCGATTAATCATCCAGTTCATCAATTATAATTAACAGTAAGTAAAACATTTATTTTATTTGGTCCCAGTGAACAATCTCATCAACATAGGTTCCGGTCCTAGGGGGGAAAATCTCACCCTTCTAAACGCGGGATCTAAAATAAATCTACACGTCGTTTCCCCGTGTATCGCGAGTAAACAAATAGATTTCTTTCGTTATCGACTATCGGTTTCATTCTTTCGCTCAGTAAAATCAATTCAGTAAATTCTCGTCTCCCAGAAAAATCGTGCTCTCTAATTTCAACTATCGAACTATTTTTCTTTTTGCAATCAAACACGTTACGACTATCTCATCAATTCTCGTTAAAATAAAACGGTCCAGTAGTCGATTGGGCGATAAATAAAATAACTTCATCAACGAGAGTACATTTCAATTTTCTTCATTTTTCATCGTACAATTTGAAATCGTTTTATTTCGTGAATCCATTTCCGAGCGGTCGACAACCTAGAAATCAAACATTTGTTTATTCTTTCAATAATAATCCGGGCATTCAACCCTGCGACGTAACATGTTTGATTTTTCAGAAAGAAAAATTTGCGTAACATTGGAAAAAAAGGGGAATGAAAATTTTTTTAAAATCATTAATTCTTGCTTCGTAACAATATTGTATTTTATTTTTATTTGTTTTTCATCAACTTTAATCAATCCATTTTCAAATTTTTTTTATTCATAGAAATATCTATAATAATAGTAGAAATAGTATTTAGAACGCGACGAGATTGTAATGGAGAATGAAAGAACGACGACGAATATGATCCAGTGAAAACGTTGTTGAACCGTTTCTTGACCCTAGAACCCATTTTTTTTTTTTTTACTTTCAAACTACAAATCAAAGGTAAACATTTCTTGATCGTAAAATCGTCTATAAAAGACTGATTTAATTGAAAGTGCTGAAAAATTAACTTATTAGGAACGTAATTGGAAGCTCGTTTGAGGCAAATATTCAACCCCGGTGTGTATTTCTAGACGTAAATCCAGCGATTTTACGGATTTCTTCGAAGGAAAATTACGGAGTAGGACTAAAATACTGCGACTCTAATTCTCGAATTGTTTTTCCAACTATATATTCTAGACACTGTTGCATACAAATATTTTTTCGCCGGTTTGGCTGGCTTAGCGGCTTTTCCAGTCGGTTTTGCGACGCTGTTGGCCTTGGCACCAGCCGCGACCTTGCGTTTCTTCGAGGCCTCCTTTAACTGAAAGAACGCATCTGTTCTCAGCTTGTTTCGGATTTGACGAGCTTTGCGCAGTTTGAAACGGTCGAAGTCGCTGAGGGCCACTCGCTCTAAAAAAAAAAAAAAACCATCATAAGTTTTCTATTAATTTTCAATTTATTCGACCAATCCGTTCCAAAGCCATAGAATTTTAAAAAATCTAATCAACTGAACAAAAAAAATGCTCGAAATGCAAATTTTACAAGTTTTATTATTGGAACTGCAAAAATTTTAATTTAAATCTGATTTTTTTGGAAGTTTTCTAAGAAATCAAAAAAAGTCTCCAGATGGAAATTCTACAAGTTTTCTGTTGCTACTGTAAAAATTGAGTTCTAAAAAATCAGCCATTTGGAAACTTCGGCAAGTTTGTTTTCCATTCACCTAATCGATCGATCGTCGACGAAATAGAAATTATTGACGACTACTTTCGAACACGCTCCTTTTTGAATCGCCGACTAAAATTTAAGATCGTGCAAATTGCAGTGACTGAGCGGTGCAAGAAAAAATGAGATTATTCAAATTTCAATGTTTACGCATTACCGAGCCGACCTGCTGCGAGATCAACTTTTGGATCTGGAGCGTGATCGAGATCTGTTTTTGCTTCTCGACCCCGATTTGGATCGGGAAGGCGATCAAGACTTCGACCGATCCTTGTTCCCGGATCTTCTGCTTTCGAAACCAGATCGCGATTTCCTTCTGGACCTCGATCTCGAGCCGCTGTAGGATCGCGAGCGCGATCTCGAGCCGCTTTTCCCCGAGCCACTCGCTGACCTTGAGCGACTCTTCCACGAGCCACTTGCCGACCGAGAACGACTTCTTCGCGATCTTGAACCGGAGCGAGAACCCGATCGACTCCGCGCTTTTGAACCACCGTGGGAGCTTGATCTCGACCTTGACGAACTTCTAGAACGACTCTGAGATTTCGATCGCGAAC
Source organism: Diadegma fenestrale (assembly GCA_037043255.1). Taxonomy (NCBI): domain Eukaryota; kingdom Metazoa; phylum Arthropoda; class Insecta; order Hymenoptera; family Ichneumonidae; genus Diadegma; species Diadegma fenestrale. The sequence goes on from CM073314.1 coordinate 1,184,252, forward strand.
GAGACCGCGATCCGCCCGATCCTGACATAATTATTTTCTTCCTACGCAATTATTTGCTGTTTCCACCATCGTTCCTGCCAAAGGAAAAGTATTAAATATCATCGGAATTTTCAAAAATAATCGGAGCACAAAAACTGTTGGGTAAAAAAGGTATTTCCTATCACGTGTGGCATGAGAATACGGTGAATGGTCCGAGAGAAAAAGTTTACACAGTTGTAACTTACCCGCTTGTTGGCATTTTTGCCACCATCGCTTTCTGATTCGCTCGTCGATATAGTTTCCTTGGACAGGGATCTCGGGTTGCTCTTAGCCGGTTCGGCGATACTTTTGCGAGAGGGTTTCTCCTTCTTGCCACTGCCAGTCTTTCTTCTCCTTTTAATTCTCCGTCTATCGCTCTTCGAGCCTTCAAAAGAAACGAAAAGATGGGATTCAGCTAAACATCGCGAGTAAATTCAGCCAAAAATGGAATATTTGTGATTTTCTTTTTTTTTACTTCCACTCTCGTCGTTCTTCCTTCTGATTCGTCCGCGGCTTTTCCTCTATTTTCCCTCGGCACTCACTATCCTCAGTTTTTCCTCTATCAGTTTTTCCTCTCTTGGTGCTTCCTCTCAACGTTCTCCCTCCTCGTTACCCCAACCGCCGCTGCTGTCGCTGACGTACTGTTCGGTCCTACCCCTTTTTACCTTTTTCTCATTCGGCATTCACCGAAGACCAAAACATTTTTCGTCTTCTCCACGTACTCCTGCCGTTTCCGCAGCATCGCTTCCTCCTTCTGGCGACGCATGTCTTCCACTTTCCGTTGCTCTTCGGCCCGACGCATTTTGAAGGTTTGTCTGAAAAATTCATGCATGTCATTTTTTTTTTTACGATAACTATAAGTTCCTTCGAAACATAATATAATTGTTGACTCGACAAAAAAGTAAAGATTTTCCCATGAACCGCAAGCGATTTTGCGCTGCGGAGATTCGAAAATCTCCGGTTTTTGTCCCACCTTTCTTTTTCTTGTTTCCTTCTGAACATTTTCTCCTCCGAGACCAATCGCTTCGATCTGACGACGTGATATTGCGCCTGTGATAAAAGATCCTGACACCTTCGAGCCTCCGCTGCTGCCAACTGCTCCATCTTATCGCCGTAAGCCGCCGACTATTGATTGAAAGTATTTGTGCGAATTTCCCAACTCATGGACCGCCTGCATCACTGTCGTTAACGTCGATTTTTCACCCTTGAGGATTTGCGTTGCCAGTTGTTACAGGACTAGAGCTATGTTGTACAAAACTACCATGTCCTGGGGCGCGACTCGACGTGCCTGCGATTGCGGGGATGCAAACAATGAATATGCGATATTTTTGAGTCTTTGACCGCGGGGAAAGCCGAAAAACAATGAATGGAGTCGAAATAGTCGAGTTTTTCATTCGATCATTTTTTCAAGAAAAATCCTGAACACATATTTTGCAACTCATGAATACGCGTTTAAATAGAAAAAGTGAAAAATTGTAAATGAAATATCTGAAATTCTAAACGCCAGAAAATTTCTCATCACAGGAGAAAATTGTTAGTTTTCCTATTTTTAAATATGTCGATACAAAATAAGTAAAGAATCCCAAATAAAGTAATTCGGCGATAGTAATACGTTGTGCGGATTTTTTGTACTTTTTTTTCCGTCTCGAGCTGACGTTAAGAAAAAAGTAAAAATCAGTACCATTTTTTGAATAGCGCTGACAAATTGTTTTTGCTCAACATAAATATGCGCGATATTGAGCCAGACATCGTTAAATTCGGCCGTTGCTTCACGAACTTGAGAGAATATATCTAGGCCTCATGGACGCAGCCTTTGTGAGCGAGAACCGCGCCAATGCCATTAGGTGCCCAAATGTTTTTCGGGTCGTTTCTCAGTACCTGTTAAGTAAAATTTTCTCATTACAATATTTTCTGTACGCAGTTTCGAACGAGAATTGGAGAAGGTGCTACGAACCTGTTTGTAAATCGTCAAAGCTCTGGCCTGATAACGTTTTTCCCTGTCTTTGTCCTTGCCACTCTGATGCAGTCTGCAGCCAAACATTTCCCAGTGCAATGAGAGAATACGCGTCGGTGTTGCTCGTTGGATTTTTGAGAATTCTCTCAAATTTTTTCTGCCCAGGCCCCCACTCCATTTTGCCTAAATGCAAATATCAGAGCAGAGACCACGCGTCCAGATGCTCGTTGTTTATCCTCAAGGCATCTTTGAACCAATCGGAAGCTTCGTAAATCTGCGCCTTGTGTCTTACCATGCGACCGAGCCTCAAATAACAATCCATGTAGTTCGGATGCTCCTTGAGGATGTCCTTGTACAATTTTTCCGCTCGATCGAACACGCAAAGAGCCTCGGTTCGAGCGAGCCAAGTTGTAAATCGTTGTAAACAATATGGAATTATGATAGACTAGATCCTGAAGCGCATCGGTTCTCGAACGTGCCAGAAAATCTTCCAAATTACTACGTGCTTCTTCAAGATTTATCAAACTGCGAAAGAAACGTCGAAATATTATTTTTCTACGTGGATTAAATATTTTCAAGGCCTCAGGCTTTCAATTATTCATGATCCGAATTTCCATCGTTGCGAATAAACTTTACGAATAATTTTGTATGATATGAATATTTTTGACATCAAAACTAACGATTTTCTCCTATGAAGACAAATTTTCCGACGTCATTTCCATCTAAATGCGTGTAAATTCGAGTCGCGTTTCGTTTATGAGTTGCGAAAAAATGTGTTTAGGATTTTTGTTAAAAACATTTCGGCTCATAGCCTTTCCGGCAATGGGCAAAAAAAATCTTTAATACATTTTTTTTGCGACTCGACGTTTGTAACGTTTTTTCAACGAAACGTGATTTGAATTTACACGCGTTTTGATGGGGAAAATTGGAAATTGAATATCTCAAATTCAAAACGTCAAAAAAAATTTCTTCATGGAAGAAAACTGTCAGTTTTGGTGCCAAGAACGTTTATACATAATTTTTGTAACAGTATAATACCGTAATGAAAAATGTAGCTTTGATAATAAATACTGAATAGATTTTTTTTGCAACGTTTTGGCGAAACGTGATTTTAATTTACACGCGTTTAGATGGGAAAAATGAAAAATGAAATCTCAAATTCAAAACGTCAGAAAACAGTTTTCTTCCATGTTAAATATTCTCAAGGCCTCAGACTGTCAATTATTCACGATCCTGAAATTTCCATCGTTGAGAATAAACGAAATTGAAATTTTTCAAAGTCAAAAAGGCAGATTTTTTATTCCATCAAAACTTTAGGAGAAGAATGAAAACGACGGAAAAAAATTATTCTAAACTTTTGGTGGAATAAAAAAGTTGCCTTTTTTACTTTGAAAAAATTTCAATTTCGTTACGAGTAAAAAAAAAACAAAAAATATCGATTCAGCAATGAGGATTTCTACGCCGTGTAGAAAAATATGAACACGAACCGATAGTGCAGAGCTCCGACGTTGTTATACCGGGGAAAGCCAAAAATTGTTGAAAATTCTCTCAAATTTTTTCTGCCGAGGCTCCCACTCGATTTTGGCTACATGGAAATTTCCAAGCAGAGACCACGCGTTCGAATTCTCGTTGTTTATCCTCAAGGCGTCTTTGAACCGATCGGAAGCTTCGTAAGTCTGCCCCTTGTGTCTTGCCATGCGACCGAGCCTCAAATAACAATCCACGTAGTTCAGATGCTCCTTGACGATGTCTTTGAACAATTTTTCCGCTCGATCAAACACGCAAAGAGCCTCGGTTCGAGCGAGCCAAGTTGTAAATCGTTGTAAACAATATGGAATTATGATAGACTAGATCCTGAAGCGCATCGGTTCTCGAACGTGCCAGAAAATCTTCCAAATTACTACGTGCTTCTTCAAGATTTATCAAACTGCGAAAGAAACGTCGAAATATTATTTTTCTACGTGGATTAAATATTTTCAAGGCCTCAGGCTTTCAATTATTCATGATCCGAATTTCCATCGTTGCGAATAAATTTTACGAATAATTTTGTATGAATATTCTTGACATCAAAACTAACGATTTTCTCCTATGAAGACAAATTTTCCGACGTCATTTCCATCTAAATGCGTGTAAATTCGAGTCGCGTTTCGTTTATGAGTTGCGAAAAAATGTGTTTAGGATTTTTGTTAAAAACATTTCGGCTCATAGCCTTTCCGGCAATGGGCAAAAAAAATCTTTAATACATTTTTTTTGCTACTCGATGTTTGTAACGTTTTTTCAACGAAACGTGATTTGAATTTGAACGCGTTTTGATGGGGAAAATTGGAAAGCGAATACCTCAAATTCGAAACGTCAAAAAAAATTTCTTCATGAAAGAAAACTGTCAGTTTTGGTGCCAAGAACGTTTATACATAATTTTTGTGACAGTATAATACCGTAATGAAAAATGTAACTTTGATAATAAATACTACATACATTTTTTTTGCAACTTTTTGGCGAAACGTGATTTTAATTTACACGCGTTTAGATGGGAAAAATGAAAAATGAAATTTCAAATTCCAAACGTCAGAAAGCAGTTTTCTTCCATGTTAAATATTTTCAAGGCCTCAGACTTTCACTTATTGATGATCCGAAAATTTCCATCGTTGCGAATAGTTTTGTATGAACATTCTTGACACCAAAACTCACAATTTTCTCCTAAGAAGACAAATTTTCCGACGTCATTTCCATCTAAATGCGTGTAAATTCGAGTCACGTTTCGTTTATGAGTTGCGAAAAAATGTGTTTACGATTTTTGTTTTTTGTTAAAAAAATTTCGGCTCATAGCGTTTCCGGCAATGTGCAAGAAAAATCCTTAATACATTTTTTTTTGCGACTCGATATTTGTAACGTTTTCAACGAAACGTGATTTGAATTTACACGCGTTTAGATGGGGAAAATTGGAAATTGAATATCTCAAATTCGAAACGCTAAAAAAAATTTCTTCATGGAACAAAACCGTCAGTTTTGGTGCGAAGAACGTTTACACATAATTTTTGTGACAGTAATACCGTAATATAACTTTGATAATAAATACTAAATACATTTTTTTTGCAACTTTTTGACGAAACGTGATTTTAATTTACACGCGTTTAGATGGGAAAAATAAAAAATGAAATCTCAAATTCCAAACGTCAGAAAGCAGTTTTTTTCCATGGAAAAAAAACTGCAAGTCAAATCGCCATAAAATATGGATAATTTACTACAAAAAACTTGTCTGCAAAAAATAAAAAAATGCAGATTTATCGGAATACAAAGATTTGAAAAACTTCTTGGGACAGATTGAGCCCCAATTTTATGCAGTTATAGGAGACGATAAATTATGAAAGTCAAGTGACAAGGACTCGAGGACGTACGTTTAAAACGGACGGACGTCACGTTAAAAAAGTTGCCATTTTACTTTGAAAAAATTTCAATTTCGTTTCGAGCAAAAAAAAAACAAATATCGATTCAGTGATGAGGATTTCTACGCCGTGTAGAAAAATATAGACACGAACCGATAGTGCAGAGCTCCGACGTTGTTGTACATATTTGCGGCGGTATTTCAACGTGGACTTTTTCCTTCAACATTCTCGTGGCGGTCCCATAAGCACTGAGGGCAGCTACCAGGTCGCTTTGTCCCAGAATTGTTGCCAAGTCGATCCAGGCTACGACGTCGTCGGGTGATTGCTCGGTAACTTTTCTCAGATGATTTTTCGCGATGCCCCTTCTCGACTGTGAGCTGGAGTTTGCGTAAAGCGAACCGATTTTTTCATAGTCTCGTAGTTTCCAGGCTTTCAAGATTCAAAACACTGAGTAGCCTGCGAGATTATTGGAAAAATGATAATTCGATTGCGAACTAATGAATCTTCAGTTTTTTACGTTTATCAAAAATTACCAAGACTCACATTTTTTGAATCGCCACGATAAACGTACATTTGCCCGAGACCAAAATGTGGGAGGACAAAAACCGCAGGCGAGAACTGTATCGCTTGATAATAATATTGGAAAGCTTGCTCGTAATCGCCCTGAATTCGTTGAAAATAAACAGAAAAAAGTCAAATGTTTTATTAGCAACAGAGAAATCGTAATAAATGAAAAATTGATCCAAATTCATATTTACCTGATATGAGCGCCGATGCATTGGCCATCCAGTTGGAGAGCTCGTTCGAAAGGTAAGCACAATTTTAAGATGCGTGAAATTCGGTCCAAGAAGTGGCCCGTGAAGGACCGTCAAAGACAGACAACCCGCTGGTGTGAGCTCGGCCTCGGCCAGGATCAAGATTGAGGAATATGACCGCTTCGTCGCTCATAGCCAGTCACTTGTTTGCGAGATGACGAGCCATCGTCGATTTTCCGACTCCCTTTCCACCAGCTGCCAAATACTCGTGATACTTTTCTCCATTTTTCCGTTTTCATCACCTCGATCGCTACAGGACTGTACCCTCTCGGCGCATAAACTGAAAGTAAAGCTGATTTTTCCTTTGCTCGTTACTTATGCAATAGCCGTAAACTCTTATCACTCCTCAAAGAAGCCGAACCATCAAGTTTCCATGAAAATTAGAATCGTTACTTACGCAGTAGCCGCAAACTCTTCTCGCTCCCCAAAGAACCCGAACCATCAATTTTCTATGAAAATCAAATTTGCATTCCGTTTCCAGAAAGTGGGAGTGACAAGGGTCGCCGTGTTGTCAGCGCTACAAGCCAAGAGACTCAATTTCGTTGGTTATCTTTCCACAGGGTTTTGGTTGGTTTCACCGGAGTTCGATGCTGCTGTCGGCTGCCTCGACAGGCCAAGAAGATCCTCGCATATTGACTGCGGCTGCAGTAGGTGTGGTCGATCGGCAAGCGGAAGAGCTTCGCTCATGACTGCGTCGCGAAGGGATCGAGGGGTGGAAAGGCAGAAGCGGATGTTTCTTTCTAGCCTTTGCCGGTTGAGCTTGTGCCTCCGGGTGACCTGCGGACTGGAACGCGCAGTAAAAAATCTGGAGACAGGGTGTCAGTTGGACCCAGCGCAACTCCTCTACTGCGTCAACTGTACCCCGCAAGCTAAACCACAGCGATGCGATGCACACTTGTTACAGTACAGGAGTTGCGCTGGGTCCAACTGACATCCTGCCAAATCTGGCTAACCTACAAAATCTGTTTCCATGGTTGAAATTTACTATATTGAATGGATAATAAATAAAATAATCAACTGAAATATTTGAAAAAGGAAATTAGAAACTGTACCTGATCGTTGAGTTGTCAGGGGCTCGGACTCTCGTGTATTAAACGTGTTCCGGTGTTCGTAGAATTCGACGACGAGCCGGTGCCTAAAAAGATCAGAATTATTAATGAGTCTTTGTGGCGATTTTGAATAAACAGTCAAAAGTCCTTCATCGGATAAGATAAATCTGCTTACCGGATTAAGTCATCATTGAAATGCTCGCTATATGCCACGATTTTGATTCCCGTTATAACGCCGTCACCAAACATAACCTCAACACAACCGCTTGCTATATACAGCTGATGACACACTGACCTACTGAGCAGCAAGTGTTTATGGTTATACGAGCGTCGCGATGTTTTTGGTTAGGTCTTTATTTTTCATACCGAACCGGCGAACAAGTTGGATTTCGACGTGGGTATTGATTGACGAGGTGCAGGATCAAACCAAGCGATACTTCAAGTGAGACAGAAATACTTTTTCATTTTCGAACGTGCGCATACCAGGATTATGACGAAAGCTGTAAATTCTTTAAGAACGAAAGGAATGGGGAATTATGCATTAAAAATCATACGCGGTGATAATTTTACTACTTTATAATTTCGTTTTGTTTCTTTATTACCTTTCCTTATAAATGGTTAACTTTATTTCTTGTTTTTAAATAATATTCTTTATCATCTTTCCTTTTAAATAATAATAAATAATATTCTTTACAATCTTTCCTTTTAAATAATAATAATAATTTTTCTTTTCATTGCCCCTTTATGCAGCTCCTGTGAACAGAAAAAAGAAATCGTTTGAGTTTATTAATTAAGTTGAATAAATGAAATGCAAAAAGTTTATATGTGTATTTATTCACCTCGTCCGCCGATATGGCCACCACGGCCACTGCGCCCACGCCAGTTCTTGCCACGACGGGCGACCTTCCACCCCATTATGTCAGCCGTCCGTTCTTGTAGGCGTGCGAGTATGTCGATTTTTTTTTTCCCTGGACTCGCCAACCAGCTCTCGTTCCCGAATCTGCAATGAATTAAATATTTTGCATTATTATTTTTGGCATTTTTGTATTGTGAAATCTAGCACCGTGTGATTCAATGCTATTTATGTGATAGGTGAAACTGCAGGGTCTCAGATGGACCCAGCGCAACTCCTCCACTGCGTTGAATGTCCTTCGCACCGCAGGGTGCTAAACCGTAGCAGTGCGGGGCACAGTTGACACAGTAGAGGAGTTGCGCTGGGTCCAAATGACACCCTGCCGGTGAAGCAGCCAGGCACGGTGCAACACAATCCTCACTGCGCAGCGTTGACATTCAGTCGCACAGTCTTGGACTTTGCACTATTTTGTAAAAATTAAAATTTCCTATTAATCAAGTCATGTTTTCTTTACTTACGGTTCCTTCTTCACTCTGCACCCCCCAGTGGCTGCTGTTGCTGATTTTCATTATTATTATTATTGGGCGGCGGCTGTTGGCTGGCCACCCTGGGGTGGCCATCATCCTCTTGTCGTGCAGGCGGAGGCTGAGGCAGATTAACGGCCTCTGGGTTCGCAGTAGCCACCAGGCCACCAGCACCCTCGTTGTCTGCAAATCCCGCGGGTTGAGCGTTGTTTGCCATTGTACTTTTCTAAAAATAAATAAAAAAATTAATTCAAAAAAAGCATGCAACAACGAAATGGAAAAATAAATTGAAAAAAAAAACACGCACTTTTAATGACGATATATAACGTCAAAAAATCATGCCATGAAAGGACATGCCAAGAAAGGAAAAGCATGCAACAACGAAATGGAAAAATAAATGAAAAAGACACGCACTTTCAATAACGATAACGACAAAAATAACGATAACGACAAAAAAAAATCATGCCAGGAAAAGGACACGCGAAGAGAGGATCAATAACAAAAAACTCACGTGTTTCTTCTTCCGTCGTTGCTCGATCGAATGATTTTTGCGCGGTTCTTTCATATTCGTCAGAATGGTCCGTGCGCTGCAGGTGGCACTACTATCGGCAAAGTACGCGCCCTTGCGTCTGAATTTAATATCTTCCGCTCATAAAACGAGGGTCACATTTATTATTTTAATAAATAGTTTAAACGACTCTAATAATAACATGAAGAACTTGTACAACAAATTTCCGATGTATTAAAACAATCGGAGATAAGAATTATAAAATGCATGTATACCAAGTGCATATGGGGCATTCCATGCCGATTCGACCTGGGTCTGACCCTCAACCCCTCAAATCTGGTTTCCGATTCTTCCTATCATTACTCTCAGTATATGAAGCAATTAGAATTTTTTTCAGATTTTTTAAAATAAATTTGAGCGCGTCATGATTTTTTGAATTTTTTTTTTGAACTCCTCGATGGCCGCAATCGAAAAATCTGGAAAAATTCCCAAAAATACAGTGTCAGATATAAAAATTGTTGGTGTGAAATTCATAATGTCTGGGCTCTTGCTTCAACCCATTTCTTGACTTTTTTGAGAAAATAAAGATAAAAATAATTAGAAGCCGAGGTCAATTAACTGTAGTAATTTACTGTTGCTCGAAATTTTGTATCTATATATAGCATCAGATTTTTGAAAACACTTCTTCGATTTTTCTAAAGTGTATTTTGCAATTTTTTTTAAATAGTTAGACGTTCACGCTAGGAAGGGGTGGGTAGGGGTGTGTGTGTGCGTGCGTGCGTGCGTGTGTGTGTGTGTGCACACCCCTTCCTACCCCCTCTCTTTTCCCAGCGTGAACGTCAAAATATTTAAAATATTCGACTATTTATGAGAACTTCCAAACCCCATAACTCATGGAGTTCATGGGAAATTTCAGCCTCCCCCGACGGAATATCATTATTGGCGAAAAATTGAAGGAATCTATGAAAAAAAAAAAATTCCCCCATTTTTCGGAAAAGGGTTGCAACATCGATCGCCATGCCTCATCGTGGACATTGTACGCTTATTTACGCACTTATTGTAAGTGCAATTCGCATCATTTTTGAGTCCCTAATTAGGGTTTTTGTCAACCATGGAGAAAGAAAAATTCCAAAATTGCAAAATACACTTCAGAAAAATCGAAGAAGTGTTTTCAAAAATCTGGTGTTATATATGCATACAGAATTTCGATCAACAGTAAATTACTACAGTTAAGTGACCTCTGCTTCTATTTATTTGTATCTTTACATAAACGCCTATTTTACTGTATATAAGAGTACGGCAGCTCTCGCGCTACGCTTTTCTTTTAATACTTGGCGTTGAGCCGCTGCCGCATCTCTTGATTTTCTCAAAAAACTAAAAAAATGGGTTGAAGCAAAAGCCCAGACATTATGAATTTCACACCAACATTTTCTATATCTGACACTGTATTTTTTGGAATTTTTTCAGATTTTTCGATTGCGGCCATCGAGGAGTTCAAAAAAAAAATTCAAAAAATCATGACGCGCTCAAATTGATTTTCAAAAATCTTAAAAAAATTCTAATAGCTTTATAGACTGAGAGTAATGATAGGAAAAATCGGCAACCAGATTTGAGGGGTTGAGGGTCAGACCCAGGTCGAATTGGCATGGATCGCCCCATATAATTAGTGGCTATAGACCATTTTTCAGAGGCATTTTTTCCTCGCTTTTGTAACTTATTTGTTATAATACGATATTGATTGATTGTTATCTTTATTCCAAAATATTATATCAAAACAGTGGAATTGGAAAGAAATGTAACCCTTCGTGCGATGAAATTTTAGACAGAAATGAGTTTTTCCCTCATGTTGCTGGATTTACTTATTTTTGCACGCTAGATGGCACTGCTCACGGCAAGAATGTGTATTGTTGCTCTGTGACAGCAGTAACGAGTGGTGGCAAAATAGGTTGGTACTAATGACGCGCCTTTCCTCTCTGCGTCGAAAGAAAGTTCAAATATTTTTTGAACGTATCTCGGAGTACGAAGTTCGAGGTGTGTGAAAATTATGAAGAAAATAGATATTAATTAATTGTACAGATATACGATAATCATCCATGGGGTATGAAAATTTGTAACTATACATACTAAAGTATGTTTTTCGTTCGGTTTTTGGTTTTCTCGTCGATATTTAAAAAAAATGAATATGTCCACCTGTCGGGAAAAATCCGAACTAATATGGATGTTAATTATGGCGCGATTTTTTACTCCATGAAATATTGAAAATAATATTGTTGTAATTGTGATAATACTTTTGTTAATGAAAGTGACAAAGTGATCAAGTGACGATAATACGCGTTAAATAAATATAACTCGATCGACAGGTCGGCTTGTCTTTGTCCTGGTCATCGCGGCAATTCATAAGTAAAAATTGTGTCAGGAATGATTATAAATAAAAAATAACCATTTGGAAAGTCCGTCTTATTTGTCTTTTGCAGTATGCATTGTCAAATCCTTTCCCTCCGTTCATTTCAAAGCCAAAGATATAAAAAAGCATGCTCCGCAATGAAATCTGTCAACCGATGAAAAGATAATTCCCCTGCGCTTCGCAGTGCGCAGTGTCCTTTCAAGACTCATCGTTATATGTGATTGACTCCAATAACATTTCTCCATCGGTCGGTTCGATTGGGCTGCAACAAAACATCAAGGTGTTTCGCAGTTTGCATTTTCAAATCCTTTCCCTCCGATGATGATTTCAAAGCTAAAGATATCAAAAAGCATACTCCGCAGTTGCATGGAATCTGTCAATCGAAGAGAAAACTTTGTTCCTCTGCGCTTCAAACTGCGGACCAAACTTTCAAGTCACATCTTGACATGACATTGACCGGAATAACATTCCTCCTTCGGTTCGAAAAGATTCTATGCCTTTACGATATTTGAGCGAAACTCTGCAGTCTCTTGATTCGCAGGTGAAAAATCAGCATTGCTTTTTTTTCAAGCTCTGGACGAAAACCGAAAATTGCATTCTCGCGATAAACTGAGACGTTGGCGCGTGTTTGCTCTCCGTTTCAGCGTATCAAACCATGTCGATGAAGGAAAAATAATAATTGATGTCATTGTTAATCGGAGAAGAGCGATTTTCGTTTGAAAATTGATGGAAAATCGTCATTTTCAAGCAAAAATCGTGGTAATGAGAAAAAAATCATATCTCGGTGGAAAATTGAGATAGAGACTCAATTCTGGGCTTAAATTGAGCTCCACAGAGTCTAGTTACAGGGAAAAATTCCACATTTTATTCTCATGGAGCCAAGAAGAAAAATTCTTGGCGACAACTCCATGCTAAAATATTGATTTTTTCCAAGTCGAGGTCAAAAATCGAAAATTGAATTCTCGCAATAAATCGAGACTTTGGCACGTGTTTCTTCTTTGTTTCAGCGTACTAAATCGAGTGGCTGGAAAAAAAATCATGATTTTACCATTTTCGCTCGGAGAAGAGCGATTTTCGTTTGAAAATTGACGAAAAATCGTCATTTTCAAGCAAAAATCACGGTAATGGGAAAAAAATCATATCTCGGTGAAAAATCGAGATAGAGATATAATTCTAGGCTTAATTTAAGCAGCACAGAGTCTAGTTGCAGGGAAAAAATCCACATTTTATTCTCATGTAGCCGAAAAGAAAAATTCTGCGCTACAACTTCGTGCAAAAATATTGATTTTTCCCAACTCGTGGTCAAAAATCGAAAATTGAATTCTCGCAATAAATCGAGACTTTGGCACGTGTTTCCTCGTTGTTTTAGCGTATCGAACCGAGTGGCTGAAAAAAAAATCATGATTTTACCATTTTCGCTCGGAGAAGAGCGATTTTCGTTTGAAAATTGACGAAAAATTGTCATTTTCAAGCAAAAATCATGGTAATGGGAAAAAAATCACATCTCGGTGATAAATCGAGATAGAGACATTATTCTGGGCTTAATTCAAGCTCCACAGAGTCTAGTTGCAGGGAAAAAATCCACATTTCATTCTCATGTAGCCGAGAAGAAAAATTCTGCGCTACAACTTCGTGCAAAAATATTGATTTTTTCCAAGTCGAGGTGAAAAATCGAAAACTGAATTCTCGCAATAAATCGAGACTTTGGCACGTGTTTCCTCTTTGTTTCAGCGTCCTAAATCAAGTGGCTGGAAAAAAAATCATGTATTTACCATTTTCGCTCGGAGAAGAGCGATTTTCGTTCGAAAATTGACGAAAAATCGTCATTTTCAAGCAAAAATCATGGTTATGGGAAAAAAATCATATCTCGGTGAAAAATCGAGATAGAGACATAATTCTGGGCTTAATTTAAGCTCCACAGAGTCTAGTTGCAGGGAAAAAATCCACATTTTATTCTCATGTAGCCGAGAAGAAAAATTCTACGCTACAACTTCATGCTAAAATATTGATTTTTTCCAAGTCGAGGTGAAAAATCGAAAACTGAATTCTCGCAATAAATCGAGACTTTGGCACGTGTTTCCTCTTTGTTTCAGCGTCCTAAATCGAGTGGCTGGAAAAAAAATCATGATTTTACCATTTTCGCTCGGAGAAGAGCGATTTTCGTTTTTTTTGCTCGAAAATTGACGAAAAATCGTCATTTTCAAGCAAAAATCATGGTAATGGGAAAAAAATCATATCTCGGTGAAAAATCGAGATAGAGACATAATTCTGGGCTTAATTTAAGCTCCACAGAGTCTAGTTGCAGGGAAAAAATCCACATTTTATTCTCATGTAGCCGAGAAGAAAAATTCTGCGCTACAACTTCATGCTAAAATATTGATTTTTTCCAAGTCGAGGTGAAAAATCGAAAACTGAATTCTCGCAATAAATCGAGACTTTGGCACGTGTTTCCTCTTTGTTTCAGCGTCCTAAATCGAGTGGCTGGAAAAAAAATCATGATTTTACCATTTTCGCTCGGAGAAGAGCGATTTTCGTTTGAAAATTGACGAAAAATCGTCATTTTCAAGCAAAAATCATGGTAATGGGAAAAAAATCATATCTCGGTGAAAAATCGAGATAGAGACATAATTCTGGGCTTAATTTAAGCTCCACAGAGTCTAGTTGCAGGGAAAAAATCCACATTTCATTCTCATGTAGCCGAGAAGAAAAATTCTGCGCTACAACTTCGTGCAAAAATATTGATTTTTCCCAACTCGTGGTCAAAAATCGAAAATTGAATTCTCGCAATAAATCGAAACTTTGGCACGTGTTTCCTCGTTGTTTTAGCGTATCGAACCGAGTGGCTGAAAAAAAATCATGATTTTACCATTTTCGCTCGGAGAAGAGCGATTTTCGTTTGAAAATTGACGAAAAATTGTCATTTTCAAGCAAAAATCATGGTAATGGGAAAAAAATCATATCTCGGTGAAAAATCGAGATAGAGACATAATTCTGGGCTTAATTCAAGCTCCACAGAGTCTAGTTGCAGGGAAAAAATCCACATTTTATTCTCATGTAGCCGAGAAGAAAAATTCTGCGCTACAACTTCATGCTAAAATATTGATTTTTTCCAAGTCGAGGTGAAAAATCGAAAACTGAATTCTCGCAATAAATCGAGACTTTGGCACGTGTTTCCTCTTTGTTTCAGCGTCCTAAATCGAGTGGCTGGAAAAAAAATCATGATTTTACCATTTTCGCTCGGAGAAGAGCGATTTTCGTTTGAAAATTGACGAAAAATCGTCATTTTCAAGCAAAAATCATGGTAATGGGAAAAAAATCATATCTCGGTGAAAAATCGAGATAGAGACATAATTCTGGGCTTAATTTAAGCTCCACAGAGTCTAGTTGCAGGGAAAAAATCCACATTTTATTCTCATGTAGCCGAGAAGAAAAATTCTGCGCTACAACTTCGTGCAAAAATATTGATTTTTTCCTAGTCGTGGTCAAAAATCGAAAATTGAATTCTCGCAATAAATCGAGACTATGGCACGTGTTTCCTCGTTGTTTCAGCGTATCGAACCGAGTGGCTGAAAAAAAATCATGATTTTACCATTTTCGCTCGGAGAAGAGCGATTTTCGTTTGAAAATTGACGAAAAATTGTCATTTTCAAGCAAAAATCATGGTAATGGGAAAAAAATCATATCTCGGTGAAAAATCGAGATAGAGACATAATTCTGGGCTTAATTCAAGCTCCACAGAGTCCAGTTGCAGGGAAAAAATCCACATTTTATTCTCATGTAGCCGAGAAGAAAAATTCTGCGCTACAACTTCGTGCAAAAATATTGATTTTTCCCAACTCGTGGTCAAAAATCGGAAATTGAATTCTCGCAATAAATCGAGACTTTGGCACGGGTTTCCTCGTTGTTTTAGCGTATCGAACCGAGTGGCTGAAAAAAAAATCATGATTTTACCATTTTCGCTCGGAGAAGAGCGATTTTCGTTTGAAAATTGACGAAAAATTGTCATTTTCAAGCAAAAATCATGGTAATGGGAAAAAAATCATATCTCGGTGAAAAATCGAGATAGAGACATAATTCTGGGCTTAATTCAAGCTCCACAGAGTCTAGTTGCAGGGAAAAAATCCACATTTTATTCTCATGGAGCCAAGAAGAAAAATTCTTGGCGACAACTCCATGCTAAAATATTGATTTTTTCCAAGTCGAGGTCAAAAATCGAAAATTGAATTCTCGCAATAAATCGAGACTTTGGCTCGTGTTTCCTCTTTGTTTCAGCGTCCTAAATCGAGTGGCTGGAAAAAAAATCATGATTTTACCATTTTCGCTCGGAGAAGAGCGATTTTCGTTTGAAAATTGACGAAAAATCGTCATTTTCAAGCAAAAATCATGGTAATGGGAAAAAAATCATATCTCGGTGAAAAATCGAGATAGAGACATAATTCTGGGCTTAATTTAAGCTCCACAGAGTCTAGTTGCAGGGAAAAAATCCACATTTTATTCTCATGTAGCCGAGAAGAAAAATTCTGCGCTACAACTTCATGCTAAAATATTGATTTTTTCCAAGTCGAGGTGAAAAATCGAAAACTGAATTCTCGCAATAAATCGAGACTTTGGCACGTGTTTCCTCTTTGTTTCAGCGTCCTAAATCGAGTGGCTGGAAAAAAAATCATGATTTTACCATTTTCGCTCGGAGAAGAGCGATTTTCGTTTGAAAATTGACGAAAAATCGTCATTTTCAAGCAAAAATCATGGTAATGGGAAAAAAATCATATCTCGGTGAAAAATCGAGATAGAGACATAATTCTGGGCTTAATTTAAGCTCCACAGAGTCTAGTTGCAGGGAAAAAATCCACATTTTATTCTCATGTAGCCGAAAAGAAAAATTCTGCGCTACAACTTCATGCTAAAATATTGATTTTTTCCAAGTCGAGGTGAAAAATCGAAAACTGAATTCTCGCAATAAATCGAGACTTTGGCACGTGTTTCCTCTTTGTTTCAGCGTCCTAAATCGAGTGGCTGGAAAAAAAATCATGATTTTACCATTTTCGCTCGGAGAAGAGTTATTTTCGTTTGAAAATTGACGAAAAATCGTCATTTTCAAGCAAAAATCATGGTAATGGGAAAAAAATCACATCTCGGTGATAAATCGAGATAGAGACATTATTCTGGGCTTAATTCAAGCTCCACAGAGTCTAGTTGCAGGGAAAAAATCCACATTTCATTCTCATGTAGCCGAGAAGAAAAATTCTGCGCTACAACTTCATGCTAAAATATTGATTTTTCCCAACTCGTGGTCAAAAATCGAAAATTGAATTCTCGCAATAAATCGAGACTATGGCACGTGTTTCCTCGTTGTTTCAGCGTATCGAACCGAGTGGCTGAAAAAAAATCATGATTTTACCATTTTCGCTCGGAGAAGAGCGATTTTCGTTTGAAAATTGACGAAAAATTGTCATTTTCAAGCAAAAATCATGGTACCGGGAAAAAAATCATATCTCGGTGAAAAATCGAGATAGAGACATAATTCTGGGCTTAATTCAAGCTCCACAGAGTCCAGTTGCAGGGAAAAAATCCACATTTTATTCTCATGTAGCCGAGAAGAAAAATTCTGCGCTACAACTTCGTGCAAAAATATTGATTTTTCCCAACTCGTGGTCAAAAATCGGAAATTGAATTCTCGCAATAAATCGAGACTTTGGCACGTGTTTCCTCTTTGTTTCAGCGTCCTAAATCGAGTGGCTGGAAAAAAAATCATGATTTTACCATTTTCGCTCGGAGAAGAGTTATTTTCGTTTGAAAATTGACGAAAAATCGTCATTTTCAAGCAAAAATCATGGTAATGGGAAAAAAATCATATCTCGGTGAAAAATCGAGATAGAGACATAATTCTGGGCTTAATTTAAGCTCCACAGAGTCTAGTTGCAGGGAAAAAATCCACATTTTATTCTCATGTAGCCGAGAAGAAAAATTCTGCGCTACAACTTCATGCTAAAATATTGATTTTTTCCAAGTCGAGGTGAAAAATCGAAAACTGAATTCTCGCAATAAATCGAGACTTTGGCACGTGTTTCCTCTTTGTTTCAGCGTCCTAAATCGAGTGGCTGGAAAAAAAATCATGATTTTACCATTTTCGCTCGGAGAAGAGCGATTTTCGTTTGAAAATTGACGAAAAATCGTCATTTTCAAGCAAAAATCATGGTAATGGGAAAAAAATCATATCTCGGTGAAAAATCGAGATAGAGACATAATTCTGGGCTTAATTTAAGCTCCACAGAGTCTAGTTGCAGGGAAAAAATCCACATTTTATTCTCATGTAGCCGAGAAGAAAAATTCTGCGCTACAACTTCGTGCAAAAATATTGATTTTTCCCAACTCGTGGTCAAAAATCGAAAATTGAATTCTCGCAATAAATCGAGACTATGGCACGTGTTTCCTCGTTGTTTCAGCGTATCGAACCGAGTGGCTGAAAAAAAATCATGATTTTACCATTTTCGCTCGGAGAAGAGCGATTTTCGTTTGAAAATTGACGAAAAATTGTCATTTTCAAGCAAAAATCATGGTAATGGGAAAAAAATCATATCTCGGTGAAAAATCGAGATAGAGACATAATTCTGGGCTTAATTCAAGCTCCACAGAGTCCAGTTGCAGGGAAAAAATCCACATTTTATTCTCATGTAGCCGAGAAGAAAAATTCTGCGCTACAACTTCGTGCAAAAATATTGATTTTTCCCAACTCGTGGTCAAAAATCGGAAATTGAATTCTCGCAATAAATCGAGACTTTGGCACGTGTTTCCTCGTTGTTTTAGCGTATCGAACCGAGTGGCTGAAAAAAAAATCATGATTTTACCATTTTCGCTCGGAGAAGAGCGATTTTCGTTTGAAAATTGACGAAAAATTGTCATTTTCAAGCAAAAATCATGGTAATGGGAAAAAAATCATATCTCGGTGAAAAATCGAGATAGAGACATAATTCTGGGCTTAATTCAAGCTCCACAGAGTCTAGTTGCAGGGAAAAAATCCACATTTTATTCTCATGGAGACAAGAAGAAAAATTCTTGGCGACATCTCCATGCTAAAATATTGATTTTTTCCAAGTCAAGGTCAAAAATCGAAAATTGAATTTTCGCAATAAATCGAGACTTTGGCTCGTGTTTCCTCTTTGTTCCAGCGTCCTAAATCGAGTGGCTGGAAAAAAAATAATGATTTTACCATTTTCGCTCGGAGAAGAGCGATTTTCGTTTGAAAATTGACGAAAAATCGTAATTTTCAAGCAAAAATCATGGTAATGGGAAAAAAATCATATCTCGGTGAAAAATCGAGATAGAGACATAATTCTGGGCTTAATTTAAGCTCCACAGAGTCTAGTTGCAGGGAAAGAATCCACATTTCATTCTCATGTAGCCGAGAAGAAAAATTCTGCGCTACAACTTCGTGCAAAATTATTGATTTTTCCCAACTCGTGGTCAAAAATCGAAAATTGAATTCTCGCAATAAATCGAAACTTTGGCACGTGTTTCCTCGTTGTTTTAGCGTATCGAACCGAGTGGCTGAAAAAAAAATCATGATTTTACCATTTTCGCTCGGAGAAGAGCGATTTTCGTTTGAAAATTGACGAAAAATCGTAATTTTCAAGCAAAAATCATGGTAATGGGAAAAAAATCATATCTCGGTGAAAAATCGAGATAGAGACATAATTCTGGGCTCAATTTAAGCTCCACAGAGTCTAGTTGCAGGGAAAAATTCCACATTTTATTCTCATGTAGCCGAGAAGAAAAATTCTGCGCTACAACTTCATGCTAAAATATTGATTTTTTCCAAGTCGAGGTGAAAAATCGAAAACTGAATTCTCGCAATAAATCGAGACTTTGGCACGTGTTTCCTCTTTGTTTCAGCGTCCTGAATCGAGTGGCTGGAAAAAAAATCATGATTTTACCATTTTCGCTCGGAGAAGAGCGATTTTCGTTTGAAAATTGACGAAAAATCGTCATTTTCAAGCAAAAATCATGGTAATGGGAAAAAAATCATATCTCGGTGAAAAATCGAGATAGAGACATAATTCTGGGCTTAATTTAAGCTCCACAGAGTCTAGTTGCAGGGAAAAAATCCACATTTCATTCTCATGTAGCCGAGAAGAAAAATTCTGCGCTACAACTTCGTGCAAAAATATTGATTTTTCCCAACTCGTGGTCAAAAATCGAAAATTGAATTCTCGCAATAAATCGAGACTATGGCACGTGTTTCCTCGTTGTTTCAGCGTATCGAACCGAGTGGCTGAAAAAAAATCATGATTTTACCATTTTCGCTCGGAGAAGAGCGATTTTCGTTTGAAAATTGACGAAAAATTGTCATTTTCAAGCAAAAATCATGGTAATGGGAAAAAAATCATATCTCGGTGAAAAATCGAGATAGAGACATAATTCTGGGCTTAATTCAAGCTCCACAGAGTCCAGTTGCAGGGAAAAAATCCACATTTTATTCTCATGTAGCCGAGAAGAAAAATTCTGCGCTACAACTTCGTGCAAAAATATTGATTTTTCCCAACTCGTGGTCAAAAATCGAAAATTGAATTCTCGCAATAAATCGAGACTTTGGCACGGGTTTCCTCGTTGTTTTAGCGTATCGAACCGAGTGGCTGAAAAAAAAATCATGATTTTACCATTTTCGCTCGGAGAAGAGCGATTTTCGTTTGAAAATTGACGAAAAATTGTCATTTTCAAGCAAAAATCATGGTAATGGGAAAAAAATCATATCTCGGTGAAAAATCGAGATAGAGACATAATTCTGGGCTTAATTCAAGCTCCACAGAGTCTAGTTGCAGGGAAAAAATCCACATTTCATTCTCATGTAGCCGAGAAGAAAAATTCTGCGCTACAACTTCGTGCAAAAATATTGATTTTTCCCAACTCGTGGTCAAAAATCGAAAATTGAATTCTCGCAATAAATCGAAACTTTGGCACGTGTTTCCTCGTTGTTTTAGCGTATCGAACCGAGTGGCTGAAAAAAAATCATGATTTTACCATTTTCGCTCGGAGAAGAGCGATTTTCGTTTGAAAATTGACGAAAAATTGTCATTTTCAAGCAAAAATCATGGTAATGGGAAAAAAATCATATCTCGGTGAAAAATCGAGATAGAGACATAATTCTGGGCTCAATTCAAGCTCCACAGAGTCTAGTTGCAGGGAAAAAATCCACATTTTATTCTCATGGAGCCAAGAAGAAAAATTCTTGGCGACAACTCCATGCTAAAATATTGATTTTTTCCAAGTCGAGGTCAAAAATCGAAAATTGAATTCTCGCAATAAATCGAGACTTTGGCTCGTGTTTCCTCTTTGTTTCAGCGTCCTAAATCGAGTGGCTGGAAAAAAAATCATGATTTTACCATTTTCGCTCGGAGAAGAGCGATTTTCGTTTGAAAATTGACGAAAAATCGTCATTTTCAAGCAAAAATCATGGTAATGGGAAAAAAATCATATCTCGGTGAAAAATCGAGATAGAGACATAATTCTGGGCTTAATTTAAGCTCCACAGAGTCTAGTTGCAGGGAAAAAATCCACATTTTATTCTCATGTAGCCGAGAAGAAAAATTCTGCGCTACAACTTCGTGCAAAAATATTGATTTTTCCCAACTCGTGGTCAAAAATCGAAAATTGAATTCTCGCAATAAATCGAGACTATGGCACGTGTTTCCTCGTTGTTTCAGCGTATCGAACCGAGTGGCTGAAAAAAAATCATGATTTTACCATTTTCGCTCGGAGAAGAGCGATTTTCGTTTGAAAATTGACGAAAAATTGTCATTTTCAAGCAAAAATCATGGTAATGGGAAAAAAATCATATCTCGGTGAAAAATCGAGATAGAGACATAATTCTGGGCTTAATTCAAGCTCCACAGAGTCTAGTTGCAGGGAAAAAATCCACATTTTATTCTCATGTAGCCGAGAAGAAAAATTCTGCGCTACAACTTCGTGCAAAAATATTGATTTTTCCCAACTCGTGGTCAAAAATCGAAAATTGAATTCTCGCAATAAATCGAGACTTTGGCACGGGTTTCCTCGTTGTTTTAGCGTATCGAACCGAGTGGCTGAAAAAAAAATCATGATTTTACCATTTTCGCTCGGAGAAGAGCGATTTTCGTTTGAAAATTGACGAAAAATTGTCATTTTCAAGCAAAAATCATGGTAATGGGAAAAAAATCATATCTCGGTGAAAAATCGAGATAGAGACATAATTCTGGGCTTAATTCAAGCTCCACAGAGTCTAGTTGCAGGGAAAAAATCCACATTTATTCTCATGTAGCCGAGAAGAAAAATTCTGCGCTACAACTTCATGCTAAAATATTGATTTTTTCCAAGTCGAGGTGAAAAATCGAAAACTGAATTCTCGCAATAAATCGAGACTTTGGCACGTGTTTCCTCTTTGTTTCAGCGTCCTAAATCGAGTGGCTGGAAAAAAAATCATGATTTTACCATTTTCGCTCGGAGAAGAGCGATTTTCGTTTGAAAATTGACGAAAAATCGTCATTTTCAAGCAAAAATCATGGTAATGGGAAAAAAATCATATCTCGGTGAAAAATCGAGATAGAGACATAATTCTGGGCTTAATTTAAGCTCCACAGAGTCTAGTTGCAGGGAAAAAATCCACATTTTATTCTCATGTAGCCGAGAAGAAAAATTCTGCGCTACAACTTCATGCTAAAATATTGATTTTTTCCAAGTCGAGGTGAAAAATCGAAAACTGAATTCTCGCAATAAATCGAGACTATGGCACGTGTTTCCTCGTTGTTTCAGCGTATCGAACCGAGTGGCTGAAAAAAAATCATGATTTTACCATTTTCGCTCGGAGAAGAGCGATTTTCGTTTGAAAATTGACGAAAAATTGTCATTTTCAAGCAAAAATCATGGTAATGGGAAAAAAATCATATCTCGGTGAAAAATCGAGATAGAGACATAATTCTGGGCTTAATTTAAGCTCCACAGAGTCTAGTTGCAGGGAAAAAATCCACATTTTATTCTCATGTAGCCGAGAAGAAAAATTCTGCGCTACAACTTCATGCTAAAATATTGATTTTTTCCAAGTCGAGGTGAAAAATCGAAAACTGAATTCTCGCAATAAATCGAGACTTTGGCACGTGTTTCCTCTTTGTTTCAGCGTCCTAAATCGAGTGGCTGGAAAAAAAATCATGATTTTACCATTTTCGCTCGGAGAAGAGCGATTTTCGTTTGAAAATTGACGAAAAATCGTCATTTTCAAGCAAAAATCATGGTTACGGGAAAAAAATCATATCTCGGTGAAAAATCGAGATAGAGACATAATTCTGGGCTTAATTCAAGCTCCACAGAGTCTAGTTGCAGGGAAAAAAACCACATTTCAATCTCATGTAGCCGAGAAGAAAAATTCTGCGCTACAACTTCGTGCAAAAATATTGATTTTTCCCAACTCGTGGTCAAAAATCGAAAATTGAATTCTCGCAATAAATCGAGACTATGGCACGTGTTTCCTCGTTGTTTTAGCGTATCGAACCGAGTGGCTGAAAAAAAATCATGATTTTACCATTTTCGCTCGGAGAAGAGCGATTTTCGTTTGAAAATTGACGAAAAATTGTCATTTTCAAGCAAAAATCATGGTAATGGGAAAAAAATCATATCTCGGTGAAAAATCGAGATAGAGACATAATTCTGGGCTCAATTCAAGCTCCACAGAGTCTAGTTGCAGGGAAAAAATCCACATTTTATTCTCATGGAGCCAAGAAGAAAAATTCTTGGCGACAACTCCATGCTAAAATATTGATTTTTTCCAAGTCGAGGTCAAAAATCGAAAATTGATCTCTCGCAATAAATCGAGACTTTGGCTCGTGTTTCCTCTTTGTTTCAGCGTCCTAAATCGAGTGGCTGGAAAAAAAATCATGATTTTACCATTTTCGCTCAGAGAAGAGCGATTTTCGTTTGAAAATTGACGAAAAAACGTCATTTTCAAGCAAAAATCATGGTAATCGGAAAAAAATCATATCTCGGTGAAAAATCGAGATAGAGACATAATTCTAAGCTTAATTGAAGCTCCACAGAGTCTTGTTGCAGGGAAAAAATCCACATTTTATTCTCATATAGCCGAGAAGAAAAATTCTGCGCTACAACTTCGTGCAAAAATATTGATTTTTCCCAACTCGTGGTCAAAAATCGAAAATTGAATTCTCGCAATAAATCGAGACTATGGCACGTGTTTCCTCGTTGTTTCAGCGTATCGAACCGAGTGGCTGAAAAAAAAATCATGATTTTACCATTTTCGCTCGGAGAAGAGCGATTTTCGTTTGAAAATTGACGAAAAATTGTCATTTTCAAGCAAAAATCATGGTAATGGGAAAAAAATCATATCTCGGTGAAAAATCGAGATAGAGACATAATTCTGGGCTTAATTCAAGCTCCACAGAGTCCAGTTGCAGGGAAAAAATCCACATTTTATTCTCATGTAGCCGAGAAGAAAAATTCTGCGCTACAACTTCGTGCAAAAATATTGATTTTTCCCAACTCGTGGTCAAAAATCGGAAATTGAATTCTCGCAATAAATCGAGACTTTGGCACGTGTTTCCTCGTTGTTTTAGCGTATCGAACCGAGTGGCTGAAAAAAAAATCATGATTTTACCATTTTCGCTCGGAGAAGAGCGATTTTCGTTTGAAAATTGACGAAAAATTGTCATTTTCAAGCAAAAATCATGGTAATGGGAAAAAAATCATATCTCGGTGAAAAATCGAGATAGAGACATAATTCTGGGCTTAATTCAAGCTCCACAGAGTCTAGTTGCAGGGAAAAAATCCACATTTTATTCTCATGGAGCCAAGAAGAAAAATTCTTGGCGACAACTCCATGCTAAAATATTGATTTTTTCCAAGTCGAGGTGAAAAATCGAAAACTGAATTCTCGCAATAAATCGAGACTTTGGCACGTGTTTCCTCTTTGTTTCAGCGTCCTAAATCGAGTGGCTGGAAAAAAAATCATGATTTTACCATTTTCGCTCGGAGAAGAGCGATTTTCGTTTGAAAATTGACGAAAAATCGTCATTTTCAAGCAAAAATCATGGTAATGGGAAAAAAATCATATCTCGGTGAAAAATCGAGATAGAGACATAATTCTGGGCTTAATTTAAGCTCCACAGAGTCTAGTTGCAGGGAAAAAATCCACATTTTATTCTCATGTAGCCGAGAAGAAAAATTCTGCGCTACAACTTCGTGCAAAAATATTGATTTTTCCCAACTCGTGGTCAAAAATCGAAAATTGAATTCTCGCAATAAATCGAGACTATGGCACGTGTTTCCTCGTTGTTTCAGCGTATCGAACCGAGTGGCTGAAAAAAAATCATGATTTTACCATTTTCGCTCGGAGAAGAGCGATTTTCGTTTGAAAATTGACGAAAAATCGTCATTTTCAAGCAAAAATCATGGTTATGGGAAAAAAATCATATCTCGGTGAAAAATCGAGATAGAGACATAATTCTGGGCTTAATTTAAGCTCCACAGAGTCTAGTTGCAGGGAAAAAATCCAAATTTTATTCTCATGTAGCCGAGAAGAAAAATTCTGCGCTACAACTTCGTGCAAAAATATTGATTTTTCCCAACTCGTGGTCAAAAATCGAAAATTGAATTCTCGCAATAAATCGAGACTATGGCACGTGTTTCCTCGTTGTTTCAGCGTATCGAACCGAGTGGCTGGAAAAAAAATCATGATTTTACCATTTTCGCTCGGAGAAGAGCGATTTTCGTTTGAAAATTGACGAAAAATCGTCATTTTCAAGCAAAAATCATGGTAATGGGAAAAAAATCATATCTCGGTGAAAAATCGAGATAGAGACATAATTCTGGGCCTAATTTAAGCTCCACAGAGTCTAGTTGCAGGGAAAAAATCCACATTTTATTCTCATGTAGCCGAGAAGAAAAATTCTGCGCTACAACTTCATGCTAAAATATTGATTTTTTCCTAGTCGAGGTGAAAAATCGAAAACTGAATTCTCGCAATAAATCGAGACTTTGGCACGTGTTTCCTCTTTGTTTCAGCGTCCTAAATCGAGTGGCTGGAAAAAAAATCATGATTTTACCATTTTCGCTCGGAGAAGAGCGATTTTCGTTTGAAAATTGACGAAAAATCGTCATTTTCAAGCAAAAATCATGGTTATGGGAAAAAAATCATATCTCGGTGAAAAATCGAGATAGAGACATAATTCTGGGCTTAAATTGAGCTCCACAGAGTCTAGTTGCAGGGAAAAAATCCACATTTCAATCTCATGTAGCCGAGAAGAAAAATTCTGCGCTACAACTTCGTGCAAAAATATTGATTTTTCCCAACTCGTGGTCAAAAATCGAAAATTGAATTCTCGCAATAAATCGAGACTATGGCACGTGTTTCCTCGTTGTTTTAGCGTATCGAACCGAGTGGCTGAAAAAAAATCATGATTTTACCATTTTCGCTCGGAGAAGAGCGATTTTCGTTTGAAAATTGACGAAAAATTGTCATTTTCAAGCAAAAATCATGGTAATGGGAAAAAAATCATATCTCGGTGAAAAATCGAGATAGAGACATAATTCTGGGCTCAATTCAAGCTCCACAGAGTCTAGTTGCAGGGAAAAAATCCACATTTTATTCTCATGGAGCCAAGAAGAAAAATTCTTGGCGACAACTCCATGCTAAAATATTGATTTTTTCCAAGTCGAGGTCAAAAATCGAAAATTGATCTCTCGCAATAAATCGAGACTTTGGCTCGTGTTTCCTCTTTGTTTCAGCGTCCTAAATCGAGTGGCTGGAAAAAAAATCATGATTTTACCATTTTCGCTCAGAGAAGAGCGATTTTCGTTTGAAAATTGACGAAAAAACGTCATTTTCAAGCAAAAATCATGGTAATCGGAAAAAAATCATATCTCGGTGAAAAATCGAGATAGAGACATAATTCTAAGCTTAATTGAAGCTCCACAGAGTCTTGTTGCAGGGAAAAAATCCACATTTTATTCTCATATAGCCGAGAAGAAAAATTCTGCGCTACAACTTCGTGCAAAAATATTGATTTTTCCCAACTCGTGGTCAAAAATCGAAAATTGAATTCTCGCAATAAATCGAGACTATGGCACGTGTTTCCTCGTTGTTTCAGCGTATCGAACCGAGTGGCTGAAAAAAAATCATGATTTTACCATTTTCGCTCGGAGAAGAGCGATTTTCGTTTGAAAATTGACGAAAAATTGTCATTTTCAAGCAAAAATCATGGTAATGGGAAAAAAATCATATCTCGGTGAAAAATCGAGATAGAGACATAATTCTGGGCTTAATTCAAGCTCCACAGAGTCCAGTTGCAGGGAAAAAATCCACATTTTATTCTCATGTAGCCGAGAAGAAAAATTCTGCGCTACAACTTCGTGCAAAAATATTGATTTTTCCCAACTCGTGGTCAAAAATCGGAAATTGAATTCTCGCAATAAATCGAGACTTTGGCACGGGTTTCCTCGTTGTTTTAGCGTATCGAACCGAGTGGCTGAAAAAAAAATCATGATTTTACCATTTTCGCTCGGAGAAGAGCGATTTTCGTTTGAAAATTGACGAAAAATCGTCATTTTCAAGCAAAAATCATGGTAATGGGAAAAAAATCATATCTCGGTGAAAAATCGAGATAGAGACATAATTCTGGGCCTAATTTAAGCTCCACAGAGTCTAGTTGCAGGGAAAAAATCCACATTTTATTCTCATGTAGCCGAGAAGAAAAATTCTGCGCTACAACTTCATGCTAAAATATTGATTTTTTCCTAGTCGAGGTGAAAAATCGAAAACTGAATTCTCGCAATAAATCGAGACTTTGGCACGTGTTTCCTCTTTGTTTCAGCGTCCTAAATCGAGTGGCTGGAAAAAAAATCATGATTTTACCATTTTCGCTCAGAGAAGAGCGATTTTCGTTTGAAAATTGACGAAAAAACGTCATTTTCAAGCAAAAATCATGGTAATCGGAAAAAAATCATATCTCGGTGAAAAATCGAGATAGAGACATAATTCTAAGCTTAATTGAAGCTCCACAGAGTCTTGTTGCAGGGAAAAAATCCACATTTTATTCTCATGTAGCCGAGAAGAAAAATTCTGCGCTACAACTTCGTGCAAAAATATTGATTTTTCCCAACTCGTGGTCAAAAATCGAAAATTGAATTCTCGCAATAAATCGAGACTATGGCACGTGTTTCCTCGTTGTTTCAGCGTATCGAACCGAGTGGCTGAAAAAAAATCATGATTTTACCATTTTCGCTCGGAGAAGAGCGATTTTCGTTTGAAAATTGACGAAAAATTGTCATTTTCAAGCAAAAATCATGGTAATGGGAATAAAATCATATCTCGGTGAAAAATCGAGATAGAGACATAATTCTGGGCTTAATTTAAGCTCCACAGAGTCCAGTTGCAGGGAAAAAATCCACATTTTATTCTCATGTAGCCGAGAAGAAAAATTCTGCGCTACAACTTCGTGCAAAAATATTGATTTTTCCCAACTCGTGGTCAAAAATCGGAAATTGAATTCTCGCAATAAATCGAGACTTTGGCACGGGTTTCCTCGTTGTTTTAGCGTATCGAACCGATTGGCTGAAAAAAAAATCATGATTTTACCATTTTCGCTCGGAGAAGAGCGATTTTCGTTTGAAAATTGACGAAAAATTGTCATTTTCAAGCAAAAATCATGGTAATGGGAACAAAATCATATCTCGGTGAAAAATCCAGATAGAGACATAATTCTGGGCTTAATTCAAGCTCCACAGAGTCTAGTTGCAGGGAAAAAATCCACATTTTATTCTCATGGAGCCAAGAAGAAAAATTCTTGGCGACAACTCCATGCTAAAATATTGATTTTTCCCAAGTCGTGGTCAAAAATCGAAAATTGAATTCTCGCAATAAATCGAGACTATGGCACGTGTTTCCTCGTTGTTTCAGCGTATCGAACCGAGTGGCTGAAAAAAAACCATGATTTTACCATTTTCGCTCGGAGAAGAGCGATTTTCGTTTTTTTTGCTCGAAAATTGACGAAAAATCGTCATTTTCAAGCAAAAATCATGGTTATGGGAAAAAAATCATATCTCGGTGAAAAATCGAGATAGAGACATAATTCTGGGCTTAATTTAAGCTCCACAGAGTCTAGTTGCAGGGAAAAAATCCAAATTTTATTCTCATGTAGCCGAGAAGAAAAATTCTGCGCTACAACTTCGTGCAAAAATATTGATTTTTCCCAACTCGTGGTCAAAAATCGAAAATTGAATTCTCGCAATAAATCGAGACTATGGCACGTGTTTCCTCGTTGTTTCAGCGTATCGAACCGAGTGGCTGAAAAAAAATCATGATTTTACCATTTTCGCTCGGAGAAGAGCGATTTTCGTTTTTTTTGCTCGAAAATTGACGAAAAATCGTCATTTTCAAGCAAAAATCATGGTTATGGGAAAAAAATCATATCTCGGTGAAAAATCGAGATAGAGACATAATTCTGGGCTTAATTTAAGCTCCACAGAGTCTAGTTGCAGGGAAAAAATCCAAATTTTATTCTCATGTAGCCGAGAAGAAAAATTCTGCGCTACAACTTCGTGCAAAAATATTGATTTTTCCCAACTCGTGGTCAAAAATCGAAAATTGAATTCTCGCAATAAATCGAGACTATGGCACGTGTTTCCTCGTTGTTTCAGCGTATCGAACCGAGTGGCTGAAAAAAAATCATGATTTTACCATTTTCGCTCGGAGAAGAGCGATTTTCGTTTGAAAATTGACGAAAAATCGTCATTTTCAAGCAAAAATCATGGTAATGGGAAAAAAATCATATCTCGGTGAAAATTCGAGATAGAGACACACGGGGAAAAAAGCCTGGACAAGTCCATTTGTTCGTGACCCCCGTTTCCAATCGTTTTCACCGACGAATCCGACCCCCTTAAAAAAAAATTGAAATAAAATGAATAATAGAAAAAAACCCTCGGAAAAAATGGCTCCTAAAGAAACGGACAAAAACCCCAAAAAAAATCAAAACAATTGAAAAAAATACAATGAATGTAAAAATGGTAAAAAAAAAAATTGATTATTTTCGCTCAGCACGAAAAATTCTTGATATCCATGAAAGGACAAGTATTCCATTGATGGCTGAAAATCAATTAACAAGAAAAAGGGAAAAGTTCCAAAAAAACACGGCACAAAAAAAGAAACCCCTAAATACACAATAGCGAATCGACAGAAAAACTTGCGCGACGTGATGGAAAACTAAAGTTTGCCATCGCATGTTGAGCAGTTGAGCGGATGCGCACAGAGTACTTGTCCGGCCCGAAAATTTTTGTATTAGCTTCCGCTATTTTTAGATAGATAGAACAACTCGGTTGTATTCATGAGAAAAATGATGGGCGTTATACAAACATCACTGAACTTTATACATTCAAATGCATTGGTACAAATTCGAAGTTTTCTCTCGATTTGATATACAATTATTTAAGAGAAACGCAGTGGCTAGTCGTCCGGATAGCCGGACGAATAATATTCGTCCGGACACGCTTTATCCAATGATTTCCGCTTTATCCGTACGATTAAGGGTTGCTTATTCGTCCGACCATGCTTTTTAGTGTATGAAATATCCGGACGAATAGCCACAGCCATTAATAAATGAATTATTTGTGCAATATTTTACACGAGTATGGATACATAGAAAAAATACAACTAATGAATAATTAAGGTGCAGCTAGTTAAATTCAATGACCCGTAATGCATCGGAAAAAAATGCACTCCTAGCAATTTTTCTGTGTTATTCACTTGAAATGTAAATCGGTTTTGGAAAGAACCTTGATTGACTCGAGATTTTCACCGACCATTCACGTGTCTTTTTTAAAAAGCTTTCTGAGACTAAACAATTACGTTATGTCAAGTTCAAAACCTATGAGCACTTCTAATAAAAAAATTTCGGGCCGGACAAGTACTCTGTGCGCATCCGCTCAACTGCTCAACATGCGATGGCAAACTTTAGTTTTCCATCACGTCGCGCAAGTTTTTCTGTCGATTCGCTATTGTGTATTTAGGGGTTTCTTTTTTTGTGCCGTGTTTTTTTGGAACTTTTCCCTTTTTCTTGTTAATTGATTTTCAGCCATCAATGGAATACTTGTCCTTTCATGGATATCAAGAATTTTTCGTGCTGAGCGAAAATAATCAATTTTTTTTTTTACCATTTTTACATTCATTGTATTTTTTTCAATTGTTTTGATTTTTTTTGGGGTTTTTGTCCATTTCTTTAGGAGCCATTTTTTCCGAGGGTTTTTTTCTATTATTCATTTTATTTCAATTTTTTTTTAAGGGGGTCGGATTCGTCGGTGAAAACGATTGGAAACGGGGGTCACGAACAAATGGACTTGTCCAGGCTTTTTTCCCCGTGAGGGGATTTTTGGCTAGGATATCACTTCTTTTTTCTGATTGGAAGTCTCCAATTTTTCAGTCCGGTGGGAATAATTTGCTGATTTTTCCCTAGAAGTGTACTCTGTGGAGCTCGTTTTAAGCCAAGAATCATGACTCTGTCTCAATTTTTCACCGAAATATGATTTTTTGCCCATTTCCATCATTTTTGCTCGAAAATGACGATTTTTCATTAATTTTCAAACGAAAATCGCTCTTCTCCGAGCAAGGACGGTGAAATCATGTTTTTTTTTCGTCCACATGGTTTGCTAAGCTGAAAGGAAACGTGAACGCGTGCCATAATCTTATATTTTCTCGAGAATGATATTTTTGCATTTTCACCATCAGCTTAGAAAAAAAACGCCATTTTTACATGACTTGAGAGTGAAGATTTTATTTAGTTGGCTTTATGGGAATAAATTGCTGATTTTTTTTTCCCAGAAATTTACTCTTTGGAGCTTAATTTGAGCCCAAAGTCATGTCTCTATCTCAATTTTCCACCGAGATATGATTTTTTGCCCATAACTATGATTTTTGCTTGGAAATGACGATTTTTCAACAATTTTCAAACGAAAATCGCTTTTCTCCGAGTAAAAATCGTATAAATTATGACTTTTTTTCCAGCCTTTCAGTTTGATACGCTGAAAAGGAGAGAAAACACGCGCCAAAGTCTCAATTTACCGCGTCAATGCAATTTTCGATTTTCGACCTTAAGTTGGAAAAAATCGGAGTTTTAACATGAATTCGTTGCCAAGTATTTTTCTGCTTGGCTCCATGAGAATGGACTACTGATTTTTTTCCTTCAAATATACTCTGTGGAGCTCAATTTAAGCCCAGAGTCATATCTGTATCTCGATTTTTCATCGAGATATGATTTTTTGCTCACGAGCATGATTTTTGCTTGAAAATGACGATTTTTCGTCAATTTTCAAACGAAAATCGCTCTTCTCCGAGTAAAAATCGCATAAATTATGCATTTTTTTCCAGCCACTCAGTTTGATACGCTGAAAATAAGAGAAAACACGCGCCAAAGTCTCAATTTACCGCGTGAATGCAATTTTCGATTTTTGATCACGAGTTGGAAAAAATCAGAGTTTTAACATGAGTTTGTTACCAAGAATTTTTCTGCTTGGTTCCATGAGAATGGACTGCTGATTTTTTTCCTTCAAATATACTCTGTGGAGCTCAATTTAAGCCCAGAATCATGTCACTATCTCAATTTTTCATCGAGATATGATTTTTTTCTCACGAGCATGATTTTTGCTTGAAAATGTCGATTTTTCGACAATTTTCAAACGAAAATCGCTCTTCTCTGAGTAAAAATCGCATAAATTATGCATTTTTTTCCAGCCACTCAGTTTGATACGCTGAAAAGAAGAGAAAACACGTGCCAAAGTCTCAATTTATCGCGGGAATGCAATTTTCAACTTTTGATCACGAGTTGGAAAGAATCAGAGTTTTAACATGAATTTGTCGCGAAGAATTTATATTTTCGGCTCCATGAGAATGGACTGCTGATTTTTTTCCTTCAAATATACTCTGTAGAGCTCAATTTAAGCTCAGAGTCATGTCGCTATCTCGATTTTTCATTGAGATATGATTTTTTGCTCACGAGCATGATTTTTGTTTGAAAATGACGATTTTTTGTCAATTTTCAAACGAAAATCGCTGTTCTCCGAGTAAAAATCGCATAAGTAATGCATTTTTTTCTAGCCACTCAGTTTGATACGCTGAAAAGAAGAGAAAACACGTGCCAAAGTCTCAATTTATCGCGGGAATGCAATTTTCAACTTTTGATCACGAGTTGGAAAAAATCAGAGTTTTAACATGAATTTGTCGCGAAGAATTTATATTTTTGGCTCCATGAGAATGGACTGCTGATTTTTTCCCTTCAAATATACTCTGTGGAGCTCAATTTAAGCTCAGAGTCATGTCGCTATCTCGATTTTTCATCGAGATATGATTTTTTGCTCACGAGCATGATTTTTGCTTGAAAATGACGATTTTTCGTCAATTTTCAAACGAAAATCGCTCTTCTCCGAGTAAAAATCGCATAAATTATGCATTTTTTTCCAGCCACTCAGTTTGATAGGCTGAAAAGAAGAGAAAACACGTGCCAAAGTCTCAATTTATCGCGGGAATGCAATTTTCAATTTTTGATCACGAGTTGCAAAAAATCAATATTTTAACATGAATTTGTCGCGAAGAATTTATATTTTCATGCCACTGAGAGTTATCTGGAGCTCCCGGATACCGGATAGCTGGCAGCGATACGAATTTCATGGGGCTCAGCGGAAAGATTTTCATGTGGCTCAGCGACAAGATTTTTATGTTGCTCAGCGACAAGATTTTCATGTCGCTGAGAGTTATTGTCGCTTTGCGATTGATCTACCGCCAGCGGCGATGTTAGTTATGCTATACAATAATTGGTTCCTTTCGAAGCAAAACTTGTCGCTAAGAGATATCCAAAGCTTCCGGATAACTCGCAGCGACAAAATTTTCATGTGGCTCAGCGACAAGATTTTTATGTCGCTGAGAGTTATTGTCGCTCCGCAATCAATATAATATGCCAGCGGCGATGTTAGTTATGCTCCACAATAATTGGTTCCTTTCGAAGCAAAACTTGTCGCTGCGAGATATCCAAAGCTTCCGGATAACTCTCAGCGACAAAATTTTCATGTGGCTCAGCGACAAGATTTTTATGCCACTGAGAGTTATATCTCGAGCTTCCGGCAGCACGTGGCTCAGCGGAAAGATTTTCATGTGGCTCAGCGACAAGATTTTTATATCGCTGAGAGTTATTGTCGCTCCGCAATCAATATAATATGCCAGCGGCGATAGTTATGCTCCACAATAATTGGTTCCTTTCGAAGCAAAACTTGTCGCTGCGAGATATCCAAAGCTTCCGGATAACTCGCAGCGACAAAATTTTCATGTGGCTCAGCGACAAAATTTTTATGCCACTGAGAGTTATATCTCGAGCTTCCGGATAGCTGGCAGCGATAAGTATTACACGTCGCTCAGCGGAAAGATTTTCATGTGGCTCAGCGACACGTTTTTTATGTCGCTGAGAGTTATTGTCGCTCCGCAATCAATATAATATGCCAGCGGCGATGTCAGATGTGCTGTAAATGAATAAAATTGTGGGCTTAGGAATAGGGCAATGGTTGTGAAGCATATTCATTCCTGAAGCATATTTTCCTGTCAATGGAGCATGTCGTTAATGCTGCCTGCAAATTAGCATTAGTGAGGTTATGGCGAGCTGTCAGAGCTTTTAGCACATTATTCATCGCAAATCGCAAAGTCGGCAAAAAATGTCAACCCGTTCCAGCTATCTCTCTCACACTCGCGTCAATATCGGCCGTCAAAATATACACGATTGCTAGCGGAATTTTAGGTTATGATTTTCTAATTTTGACAATCTGACTTTCGAATGTTTCTATATTTATCACCGTGAAATTGAACGACACATGTATAAAGATGTATTCGTGAACTGGCAACCAACAGGTGTTCCTCGGATGGGAACAGCTGGATATAACGTCAGTCACGACCAATCAGAAACACGATAGGAACATTGAGCCCTTTCTCTGTGTCGTATACATACACGCACGCACACTTTAATCAGCGCATAATTTTGCCCGTGCAAAGTTTTTTCTCAGCAATTACGGCATCAATCGGGTTGATTTATGGCTCAGTCGAGGGGGGATAACGTAATTAGTCTTCAGTTCAAATTTCAGATCATGAAATTACCCCTGAGCTTCGTAATTCAAGAAAGTGTCCACCCCCACCGGCGAAATCGCTTTTCTTAGAGATAATATACTCGAGTGAGTCTCGGGCCAGCAGACGACGCTGTCAAATGTACTTGTCCCGAGACTCTGCCGAGTCTCTTGATAATTCTGGGCCTAATTTAAGCTCCACAGAGTCTAGTTGCAGGGAAAAAATCCACATTTTATTCTCATGTAGCCGAGAAGAAAAATTCTGCGCTACAACTTCATGCTAAAATATTGATTTTTTCCTAGTCGAGGTGAAAAATCGAAAACTGAATTCTCGCAATAAATCGAGACTTTGGCACGTGTTTCCTCTTTGTTTCAGCGTCCTAAATCGAGTGGCTGGAAAAAAAATCATGATTTTACCATTTTCGCTCGGAGAAGAGCGATTTTCGTTTGAAAATTGACGAAAAATCGTCATTTTCAAGCAAAAATCATGGTAATAGGAAAAAAATCATATCTCGGTGAAAAATCGAGATAGAGACATGATTCTGGGCTTAAATTGAGCTCCACAGAGTCTAGTTGCAGGGAAAAAATCCACATTTCATTCTCATGTAGCCGAGAAGAAAAATTCTGCGCTACAACTTCGTGCAAAAATATTGATTTTTCCCAACTCGTGGTCAAAAATCGAAAATTGAATTCTCGCAATAAATCGGGACTTTGGCACGTGTTTCCTCGTTGTTTTAGCGTATCGAACCGAGTGGCTGAAAAAAAATCATGATTTTACCATTTTCGCTCGGAGAAGAGCGATTTTCGTTTGAAAATTGACGAAAAATTGTCATTGTCAAGCAAAAATCATGGTAATGGGAAAAAAATCATATCTCGGTGAAAAATCGAGATAGAGACATAATTCTGGGCTCAATTCAAGCTCCACAGAGTCTAGTTGCTGGGAAAAAATCCACATTTTATTCTCATGGAGCCAAGAAGAAAAATTCTTGGCGACAACTCCATGCTAAAATATTGATTTTTTCCAAGTCGAGGTCAAAAATCGAAAATTGAATTCTCGCAATAAATCGGGACTTTGGCACGTGTTTCCTCGTTGTTTTAGCGTATCGAACCGAGTGGCTGAAAAAAAATCATGATTTTACCATTTTCGCTCGGAGAAGAGCGATTTTCGTTTGAAAATTGACGAAAAATTGTCATTTTCAAGCAAAAATCATGGTAATGGGAAAAAAATCATATCTCGGTGAAAAATCGAGATAGAGACATAACTCTGGGCTTAATTGAAGCTCCACAGAGTCTAGTTGCAGGGAAAAAATCCACATTTTATTCTCATGTAGCCGAGAAGAAAAATTCTGCGCTACAACTTCGTGCAAAAATATTGATTTTTCCCAACTCGTGGTCAAAAATCGAAAATTGAATTCTCGCAATAAATCGAGACTATGGCACGTGTTTCCTCGTTGTTTCAGCGTATCGAACCGAGTGGCTGAAAAAAAATCATGATTTTACCATTTTCGCTCGGAGAAGAGCGATTTTCGTTTTTTTTGCTCGAAAATTGACGAAAAATCGTCATTTTCAAGCAAAAATCATGGTTATGGGAAAAAAATCATATCTCGGTGAAAAATCGAGATAGAGACATAATTCTGGGCTTAATTTAAGCTCCACAGAGTCTAGTTGCAGGGAAAAAATCCACATTTTATTCTCATGTAGCCGAGAAGAAAAATTCTGCGCTACAACTTCGTGCAAAAATATTGATTTTTCCCAACTCGTGGTCAAAAATCGAAAATTGAATTCTCGCAATAAATCGAGACTATGGCACGTGTTTCCTCGTTGTTTCAGCGTATCGAACCGAGTGGCTGAAAAAAAATCATGATTTTACCATTTTCGCTCGGAGAAGAGCGATTTTCGTTTGAAAATTGACGAAAAATCGTCATTTTCAAGCAAAAATCATGGTAATGGGAAAAAAATCATATCTCGGTGAAAATTCGAGATAGAGACATAATTCTGGGCCTAATTTAAGCTCCACAGAGTCTAGTTGCAGGGAAAAAATCCACATTTTATTCTCATGTAGCCGAGAAGAAAAATTCTGCGCTACAACTTCATGCTAAAATATTGATTTTTTCCTAGTCGAGGTGAAAAATCGAAAACTGAATTCTCGCAATAAATCGAGACTTTGGCACGTGTTTCCTCTTTGTTTCAGCGTCCTAAATCGAGTGGCTGGAAAAAAAATCATGATTTTACCATTTTCGCTCGGAGAAGAGCGATTTTCGTTTGAAAATTGACGAAAAATCGTCATTTTCAAGCAAAAATCATGGTAATGGGAAAAAAATCATATCTCGGTGAAAAATCGAGATAGAGACATAATTCTGGGCTTAATTTAAGCTCCACAGAGTCTAGTTGCAGGGAAAAAATCCACATTTCATTCTCATGTAGCCGAGAAGAAAAATTCTGCGCTACAACTTCGTGCAAAAATATTGATTTTTCCCAACTCGTGGTCAAAAATCGAAAATTGAATTCTCGCAATAAATCGAGACTATGGCACGTGTTTCCTCGTTGTTTTAGCGTATCGAACCGAGTGGCTGAAAAAAAATCATGATTTTACCATTTTCGCTCGGAGAAGAGCGATTTTCGTTTGAAAATTGACGAAAAATTGTCATTTTCAAGCAAAAATCATGGTAATGGGAAAAAAATCATATCTCGGTGAAAAATCGAGATAGAGACATAATTCTGGGCTCAATTCAAGCTCCACAGAGTCTAGTTGCAGGGAAAAAATCCACATTTTATTCTCATGGAGCCAAGAAGAAAAATTCTTGGCGACAACTCCATGCTAAAATATTGATTTTTTCCAAGTCGAGGTCAAAAATCGAAAATTGAATTCTCGCAATAAATCGAGACTTTGGCACGTGTTTCCTCTTTGTTTCAGCGTCCTAAATCGAGTGGCTGGAAAAAAAATCATGATTTTACCATTTTCGCTCGGAGAAGAGCGATTTTCGTTTGAAAATTGACGAAAAATCGTCATTTTCAAGCAAAAATCATGGTAATGGGAAAAAAATCATATCTCGGTGAAAAATCGAGATAGAGACATAATTCTGGGCTTAATTTAAGCTCCACAGAGTCTAGTTGCAGGGAAAAAATCCACATTTTATTCTCATGTAGCCGAGAAGAAAAATTCTGCGCTACAACTTCGTGCAAAAATATTGATTTTTCCCAACTCGTGGTCAAAAATCGAAAATTGAATTCTCGCAATAAATCGAGACTATGGCACGTGTTTCCTCGTTGTTTCAGTGTATCGAACCGAGTGGCTGGAAAAAAAATCATGATTTTACCATTTTCGCTCGGAGAAGAGCGATTTTCGTTTTTTTTGCTCGAAAATTGACGAAAAATCGTCATTTTCAAGCAAAAATCATGGTAATGGGAAAAAAATCATATCTCGGTGAAAAATCGAGATAGAGACATAATTCTGGGCTTAATTTAAGCTCCACAGAGTCTAGTTGCAGGGAAAAAATCCACATTTTATTCTCATGTAGCCGAGAAGAAAAATTCTGCGCTACAACTTCGTGCAAAAATATTGATTTTTCCCAACTCGTGGTCAAAAATCGAAAATTGAATTCTCGCAATAAATCGAGACTATGGCACGTGTTTCCTCGTTGTTTCAGCGTATCGAACCGAGTGGCTGAAAAAAAATCATGATTTTACCATTTTCGCTCGGAGAAGAGCGATTTTCGTTTTTTTTTGCTCGAAAATTGACGAAAAATCGTCATTTTCAAGCAAAAATCATGGTTATGGGAAAAAAATCATATCTCGGTGAAAAATCGAGATAGAGACATAATTCTGGGCTTAATTTAAGCTCCACAGAGTCTAGTTGCAGGGAAAAAATCCAAATTTTATTCTCATGTAGCCGAGAAGAAAAATTCTGCGCTACAACTTCGTGCAAAAATATTGATTTTTCCCAACTCGTGGTCAAAAATCGAAAATTGAATTCTCGCAATAAATCGAGACTATGGCACGTGTTTCCTCGTTGTTTCAGCGTATCGAACCGAGTGGCTGAAAAAAAATCATGATTTTACCATTTTCGCTCGGAGAAGAGCGATTTTCGTTTGAAAATTGACGAAAAATCGTCATTTTCAAGCAAAAATCATGGTAATGGGAAAAAAATCATATCTCGGTGAAAAATCGAGATAGAGACATAATTCTGGGCCTAATTTAAGCTCCACAGAGTCTAGTTGCAGGGAAAAAATCCACATTTTATTCTCATGTAGCCGAGAAGAAAAATTCTGCGCTACAACTTCATGCTAAAATATTGATTTTTTCCTAGTCGTGGTCAAAAATCGAAAATTGAATTCTCGCAATAAATCGAGACTATGGCCCGTGTTTCCTCGTTGCTTCAGCGTATCGAACCGAGTGGCTGAAAAAAAATCATGATTTTACCATTTTCGCTCGGAGAAGAGCGATTTTCGTTTGAAAATTGACGAAAAATCGTCATTTTCAAGCAAAAATCATGGTAATGGGAAAAAAATCATATCTCGGTGAAAATTCGAGATAGAGACATAATTCTGGGCCTAATTTAAGCTCCACAGAGTCTAGTTGCAGGGAAAAAATCCACATTTTATTCTCATGTAGCCGAGAAGAAAAATTCTGCGCTACAACTTCGTGCTAAAATATTGATTTTTACCAACTCGTGGTCAAAAATCGAAAATTGAATTCTCGCAATAAATCGAAACTTTGGCACGTGTTTCCTCGTTGTTTTAGCGTATCGAACCGAGTGGCTGGAAAAAAAATCATGATTTTACCATTTTCGCTCGGAGAAGAGCGATTTTCGTTTGAAAATTGACGAAAAATCGTCATTTTCAAGCAAAAATCATGGTTATGGGAAAAAAATCATATCTCGGTGAAAAATCGAGATAGAGACATAATTCTGGGCTTAATTTAAGCTCCACAGAGTCTAGTTGCAGGGAAAAAATCCACATTTTATTCTCATGTAGCCGAGAAGAAAAATTCTGCGCTACAACTTCGTGCAAAAATATTGATTTTTCCCAACTCGTGGTCAAAAATCGAAAATTGAATTCTCGCAATAAATCGAGACTATGGCACGTGTTTCCTCGTTGTTTCAGCGTATCGAACCGAGTGGCTGAAAAAAAATCATGATTTTACCATTTTCGCTCGGAGAAGAGCGATTTTCGTTTGAAAATTGACGAAAAATCGTCATTTTCAAGCAAAAATCATGGTAATGGGAAAAAAATCATATCTCGGTGAAAAATCGAGATAGAGACATAATTCTGGGCTTAATTTAAGCTCCACAGAGTCTAGTTGCAGGGAAAAAATCCACATTTTATTCTCATGTAGCCGAGAAGAAAAATTCTGCGCTACAACTTCGTGCAAAAATATTGATTTTTCCCAACTCGTGGTCAAAAATCGAAAATTGAATTCTCGCAATAAATCGAGACTATGGCACGTGTTTCCTCGTTGTTTCAGCGTATCGAACCGAGTGGCTGAAAAAAAAATCATGATTTTACCATTTTCGCTCGGAGAAGAGCGATTTTCGTTTGAAAATTGACGAAAAATCGTCATTTTCAAGCAAAAATCATGGTAATGGGAAAAAAATCATATCTCGGTGAAAAATCGAGATAGAGACATAATTCTGGGCTTAATTTAAGCTCCACAGAGTCTAGTTGCAGGGAAAAAATCCACATTTTATTCTCATGTAGCCGAGAAGAAAAATTCTGCGCTACAACTTCATGCTAAAATATTGATTTTTTCCAAGTCGAGGTGAAAAATCGAAAACTGAATTCTCGCAATAAATCGAGACTTTGGCACGTGTTTCCTCTTTGTTTCAGCGTCCTAAATCGAGTGGCTGGAAAAAAAATCATGATTTTACCATTTTCGCTCGGAGAAGAGCGATTTTCGTTTGAAAATTGACGAAAAATCGTCATTTTCAAGCAAAAATCATGGTAATGGGAAAAAAATCATATCTCGGTGAAAAATCGAGATAGAGACATAATTCTGGGCTTAATTCAAGCTCCACAGAGTCTAGTTGCAGGGAAAAAATCCACATTTCATTCTCATGTAGCCGAGAAGAAAAATTCTGCGCTACAACTTCGTGCAAAAATATTGATTTTTCCCAACTCGTGGTCAAAAATCGAAAATTGAATTCTCGCAATAAATCGAAACTTTGGCACGTGTTTCCTCGTTGTTTTAGCGTATCGAACCGAGTGGCTGAAAAAAAATCATGATTTTACCATTTTCGCTCGGAGAAGAGCGATTTTCGTTTGAAAATTGACGAAAAATTGTCATTTTCAAGCAAAAATCATGGTAATGGGAAAAAAATCATATCTCGGTGAAAAATCGAGATAGAGACATAATTCTGGGCTTAATTCAAGCTCCACAGAGTCTAGTTGCAGGGAAAAAATCCACATTTTATTCTCATGGAGCCAAGAAGAAAAATTCTTGGCGACAACTCCATGCTAAAATATTGATTTTTTCCAAGTCGAGGTCAAAAATCGAAAATTGAATTCTCGCAATAAATCGGGACTTTGGCACGTGTTTCCTCGTTGTTTTAGCGTATCGAACCGAGTGGCTGAAAAAAAAATCATGATTTTACCATTTTCGCTCGGAGAAGAGCGATTTTCGTTTGAAAATTGACGAAAAATTGTCATTTTCAAGCAAAAATCATGGTAATGGGAAAAAAATCATATCTCGGTGAAAAATCGAGATAGAGACATAACTCTGGGCTTAATTGAAGCTCCACAGAGTCTAGTTGCAGGGAAAAAATCCACATTTTATTCTCATGTAGCCGAGAAGAAAAATTCTGCGCTACAACTTCGTGCAAAAATATTGATTTTTCCCAACTCGTGGTCAAAAATCGAAAATTGAATTCTCGCAATAAATCGAGACTATGGCACGTGTTTCCTCGTTGTTTCAGCGTATCGAACCGAGTGGCTGAAAAAAAAATCATGATTTTACCATTTTCGCTCGGAGAAGAGCGATTTTCGTTTGAAAATTGACGAAAAATCGTAATTTTCAAGCAAAAATCATGGTAATGGGAAAAAAATCATATCTCGGTGAAAAATCGAGATAGAGACATAATTCTGGGCTTAATTCAAGCTCCACAGAGTCTAGTTGCAGGGAAAAAATCCACATTTTATTCTCATGGAGCCAAGAAGAAAAATTCTTGGCGACAACTCCATGCTAAAATATTGATTTTTTCCAAGTCGAGGTGAAAAATCGAAAACTGAATTCTCGCAATAAATCGAGACTTTGGCACGTGTTTCCTCTTTGTTTCAGCGTCCTAAATCGAGTGGCTGGAAAAAAAATCATGATTTTACCATTTTCGCTCGGAGAAGAGCGATTTTCGTTTGAAAATTGACGAAAAATCGTCATTTTCAAGCAAAAATCATGGTAATGGGAAAAAAATCAT
The DNA here is from genome assembly GCA_037043255.1 of Diadegma fenestrale. Classification (NCBI taxonomy): domain Eukaryota; kingdom Metazoa; phylum Arthropoda; class Insecta; order Hymenoptera; family Ichneumonidae; genus Diadegma; species Diadegma fenestrale. The sequence continues at coordinate 1,226,283 of CM073314.1, forward strand.
ATCTCGGTGAAAAATCGAGATAGAGACATAATTCTGGGCTTAATTTAAGCTCCACAGAGTCTAGTTGCAGGGAAAAAATCCACATTTTATTCTCATGTAGCCGAGAAGAAAAATTCTGCGCTACAACTTCGTGCAAAAATATTGATTTTTCCCAACTCGTGGTCAAAAATCGAAAATTGAATTCTCGCAATAAATCGAGACTTTGGCACGGGTTTCCTCGTTGTTTTAGCGTATCGAACCGAGTGGCTGAAAAAAAAATCATGATTTTACCATTTTCGCTCGGAGAAGAGCGATTTTCGTTTGAAAATTGACGAAAAATCGTCATTTTCAAGCAAAAATCATGGTTATGGGAAAAAAATCATATCTCGGTGAAAAATCGAGATAGAGACATAATTCTGGGCTTAATTTAAGCTCCACAGAGTCTAGTTGCAGGGAAAAAATCCACATTTTATTCTCATGTAGCCGAGAAGAAAAATTCTGCGCTACAACTTCGTGCAAAAATATTGATTTTTCCCAACTCGTGGTCAAAAATCGAAAATTGAATTCTCGCAATAAATCGAGACTATGGCACGTGTTTCCTCGTTGTTTCAGCGTATCGAACCGAGTGGCTGAAAAAAAATCATGATTTTACCATTTTCGCTCGGAGAAGAGCGATTTTCGTTTGAAAATTGACGAAAAATCGTCATTTTCAAGCAAAAATCATGGTAATGGGAAAAAAATCATATCTCGGTGAAAAATCGAGATAGAGACATAATTCTGGGCTTAATTTAAGCTCCACAGAGTCTAGTTGCAGGGAAAAAATCCACATTTTATTCTCATGTAGCCGAGAAGAAAAATTCTGCGCTACAACTTCGTGCAAAAATATTGATTTTTCCCAACTCGTGGTCAAAAATCGAAAATTGAATTCTCGCAATAAATCGAAACTTTGGCACGTGTTTCCTCGTTGTTTCAGCGTATCAAACTGAGTGGCTGGAAAAAAAATCATGATTTTACCATTTTCGCTCGGAGAAGAGCGATTTTCGTTTGAAAATTGACGAAAAATCGTCATTTTCAAGCAAAAATCATGGTAATGGGAAAAAAATCATATCTCGGTGAAAAATCGAGATAGAGACATAATTCTGGGCTTAATTTAAGCTCCACAGAGTCTAGTTGCAGGGAAAAAATCCACATTTTATTCTCATGTAGCCGAAAAGAAAAATTCTGCGCTACAACTTCATGCTAAAATATTGATTTTTTCCAAGTCGAGGTGAAAAATCGAAAACTGAATTCTCGCAATAAATCGAGACTTTGGCACGTGTTTCCTCTTTGTTTCAGCGTCCTAAATCGAGTGGCTGGAAAAAAAATCATGATTTTACCATTTTCGCTCGGAGAAGAGCGATTTTCGTTTGAAAATTGACGAAAAATCGTCATTTTCAAGCAAAAATCATGGTAATGGGAAAAAAATCATATCTCGGTGAAAAATCGAGATAGAGACATAATTCTGGGCTTAATTCAAGCTCCACAGAGTCTAGTTGCAGGGAAAAAATCCACATTTTATTCTCATGTAGCCGAGAAGAAAAATTCTGCGCTACAACTTCGTGCAAAAATATTGATTTTTCCCAACTCGTGGTCAAAAATCGGAAATTGAATTCTCGCAATAAATCGAGACTTTGGCACGGGTTTCCTCGTTGTTTTAGCGTATCGAACCGAGTGGCTGAAAAAAAAATCATGATTTTACCATTTTCGCTCGGAGAAGAGCGATTTTCGTTTGAAAATTGACGAAAAATTGTCATTTTCAAGCAAAAATCATGGTAATGGGAAAAAAATCATATCTCGGTGAAAAATCGAGATAGAGACATAATTCTGGGCTTAATTCAAGCTCCACAGAGTCTAGTTGCAGGGAAAAAATCCACATTTTATTCTCATGGAGCCAAGAAGAAAAATTCTTGGCGACAACTCCATGCTAAAATATTGATTTTTTCCAAGTCGAGGTCAAAAATCGAAAATTGAATTTTCGCAATAAATCGAGACTTTGGCTCGTGTTTCCTCTTTGTTCCAGCGTCCTAAATCGAGTGGCTGGAAAAAAAATCATGATTTTACCATTTTCGCTCGGAGAAGAGCGATTTTCGTTTGAAAATTGACGAAAAATCGTCATTTTCAAGCAAAAATCATGGTAATGGGAAAAAAATCATATCTCGGTGAAAAATCGAGATAGAGACATAATTCTGGGCTTAATTTAAGCTCCACAGAGTCTAGTTGCAGGGAAAAAATCCACATTTCATTCTCATGTAGCCGAGAAGAAAAATTCTGCGCTACAACTTCGTGCAAAAATATTGATTTTTCCCAACTCGTGGTCAAAAATCGAAAATTGAATTCTCGCAATAAATCGAGACTATGGCACGTGTTTCCTCGTTGTTTTAGCGTATCGAACCGAGTGGCTGAAAAAAAATCATGATTTTACCATTTTCGCTCGGAGAAGAGCGATTTTCGTTTGAAAATTGACGAAAAATTGTCATTTTCAAGCAAAAATCATGGTAATGGGAAAAAAATCATATCTCGGTGAAAAATCGAGATAGAGACATAATTCTGGGCTCAATTCAAGCTCCACAGAGTCTAGTTGCAGGGAAAAAATCCACATTTTATTCTCATGGAGCCAAGAAGAAAAATTCTTGGCGACAACTCCATGCTAAAATATTGATTTTTTCCAAGTCGAGGTCAAAAATCGAAAATTGAATTCTCGCAATAAATCGAGACTTTGGCTCGTGTTTCCTCTTTGTTTCAGCGTCCTAAATCGAGTGGCTGGAAAAAAAATCATGATTTTACCATTTTCGCTCAGAGAAGAGCGATTTTCGTTTGAAAATTGACGAAAAATCGTCATTTTCAAGCAAAAATCATGGTAATGGGAAAAAAATCATATCTCGGTGAAAAATCGAGATAGAGACATAATTCTGGGCTTAATTTAAGCTCCACAGAGTCTAGTTGCAGGGAAAAAATCCACATTTTATTCTCATGTAGCCGAGAAGAAAAATTCTGCGCTACAACTTCGTGCAAAAATATTGATTTTTCCCAACTCGTGGTCAAAAATCGAAAATTGAATTCTCGCAATAAATCGAGACTATGGCACGTGTTTCCTCGTTGTTTCAGTGTATCGAACCGAGTGGCTGGAAAAAAAATCATGATTTTACCATTTTCGCTCGGAGAAGAGCGATTTTCGTTTGAAAATTGACGAAAAATTGTCATTTTCAAGCAAAAATCATGGTAATGGGAAAAAAATCATATCTCGGTGAAAAATCGAGATAGAGACATAATTCTGGGCTTAATTTAAGCTCCACAGAGTCTAGTTGCAGGGAAAAAATCCACATTTTATTCTCATGTAGCCGAGAAGAAAAATTCTGCGCTACAACTTCATGCTAAAATATTGATTTTTTCCTAGTCGTGGTCAAAAATCGAAAATTGAATTCTCGCAATAAATCGAGACTATGGCCCGTGTTTCCTCGTTGCTTCAGCGTATCGAACCGAGTGGCTGAAAAAAAATCATGATTTTACCATTTTCGCTCGGAGAAGAGCGATTTTCGTTTGAAAATTGACGAAAAATTGTCATTTTCAAGCAAAAATCATGGTAATGGGAAAAAAATCATATCTCGGTGAAAAATCGAGATAGAGACATAATTCTGGGCTTAATTCAAGCTCCACAGAGTCTAGTTGCAGGGAAAAAATCCACATTTTATTCTCATGGAGCCAAGAAGAAAAATTCTTGGCGACAACTCCATGCTAAAATATTGATTTTTTCCAAGTCGAGGTGAAAAATCGAAAACTGAATTCTCGCAATAAATCGAGACTTTGGCACGTGTTTCCTCTTCGTTTCAGCGTCCTAAATCGAGTGGCTGGAAAAAAAATCATGATTTTACCATTTTCGCTCGGAGAAGAGCGATTTTCGTTTGAAAATTGACGAAAAATCGTCATTTTCAAGCAAAAATCATGGTAATGGGAAAAAAATCATATCTCGGTGAAAAATCGAGATAGAGACATAATTCTGGGCTTAATTTAAGCTCCACAGAGTCTAGTTGCAGGGAAAAAATCCACATTTTATTCTCATGTAGCCGAGAAGAAAAATTCTGCGCTACAACTTCATGCTAAAATATTGATTTTTTCCTAGTCGTGGTCAAAAATCGAAAACTGAATTCTCGCAATAAATCGAGACTTTGGCACGTGTTTCCTCGTTGCTTCAGCGTATCGAATCGAGTGGCTGGAAAAAAAATCATGATTTTACCATTTTCGCTCGGAGAAGAGCGATTTTCGTTTTTTTTGCTCGAAAATTGACGAAAAATCGTCATTTTCAAGCAAAAATCATGGTTATGGGAAAAAAATCATATCTCGGTGAAAAATCGAGATAGAGACATAATTCTGGGCTTAATTTAAGCTCCACAGAGTCTAGTTGCAGGGAAAAAATCCACATTTTATTCTCATGTAGCCGAGAAGAAAAATTCTGCGCTACAACTTCGTGCAAAAATATTGATTTTTCCCAACTCGTGGTCAAAAATCGAAAATTGAATTCTCGCAATAAATCGAGACTATGGCACGTGTTTCCTCGTTGTTTCAGCGTATCGAACCGAGTGGCTGAAAAAAAATCATGATTTTACCATTTTCGCTCGGAGAAGAGCGATTTTCGTTTTTTTTTGCTCGAAAATTGACGAAAAATCGTCATTTTCAAGCAAAAATCATGGTTATGGGAAAAAAATCATATCTCGGTGAAAAATCGAGATAGAGACATAATTCTGGGCTTAATTTAAGCTCCACAGAGTCTAGTTGCAGGGAAAAAATCCAAATTTTATTCTCATGTAGCCGAGAAGAAAAATTCTGCGCTACAACTTCGTGCAAAAATATTGATTTTTCCCAACTCGTGGTCAAAAATCGAAAATTGAATTCTCGCAATAAATCGAGACTATGGCACGTGTTTCCTCGTTGTTTCAGCGTATCGAACCGAGTGGCTGAAAAAAAATCATGATTTTACCATTTTCGCTCGGAGAAGAGCGATTTTCGTTTGAAAATTGACGAAAAATCGTCATTTTCAAGCAAAAATCATGGTAATGGGAAAAAAATCATATCTCGGTGAAAAATCGAGATAGAGACATAATTCTGGGCTTAATTTAAGCTCCACAGAGTCTAGTTGCAGGGAAAAAATCCACATTTTATTCTCATGTAGCCGAGAAGAAAAATTCTGCGCTACAACTTCATGCTAAAATATTGATTTTTTCCAAGTCGAGGTGAAAAATCGAAAACTGAATTCTCGCAATAAATCGAGACTTTGGCACGTGTTTCCTCTTTGTTTCAGCGTCCTAAATCGAGTGGCTGGAAAAAAAATCATGATTTTACCATTTTCGCTCGGAGAAGAGCGATTTTCGTTTGAAAATTGACGAAAAATCGTCATTTTCAAGCAAAAATCATGGTAATGGGAAAAAAATCATATCTCGGTGAAAAATCGAGATAGAGACATAATTCTGGGCTTAATTTAAGCTCCACAGAGTCTAGTTGCAGGGAAAAAATCCACATTTTATTCTCATGTAGCCGAGAAGAAAAATTCTGCGCTACAACTTCGTGCAAAAATATTGATTTTTCCCAACTCGTGGTCAAAAATCGAAAATTGAATTCTCGCAATAAATCGAGACTATGGCACGTGTTTCCTCGTTGTTTCAGCGTATCGAACCGAGTGGCTGAAAAAAAATCATGATTTTACCATTTTCGCTCGGAGAAGAGCGATTTTCGTTTGAAAATTGACGAAAAATTGTCATTTTCAAGCAAAAATCATGGTAATGGGAAAAAAATCATATCTCGGTGAAAAATCGAGATAGAGACATAATTCTGGGCTTAATTCAAGCTCCACAGAGTCTAGTTGCAGGGAAAAAATCCACATTTTATTCTCATGGAGCCAAGAAGAAAAATTCTTGGCGACAACTCCATGCTAAAATATTGATTTTTTCCAAGTCGAGGTCAAAAATCGAAAATTGAATTCTCGCAATAAATCGAGACTTTGGCTCGTGTTTCCTCTTTGTTTCAGCGTCCTAAATCGAGTGGCTGGAAAAAAAATCATGATTTTACCATTTTCGCTCGGAGAAGAGCGATTTTCGTTTGAAAATTGACGAAAAATCGTCATTTTCAAGCAAAAATCATGGTAATGGGAAAAAAATCATATCTCGGTGAAAAATCGAGATAGAGACATAATTCTGGGCTTAATTTAAGCTCCACAGAGTCTAGTTGCAGGGAAAAAATCCACATTTTATTCTCATGTAGCCGAGAAGAAAAATTCTGCGCTACAACTTCGTGCAAAAATATTGATTTTTCCCAACTCGTGGTCAAAAATCGAAAATTGAATTCTCGCAATAAATCGAGACTTTGGCACGGGTTTCCTCGTTGTTTTAGCGTATCGAACGGAGTGGCTGGAAAAAAAATCATGATTTTACCATTTTCGCTCGGAGAAGAGCGATTTTCGTTTTTTTTGCTCGAAAATTGACGAAAAATCGTCATTTTCAAGCAAAAATCATGGTAATGGGAAAAAAATCATATCTCGGTGAAAAATCGAGATAGAGACATAATTCTGGGCTTAATTTAAGCTCCACAGAGTCTAGTTGCAGGGAAAAAATCCACATTTTATTCTCATGTAGCCGAGAAGAAAAATTCTGCGCTACAACTTCGTGCAAAAATATTGATTTTTCCCAACTCGTGGTCAAAAATCGAAAATTGAATTCTCGCAATAAATCGAAACTTTGGCACGTGTTTCCTCGTTGTTTTAGCGTATCGAACCGAGTGGCTGAAAAAAAATCATGATTTTACCATTTTCGCTCGGAGAAGAGCGATTTTCGTTTGAAAATTGACGAAAAATCGTCATTTTCAAGCAAAAATCATGGTAATGGGAAAAAAATCATATCTCGGTGAAAAATCGAGATAGAGACATAATTCTGGGCTTAATTTAAGCTCCACAGAGTCTAGTTGCAGGGAAAAAATCCACATTTTATTCTCATGTAGCCGAGAAGAAAAATTCTGCGCTACAACTTCGTGCAAAAATATTGATTTTTCCCAACTCGTGGTCAAAAATCGAAAATTGAATTCTCGCAATAAATCGAAACTTTGGCACGTGTTTCCTCGTTGTTTTAGCGTATCGAACCGAGTGGCTGGAAAAAAAATCATGATTTTACCATTTTCGCTCGGAGAAGAGCGATTTTCGTTTGAAAATTGACGAAAAATCGTCATTTTCAAGCAAAAATCATGGTAATGGGAAAAAAATCATATCTCGGTGAAAAATCGAGATAGAGACATAATTCTGGGCTTAATTTAAGCTCCACAGAGTCTAGTTGCAGGGAAAAAATCCACATTTTATTCTCATGTAGCCGAGAAGAAAAATTCTGCGCTACAACTTCGTGCAAAAATATTGATTTTTCCCAACTCGTGGTCAAAAATCGAAAATTGAATTCTCGCAATAAATCGAAACTTTGGCACGTGTTTCCTCGTTGTTTTAGCGTATCGAACCGAGTGGCTGAAAAAAAAATCATGATTTTACCATTTTCGCTCGGAGAAGAGCGATTTTCGTTTGAAAATTGACGAAAAATTGTCATTTTCAAGCAAAAATCATGGTAATGGGAAAAAAATCATATCTCGGTGAAAAATCGAGATAGAGACATAATTCTGGGCTTAATTCAAGCTCCACAGAGTCTAGTTGCAGGGAAAAAATCCACATTTTATTCTCATGTAGCCGAGAAGAAAAATTCTGCGCTACAACTTCGTGCAAAAATATTGATTTTTTCCCAACTCGTGGTCAAAAATCGAAAATTGAATTCTCGCAATAAATCGAGACTTTGGCACGTGTTTCCTCGTTGTTTCAGCGTATCGAACCGAGTGGCTGGAAAAAAAATCATGATTTTACCATTTTCGCTCGGAGAAGAGCGATTTTCGTTTGAAAATTGACGAAAAATCGTCATTTTCAAGCAAAAATCATGGTAATGGGAAAAAAATCATATCTCGGTGAAAAATCGAGATAGAGACATAATTCTGGGCTTAATTTAAGCTCCACAGAGTCTAGTTGCAGGGAAAAAATCCACATTTTATTCTCATGTAGCCGAGAAGAAAAATTCTGCGCTACAACTTCATGCTAAAATATTGATTTTTTCCTAGTCGTGGTCAAAAATCGAAAACTGAATTCTCGCAATAAATCGAGACTTTGGCACGTGTTTCCTCTTTGTTTCAGCGTCCTAAATCGAGTGGCTGGAAAAAAAATCATGATTTTACCATTTTCGCTCGGAGAAGAGCGATTTTCGTTTGAAAATTGACGAAAAATCGTCATTTTCAAGCAAAAATCATGGTAATGGGAAAAAAATCATATCTCGGTGAAAAATCGAGATAGAGACATAATTCTGGGCTTAATTTAAGCTCCACAGAGTCTAGTTGCAGGGAAAAAATCCACATTTTATTCTCATGTAGCCGAGAAGAAAAATTCTGCGCTACAACTTCGTGCAAAAATATTGATTTTTCCCAACTCGTGGTCAAAAATCGAAAATTGAATTCTCGCAATAAATCGAGACTATGGCACGTGTTTCCTCGTTGTTTCAGCGTATCGAACCGAGTGGCTGAAAAAAAATCATGATTTTACCATTTTCGCTCGGAGAAGAGCGATTTTCGTTTGAAAATTGACGAAAAATTGTCATTTTCAAGCAAAAATCATGGTAATGGGAAAAAAATCATATCTCGGTGAAAAATCGAGATAGAGACATAATTCTGGGCTTAATTCAAGCTCCACAGAGTCTAGTTGCAGGGAAAAAATCCACATTTTATTCTCATGTAGCCGAGAAGAAAAATTCTGCGCTACAACTTCATGCTAAAATATTGATTTTTTCCTAGTCGTGGTCAAAAATCGAAAATTGAATTCTCGCAATAAATCGAGACTTTGGCTCGTGTTTCCTCTTTGTTTCAGCGTCCTAAATCGAGTGGCTGGAAAAAAAATCATGATTTTACCATTTTCGCTCGGAGAAGAGCGATTTTCGTTTGAAAATTGACGAAAAATCGTCATTTTCAAGCAAAAATCATGGTTACGGGAAAAAAATCATATCTCGGTGAAAATTCGAGATAGAGACATAATTCTGGGCTTAATTTAAGCTCCACAGAGTCTAGTTGCAGGGAAAAAATCCACATTTTATTCTCATGTAGCCGAGAAGAAAAATTCTGCGCTACAACTTCGTGCAAAAATATTGATTTTTCCCAACTCGTGGTCAAAAATCGAAAATTGAATTCTCGCAATAAATCGAGACTATGGCACGTGTTTCCTCGTTGTTTCAGTGTATCGAACCGTGTGGCTGAAAAAAAATCATGATTTTACCATTTTCGCTCGGAGAAGAGCGATTTTCGTTTGAAAATTGACGAAAAATTGTCATTTTCAAGCGAAAATCATGGTAATGGAAAAAAAATCATATCTCGGTGAAAAATCGAGATAGAGACATAATTCTGGGCTCAATTCAAGCTCCACAGAGTCTAGTTGCAGGGAAAAAATCCACATTTTATTCTCATGGAGCTAAAAAGAAAAATTCTTGGCGACAACTCCATGCTAAAATATTGATTTTTTCCAAGTCGAGGTCAAAAATCGAAAATTGAATTCTCGCAATAAATCGAGACTTTGGCTCGTGTTTCCTCTTTGTTTCAGCGTCCTAAATCGAGTGGCTGGAAAAAAAATCATGATTTTAGCATTTTCGCTCAGAGAAGAGCGATTTTCGTTTGAAAATTGACGGAAAATCCTCATTTTCAAGCAAAAATCATGGTAATGGGAAAAAAATCATATCTCGGTGAAAAATCGAGATAGAGACATAATTCTGGGCTTAATTTAAGCTCCACAGAGTCTAGTTGCAGGGAAAAAATCCACATTTTATTCTCATGTAGCCGAGAAGAAAAATTCTGCGCTACAACTTCGTGCAAAAATATTGATTTTTCCCAACTCGTGGTCAAAAATCGAAAACTGAATTCTCGCAATAAATCGAGACTTTGGCACGTGTTTCCTCTTTGTTTCAGCGTCCTAAATCGAGTGGCTGGAAAAAAAATCATGATTTTACCATTTTCGCTCGGAGAAGAGCGATTTTCGTTTGAAAATTGACGATAAATCGTCATTTTCAAGCAAAAATCATGGTAATGGGAAAAAAATCATATCTTGGTGAAAAATCGAGATAGAGACATAATTCTGGGCTTAATTTAAGCTCCACAGAGTCTAGTTGCAGGCAAAAAATCCACATTTCATTCTCATGTAGCCGAGAAGAAAAATTCTGCGCTACAACTTCGTGCAAAAATATTGATTCTTTCCAAGTCATGGTCAAAAGTCGAAAATTGGATTTACGCGATAAATCGAGACTATGGCACGTGTTTCCTCGTTGTTTCAGCGTATCGAACCGAGTGGCTGAAAAAAAATCATGATTTTACCATTTTCGCTCGGAGAAGAGCGATTTTCGTTTGAAAATTGACGAAAAATTGTCATTTTCAAGCAAAAATCATGGTAATGGGAACAAAATCATATCTCGGTGAAAAATCCAGATAGAGACATAATTCTGGGCTTAATTCAAGCTCCACAGAGTCTAGTTGCAGGGAAAAAATCCACATTTTATTCTCATGGAGCCAAGAAGAAAAATTCTTGGCGACAACTCCATGCTAAAATATTGATTTTTTCCAAGTCGAGGTGAAAAATCGAAAACTGAATTCTCGCAATAAATCGAGACTTTGGCACGTGTTTCCTCTTCGTTTCAGCGTCCTAAATCGAGTGGCTGGAAAAAAAATCATGATTTTACCATTTTCGCTCGGAGAAGAGTTATTTTCGTTTGAAAATTGACGAAAAATCGTCATTTTCAAGCAAAAATCATGGTAATGGGAAAAAAATCACATCTCGGTGAAAAATCGAGATAGAGACATAATTCTGGGCTTAATTTAAGCTCCACAGAGTCTAGTTGCAGGGAAAAAATCTACATTTATTCTCATGTAGCCGAGAAGAAAAATTCTGCGCTACAACTTCATGCTAAAATATTGATTTTTTCCAAGTCGAGGTGAAAAATCGAAAACTGAATTCTCGCAATAAATCGAGACTTTGGCACGTGTTTTCTCTTTGTTTCAGCGTCCTAAATCGAGTGGCTGGAAAAAAAATCATGATTTTACCATTTTCGCTCGGAGAAGAGCGATTTTCGTTTTTTTTGCTCGAAAATTGACGAAAAATCGTCATTTTCAAGCAAAAATCATGGTTATGGGAAAAAAATCATATCTCGGTGAAAAATCGAGATAGAGACATAATTCTGGGCTTAATTTAAGCTCCACAGAGTCTAGTTGCAGGGAAAAAATCCACATTTTATTCTCATGTAGCCGAGAAGAAAAATTCTGCGCTACAACTTCGTGCAAAAATATTGATTTTTCCCAACTCGTGGTCAAAAATCGAAAATTGAATTCTCGCAATTAATCGAGACTATGGCACGTGTTTCCTCGTTGTTTCAGCGTATCGAACCGAGTGGCTGAAAAAAAATCATGATTTTACCATTTTCGCTCGGAGAAGAGCGATTTTCGTTTTTTTTTGCTCGAAAATTGACGAAAAATCGTCATTTTCAAGCAAAAATCATGGTTATGGGAAAAAAATCATATCTCGGTGAAAAATCGAGATAGAGACATAATTCTGGGCTTAATTTAAGCTCCACAGAGTCTAGTTGCAGGGAAAAAATCCAAATTTTATTCTCATGTAGCCGAGAAGAAAAATTCTGCGCTACAACTTCGTGCAAAAATATTGATTTTTCCCAACTCGTGGTCAAAAATCGAAAATTGAATTCTCGCAATAAATCGAGACTATGGCACGTGTTTCCTCGTTGCTTCAGCGTATCGAACCGAGTGGCTGAAAAAAAATCATGATTTTACCATTTTCGCTCGGAGAAGAGCGATTTTCGTTTGAAAATTGACGAAAAATCGTCATTTTCAAGCAAAAATCATGGTAATGGGAAAAAAATCATATCTCGGTGAAAATTCGAGATAGAGACATAATTCTGGGCCTAATTTAAGCTCCACAGAGTCTAGTTGCAGGGAAAAAATCCACATTTTATTCTCATGTAGCCGAGAAGAAAAATTCTGCGCTACAACTTCATGCTAAAATATTGATTTTTTCCTAGTCGAGGTGAAAAATCGAAAACTGAATTCTCGCAATAAATCGAGACTTTGGCACGTGTTTCCTCTTTGTTTCAGCGTCCTAAATCGAGTGGCTGGAAAAAAAATCATGATTTTACCATTTTCGCTCGGAGAAGAGCGATTTTCGTTTGAAAATTGACGAAAAATCGTCATTTTCAAGCAAAAATCATGGTTACGGGAAAAAAATCATATCTCGGTGAAAAATCGAGATAGAGACATAATTCTGGGCTTAATTTAAGCTCCACAGAGTCTAGTTGCAGGGAAAAAATCCACATTTTATTCTCATGTAGCCGAGAAGAAAAATTCTGCGCTACAACTTCGTGCAAAAATATTGATTTTTCCCAACTCGTGGTCAAAAATCGAAAATTGAATTCTCGCAATAAATCGAGACTATGGCACGTGTTTCCTCGTTGTTTCAGTGTATCGAACCGAGTGGCTGAAAAAAAATCATGATTTTACCATTTTCGCTCGGAGAAGAGCGATTTTCGTTTGAAAATTGACGAAAAATTGTCATTTTCAAGCAAACATCATGGTAATGGGAAAAAAATCATATCTCGGTGAAAAATCGAGATAGAGACATAATTCTGGGCTTAATTCAAGCTCCACAGAGTCCAGTTGCAGGGAAAAAATCCACATTTTATTCTCATGTAGCCGAGAAGAAAAATTCTGCGCTACAACTTCGTGCAAAAATATTGATTTTTCCCAACTCGTGGTCAAAAATCGGAAATTGAATTCTCGCAATAAATCGAGACTTTGGCACGTGTTTCCTCGTTGTTTTAGCGTATCGAACCGAGTGGCTGAAAAAAAAATCATGATTTTACCATTTTCGCTCGGAGAAGAGCGATTTTCGTTTGAAAATTGACGAAAAATTGTCATTTTCAAGCAAAAATCATGGTAATGGGAACAAAATCATATCTCGGTGAAAAATCGAGATAGAGACATAATTCTGGGCTTAATTCAAGCTCCACAGAGTCTAGTTGCAGGGAAAAAATCCACATTTTATTCTCATGGAGCCAAGAAGAAAAATTCTTGGCGACAACTCCATGCTAAAATATTGATTTTTTCCAAGTCGAGGTCAAAAATCGAAAATTGAATTCTCGCAATAAATCGAGACTTTGGCTCGTGTTTCCTCTTTGTTCCAGCGTCCTAAATCGAGTGGCTGGAAAAAAAATCATGATTTTACCATTTTCGCTCGGAGAAGAGCGATTTTCGTTTGAAAATTGACGAAAAATCGTCATTTTCAAGCAAAAATCATGGTAATGGGAAAAAAATCATATCTCGGTGAAAAATCGAGATAGAGACATAATTCTGGGCTTAATTTAAGCTCCACAGAGTCTAGTTGCAGGGAAAAATTCCACATTTTATTCTCATGTAGCCGAGAAGAAAAATTCTGCGCTACAACTTCATGCTAAAATATTGATTTTTTCCAAGTCGAGGTGAAAAATCGAAAACTGAATTCTCGCAATAAATCGAGACTTTGGCACGTGTTTCCTCTTTGTTTCAGCGTCCTAAATCGAGTGGCTGGAAAAAAAATCATGATTTTACCATTTTCGCTCGGAGAAGAGCGATTTTCGTTTGAAAATTGACGAAAAATCGTCATTTTCAAGCAAAAATCATGGTAATGGGAAAAAAATCATATCTCGGTGAAAAATCGAGATAGAGACATAATTCTGGGCTTAATTTAAGCTCCACAGAGTCTAGTTGCAGGGAAAAAATCCACATTTTATTCTCATGTAGCCGAGAAGAAAAATTCTGCGCTACAACTTCATGCTAAAATATTGATTTTTTCCAAGTCGAGGTGAAAAATCGAAAACTGAATTCTCGCAATAAATCGAGACTTTGGCACGTGTTTCCTCTTTGTTTCAGCGTCCTAAATCGAGTGGCTGGAAAAAAAATCATGATTTTACCATTTTCGCTCGGAGAAGAGCGATTTTCGTTTGAAAATTGACGAAAAATCGTCATTTTCAAGCAAAAATCATGGTAATGGGAAAAAAATCATATCTCGGTGAAAAATCGAGATAGAGACATAATTCTGGGCTTAATTTAAGCTCCACAGAGTCTAGTTGCAGGGAAAAATTCCACATTTTATTCTCATGTAGCCGAGAAGAAAAATTCTGCGCTACAACTTCATGCTAAAATATTGATTTTTTCCAAGTCGAGGTGAAAAATCGAAAACTGAATTCTCGCAATAAATCGAGACTTTGGCACGTGTTTCCTCTTTGTTTCAGCGTCCTGAATCGAGTGGCTGGAAAAAAAATCATGATTTTACCATTTTCGCTCGGAGAAGAGCGATTTTCGTTTGAAAATTGACGAAAAATCGTCATTTTCAAGCAAAAATCATGGTAATGGGAAAAAAATCATATCTCGGTGAAAAATCGAGATAGAGACATAATTCTGGGCTTAATTTAAGCTCCACAGAGTCTAGTTGCAGGGAAAAAATCCACATTTTATTCTCATGTAGCCGAAAAGAAAAATTCTGCGCTACAACTTCATGCTAAAATATTGATTTTTTCCAAGTCGAGGTGAAAAATCGAAAACTGAATTCTCGCAATAAATCGAGACTTTGGCACGTGTTTCCTCTTTGTTTCAGCGTCCTAAATCGAGTGGCTGGAAAAAAAATCATGATTTTACCATTTTCGCTCGGAGAAGAGCGATTTTCGTTTGAAAATTGACGAAAAATCGTCATTTTCAAGCAAAAATCATGGTAATGGGAAAAAAATCATATCTCGGTGAAAAATCGAGATAGAGACATAATTCTGGGCTTAATTCAAGCTCCACAGAGTCTAGTTGCAGGGAAAAAATCCACATTTTATTCTCATGTAGCCGAGAAGAAAAATTCTGCGCTACAACTTCATGCTAAAATATTGATTTTTCCCAACTCGTGGTCAAAAATCGAAAATTGAATTCTCGCAATAAATCGAGACTATGGCACGTGTTTCCTCGTTGTTTCAGCGTATCGAACCGAGTGGCTGGAAAAAAAATCATGATTTTACCATTTTCGCTCGGAGAAGAGCGATTTTCGTTTGAAAATTGACGAAAAATTGTCATTTTCAAGCAAAAATCATGGTAATGGGAAAAAAATCATATCTCGGTGAAAAATCGAGATAGAGACATAATTCTGGGCTTAATTCAAGCTCCACAGAGTCTAGTTGCAGGGAAAAAATCCACATTTTATTCTCATGTAGCCGAGAAGAAAAATTCTGCGCTACAACTTCGTGCAAAAATATTGATTTTTCCCAACTCGTGGTCAAAAATCGAAAATTGAATTCTCGCAATAAATCGAAACTTTGGCACGTGTTTCCTCGTTGTTTTAGCGTATCGAACCGAGTGGCTGAAAAAAAAATCATGATTTTACCATTTTCGCTCGGAGAAGAGCGATTTTCGTTTGAAAATTGACGAAAAATTGTCATTTTCAAGCAAAAATCATGGTAATGGGAAAAAAATCATATCTCGGTGAAAAATCGAGATAGAGACATAATTCTGGGCTTAATTTAAGCTCCACAGAGTCTAGTTGCAGGGAAAAAATCCACATTTTATTCTCATGTAGCCGAAAAGAAAAATTCTGCGCTACAACTTCATGCTAAAATATTGATTTTTTCCAAGTCGAGGTGAAAAATCGAAAACTGAATTCTCGCAATAAATCGAGACTTTGGCACGTGTTTCCTCTTTGTTTCAGCGTCCTAAATCGAGTGGCTGGAAAAAAAATCATGATTTTACCATTTTCGCTCGGAGAAGAGCGATTTTCGTTTGAAAATTGACGAAAAATCGTCATTTTCAAGCAAAAATCATGGTAATGGGAAAAAAATCATATCTCGGTGAAAAATCGAGATAGAGACATAATTCTGGGCTTAATTTAAGCTCCACAGAGTCTAGTTGCAGGGAAAAATTCCACATTTTATTCTCATGTAGCCGAGAAGAAAAATTCTGCGCTACAACTTCATGCTAAAATATTGATTTTTTCCAAGTCGAGGTGAAAAATCGAAAACTGAATTCTCGCAATAAATCGAGACTTTGGCACGTGTTTCCTCTTTGTTTCAGCGTCCTGAATCGAGTGGCTGGAAAAAAAATCATGATTTTACCATTTTCGCTCGGAGAAGAGCGATTTTCGTTTGAAAATTGACGAAAAATCGTCATTTTCAAGCAAAAATCATGGTAATGGGAAAAAAATCATATCTCGGTGAAAAATCGAGATAGAGACATAATTCTGGGCTTAATTTAAGCTCCACAGAGTCTAGTTGCAGGGAAAAAATCCACATTTTATTCTCATGTAGCCGAAAAGAAAAATTCTGCGCTACAACTTCATGCTAAAATATTGATTTTTTCCAAGTCGAGGTGAAAAATCGAAAACTGAATTCTCGCAATAAATCGAGACTTTGGCACGTGTTTCCTCTTTGTTTCAGCGTCCTAAATCGAGTGGCTGGAAAAAAAATCATGATTTTACCATTTTCGCTCGGAGAAGAGCGATTTTCGTTTGAAAATTGACGAAAAATCGTCATTTTCAAGCAAAAATCATGGTAATGGGAAAAAAATCATATCTCGGTGAAAAATCGAGATAGAGACATAATTCTGGGCTTAATTTAAGCTCCACAGAGTCTAGTTGCAGGGAAAAAATCCACATTTCATTCTCATGTAGCCGAGAAGAAAAATTCTGCGCTACAACTTCGTGCAAAAATATTGATTTTTCCCAACTCGTGGTCAAAAATCGAAAATTGAATTCTCGCAATAAATCGAGACTATGGCACGTGTTTCCTCGTTGTTTCAGCGTATCGAACCGAGTGGCTGAAAAAAAATCATGATTTTACCATTTTCGCTCGGAGAAGAGCGATTTTCGTTTGAAAATTGACGAAAAATTGTCATTTTCAAGCAAAAATCATGGTAATGGGAAAAAAATCATATCTCGGTGAAAAATCGAGATAGAGACATAATTCTGGGCTTAATTCAAGCTCCACAGAGTCTAGTTGCAGGGAAAAAATCCACATTTCATTCTCATGTAGCCGAGAAGAAAAATTCTGCGCTACAACTTCGTGCAAAAATATTGATTTTTCCCAACTCGTGGTCAAAAATCGAAAATTGAATTCTCGCAATAAATCGAAACTTTGGCACGTGTTTCCTCGTTGTTTCAGCGTATCGAACCGAGTGGCTGAAAAAAAATCATGATTTTACGATTTTCGCTCGGAGAAGAGCGATTTTCGTTTGAAAATTGACGAAAAATTGTCATTTTCAAGCAAAAATCATGGTACCGGGAAAAAAATCATATCTCGGTGAAAAATCGAGATAGAGACATAATTCTGGGCTTAATTCAAGCTCCACAGAGTCTAGTTGCAGGGAAAAAATCCACATTTCATTCTCATGTAGCCGAGAAGAAAAATTCTGCGCTACAACTTCGTGCAAAAATATTGATTTTTCCCAACTCGTGGTCAAAAATCGAAAATTGAATTCTCGCAATAAATCGAGACTTTGGCACGTGTTTCCTCGTTGTTTTAGCGTATCGAACCGAGTGGCTGAAAAAAAAATCATGATTTTACCATTTTCGCTCGGAGAAGAGCGATTTTCGTTTGAAAATTGACGAAAAATTGTCATTTTCAAGCAAAAATCATGGTAATGGGAAAAAAATCATATCTCGGTGAAAAATCGAGATAGAGACATAATTCTGGGCTTAATTCAAGCTCCACAGAGTCTAGTTGCAGGGAAAAAATCCACATTTTATTCTCATGGAGCCAAGAAGAAAAATTCTTGGCGACAACTCCATGCTAAAATATTGATTTTTTCCAAGTCGAGGTCAAAAATCGAAAATTGAATTCTCGCAATAAATCGAGACTTTGGCTCGTGTTTCCTCTTTGTTTCAGCGTCCTAAATCGAGTGGCTGGAAAAAAAATCATGATTTTACCATTTTCGCTCGGAGAAGAGCGATTTTCGTTTGAAAATTGACGAAAAATCGTCATTTTCAAGCAAAAATCATGGTAATGGGAAAAAAATCATATCTCGGTGAAAAATCGAGATAGAGACATAATTCTGGGCTTAATTTAAGCTCCACAGAGTCTAGTTGCAGGGAAAAAATCCACATTTTATTCTCATGTAGCCGAGAAGAAAAATTCTGCGCTACAACTTCGTGCAAAAATATTGATTTTTCCCAACTCGTGGTCAAAAATCGAAAATTGAATTCTCGCAATAAATCGAGACTATGGCACGTGTTTCCTCGTTGTTTCAGTGTATCGAACCGAGTGGCTGGAAAAAAAATCATGATTTTACCATTTTCGCTCGGAGAAGAGCGATTTTCGTTTGAAAATTGACGAAAAATCGTCATTTTCAAGCAAAAATCATGGTAATGGGAAAAAAATCATATCTCGGTGAAAAATCGAGATAGAGACATAATTCTGGGCTTAATTTAAGCTCCACAGAGTCTAGTTGCAGGGAAAAAATCCAAATTTTATTCTCATGTAGCCGAGAAGAAAAATTCTGCGCTACAACTTCGTGCAAAAATATTGATTTTTCCCAACTCGTGGTCAAAAATCGAAAATTGAATTCTCGCAATAAATCGAGACTATGGCACGTGTTTCCTCGTTGCTTCAGCGTATCGAACCGAGTGGCTGAAAAAAAATCATGATTTTACCATTTTCGCTCGGAGAAGAGCGATTTTCGTTTGAAAATTGACGAAAAATCGTCATTTTCAAGCAAAAATCATGGTAATGGGAAAAAAATCATATCTCGGTGAAAATTCGAGATAGAGACATAATTCTGGGCCTAATTTAAGCTCCACAGAGTCTAGTTGCAGGGAAAAAATCCACATTTTATTCTCATGGAGCCAAGAAGAAAAATTCTTGGCGACAACTCCATGCTAAAATATTGATTTTTTCCAAGTCGAGGTGAAAAATCGAAAACTGAATTCTCGCAATAAATCGAGACTTTGGCACGTGTTTCCTCTTCGTTTCAGCGTCCTAAATCGAGTGGCTGGAAAAAAAATCATGATTTTACCATTTTCGCTCGGAGAAGAGTTATTTTCGTTTGAAAATTGACGAAAAATCGTCATTTTCAAGCAAAAATCATGGTAATGGGAAAAAAATCACATCTCGGTGAAAAATCGAGATAGAGACATAATTCTGGGCTTAATTTAAGCTCCACAGAGTCTAGTTGCAGGGAAAAAATCTACATTTATTCTCATGTAGCCGAGAAGAAAAATTCTGCGCTACAACTTCATGCTAAAATATTGATTTTTTCCAAGTCGAGGTGAAAAATCGAAAACTGAATTCTCGCAATAAATCGAGACTTTGGCACGTGTTTCCTCTTTGTTTCAGCGTCCTAAATCGAGTGGCTGGAAAAAAAATCATGATTTTACCATTTTCGCTCGGAGAAGAGCGATTTTCGTTTGAAAATTGACGAAAAATCGTCATTTTCAAGCAAAAATCATGGTAATGGGAAAAAAATCATATCTCGGTGAAAAATCGAGATAGAGACATAATTCTGGGCTTAATTTAAGCTCCACAGAGTCTAGTTGCAGGGAAAAAATCCACATTTTATTCTCATGTAGCCGAGAAGAAAAATTCTGCGCTACAACTTCATGCTAAAATATTGATTTTTTCCAAGTCGAGGTGAAAAATCGAAAACTGAATTCTCGCAATAAATCGAGACTTTGGCACGTGTTTCCTCTTTGTTTCAGCGTCCTAAATCGAGTGGCTGGAAAAAAAATCATGATTTTACCATTTTCGCTCGGAGAAGAGCGATTTTCGTTTGAAAATTGACGAAAAATCGTCATTTTCAAGCAAAAATCATGGTTATGGGAAAAAAATCATATCTCGGTGAAAAATCGAGATAGAGACATAATTCTGGGCTTAATTTAAGCTCCACAGAGTCTAGTTGCAGGGAAAAAATCCACATTTTATTCTCATGTAGCCGAGAAGAAAAATTCTGCGCTACAACTTCGTGCAAAAATATTGATTTTTCCCAACTCGTGGTCAAAAATCGAAAATTGAATTCTCGCAATAAATCGAGACTATGGCACGTGTTTCCTCGTTGTTTCAGCGTATCGAACCGAGTGGCTGAAAAAAAATCATGATTTTACCATTTTCGCTCGGAGAAGAGCGATTTTCGTTTGAAAATTGACGAAAAATTGTCATTTTCAAGCAAAAATCATGGTAATGGGAAAAAAATCATATCTCGGTGAAAAATCGAGATAGAGACATAATTCTGGGCTTAATTCAAGCTCCACAGAGTCTAGTTGCAGGGAAAAAATCCACATTTTATTCTCATGTAGCCGAGAAGAAAAATTCTGCGCTACAACTTCGTGCAAAAATATTGATTTTTCCCAACTCGTGGTCAAAAATCGAAAATTGAATTCTCGCAATAAATCGAGACTATGGCACGTGTTTCCTCGTTGTTTTAGCGTATCGAACCGAGTGGCTGAAAAAAAATCATGATTTTACCATTTTCGCTCGGAGAAGAGCGATTTTCGTTTGAAAATTGACGAAAAATTGTCATTTTCAAGCAAAAATCATGGTAATGGGAAAAAAATCATATCTCGGTGAAAAATCGAGATAGAGACATAATTCTGGGCTTAATTCAAGCTCCACAGAGTCTAGTTGCAGGGAAAAAATCCACATTTTATTCTCATGGAGCCAAGAAGAAAAATTCTTGGCGACAACTCCATGCTAAAATATTGATTTTTTCCAAGTCGAGGTCAAAAATCGAAAATTGAATTCTCGCAATAAATCGAGACTTTGGCACGTGTTTCCTCTTTGTTTCAGCGTCCTAAATCGAGTGGCTGGAAAAAAAATCATGATTTTACCATTTTCGCTCGGAGAAGAGCGATTTTCGTTTGAAAATTGACGAAAAATCGTCATTTTCAAGCAAAAATCATGGTAATGGGAAAAAAATCATATCTCGGTGAAAAATCGAGATAGAGACATAATTCTGGGCTTAATTTAAGCTCCACAGAGTCTAGTTGCAGGGAAAAAATCCACATTTTATTCTCATGTAGCCGAGAAGAAAAATTCTGCGCTACAACTTCATGCTAAAATATTGATTTTTTCCAAGTCGAGGTGAAAAATCGAAAACTGAATTCTCGCAATAAATCGAGACTTTGGCACGTGTTTCCTCTTTGTTTCAGCGTCCTAAATCGAGTGGCTGGAAAAAAAATCATGATTTTACCATTTTCGCTCGGAGAAGAGCGATTTTCGTTTGAAAATTGACGAAAAATCGTCATTTTCAAGCAAAAATCATGGTAATGGGAAAAAAATCATATCTCGGTGAAAAATCGAGATAGAGACATAATTCTGGGCTTAATTTAAGCTCCACAGAGTCTAGTTGCAGGGAAAAAATCCACATTTTATTCTCATGTAGCCGAGAAGAAAAATTCTGCGCTACAACTTCATGCTAAAATATTGATTTTTTCCAAGTCGAGGTGAAAAATCGAAAACTGAATTCTCGCAATAAATCGAGACTTTGGCACGTGTTTCCTCTTTGTTTCAGCGTCCTAAATCGAGTGGCTGGAAAAAAAATCATGATTTTACCATTTTCGCTCGGAGAAGAGCGATTTTCGTTTGAAAATTGACGAAAAATCGTCATTTTCAAGCAAAAATCATGGTAATGGGAAAAAAATCATATCTCGGTGAAAAATCGAGATAGAGACATAATTCTGGGCTTAATTTAAGCTCCACAGAGTCTAGTTGCAGGCAAAAAATCCACATTTCATTCTCATGTAGCCGAGAAGAAAAATTCTGCGCTACAACTTCGTGCAAAAATATTGATTCTTTCCAAGTCATGGTCAAAAGTCGAAAATTGGATTTACGCGATAAATCGAGACTATGGCACGTGTTTCCTCGTTGTTTCAGCGTATCGAACCGAGTGGCTGAAAAAAAATCATGATTTTACCATTTTCGCTCGGAGAAGAGCGATTTTCGTTTGAAAATTGACGAAAAATTGTCATTTTCAAGCAAAAATCATGGTAATGGGAAAAAAATCATATCTCGGTGAAAAATCGAGATAGAGACATAATTCTGGGCTTAATTCAAGCTCCACAGAGTCTAGTTGCAGGGAAAAAATCCACATTTTATTCTCATGGAGCCAAGAAGAAAAATTCTTGGCGACAACTCCATGCTAAAATATTGATTTTTTCCAAGTCGAGGTGAAAAATCGAAAACTGAATTCTCGCAATAAATCGAGACTTTGGCACGTGTTTCCTCTTTGTTTCAGCGTCCTAAATCGAGTGGCTGGAAAAAAAATCATGATTTTACCATTTTCGCTCGGAGAAGAGCGATTTTCGTTTGAAAATTGACGAAAAATCGTCATTTTCAAGCAAAAATCATGGTAATGGGAAAAAAATCATGTCTCGGTGAAAAATTGAGATAGAGACATAATTCTGGGCTTAATTTAAGCTCCACAGAGTCTAGTTGCAGGGAAAAAATCATCATTTTATTCTCATGTAGCCGAGAAGAAAAATTCTGCGCTACTTCATGCTAAAATATTGATTTTTTCCAAGTCATGGTCAAAAGTCGAAAATTGAATTTACGCGATAAATCGAGACTATGGCACGTGTTTCCTCGTTCTTTCAGCGTATCGAACCGAGTGGCTGAAAAAAAATCATGATTTTACCATTTTCGCTCGGAGAAGAGCGATTTTCGTTTGAAAATTGACGAAAAATTGTCATTTTCAAGCAAAAATCATGGTAATGGGAAAAAAATCATATCTCGGTGAAAAATCGAGATAGAGACATAATTCTGGGCTTAATTCAAGCTCCACAGAGTCTAGTTGCAGGGAAAAAATCCACATTTTATTCTCATGGAGCTAAGAAGAAAAATTCTTGGCGACAACTCCATGCTAAAATATTGATTTTTTCCAAGTCGAGGTGAAAAATGGAAAACTGAATTCTCGCAATAAATTGAGACTTTGGCACGTGTTTCTTCTTTGTTCCAGCGTCCTAAATCGAGTGGCTGGAAAAAAAATCATGATTTTACCATTTTCGCTCGGAAAAGAGCGATTTTCGTTTGAAAATTGACGAAAAATCGTCATTTTCAAGCAAAAATCATGGTAATGGGAAAAAAATCATATCTCGGTGGAAAATCGAGATAGAGACATGATTCTCTCCTTCAATTAAGCTTCACAGAGTCTGTTTCCAGGGACAAATTCAGCACTTTATTCTCATGCAACCAAGACGGAAAATTCCTGGCTACAAATGATGATAAAATTTTACTTTTTTTTCAAGCTCGAGGCTCAAAATCGAAAATATCATTCTCGCGATAAATTGAGACTCTGGCACGTGTTTGCTCTTTGTTCGAGCCAAACAAACTGTGTGACCTATAAAAAAAATCATATTCTCACAATCTTCACCCGAAGACGATCAGTTTCCGTGTCAAAATTGACGAAAAATCGTCATTATTTTCAGGCAAATATCATGGTAATGGGCAAAAATTTAATAACTCGGCGAGGAATTGAGATCATGACATGATTCTGGGCTTGAAATCACCTGGAAAACGCATGTTTTCAGCGAAAAATTCAGCTTCGTCCTCCAATTATCCCGAGACAATAAATTTTCCGTCTCCAATTCATGAAAAAAACGTTGGTTTTCTTGCAGCTGATGGTACAAGTCGAAAGTTGTCATCTCGCGACACGATATTTCCGGTTACTTCTCCACTTTGTATCGTTTTCATGCCTGTTCGGAAGATTCATCAGTACTGGGCGGGCGAAAAGTTTTCCGTTCAGAGTTTTTTTCGATGGCGTTAGAAAACAATTACTCATGTACCAAAAATTCGTTTGACCAAGATAATGCCTCCATTCAATTTTAAACTTAGTTAGCCGGTCCTTGATAATCCATCATGCCATGCCATTATCTGCCAACCTCCATTTTTTGTCTACAGGTTTTTCCGGTTCCTGGGAAATTCCACGGAGGGACCTTCTTTTTCTTCTTTTCATTCTACTCTTTTTCTCTTTCTATCTCTTTTCTATCTTACGAAACAGCTGCTTCGTGCGCTATATAAAAAGCTGCTCCGTGCGCTATATAAAAAGCTGCTTCTTGCGCTGAATTTCAAGCTGCTTCGTGCGCTTAATTTAAAGCTGCTTTGTGCGCTGTATCAAAAGCTGCTACGGGCGCTGTAGTTATATCTGCTGTCAGTGATTCTTCACTTATTGTTGATTTAAAACATAATGATGAACAAATTGAACCCCTTAGATCGAAATATTGTAGCTAGAGGCGAGTGGCTCACTGGAGATCACATCGACACTTTTGGTCGGCTTCTCGCGGAGCATTCTGCATCCGAATTCGTAATGCAAGAAACGTGGAAGGTGCAATTGCCTCATAATATCAATGAGGAGAGAGCTGATCGTAAGTTCATTCAAATTCTGCATAGTTCGGAAGGGCCTAATAATAGTGGAGGGCATTGGGTGTGCGCTTACTACGACACTCACTCCATTTTTATACTTGATTCCATGATCCTCAAAAAATTGCATCCACACCACAAGCTGTATCTTCAGCATTTGTTTCCGACTTATCCATTCGATCAGCGTCCTGTTAAGTTTCCAGTCGAATCAACCCAATTCGAGTGACTGCGGCGTATTTGCCATTGCTTTCGCAGTTTCGCTTTTTTTTGGTGTGAAGCCTGAGAAAATAGAGTATGATGTGAGGAATATGCGCAAACACTTGTTGAATATATTCGACACAGGGGTGATTAGCCATTCCCCGCGTATCATCAAGAAAGGAGATTCTATTAAAATATGCTCGTTGGAGCAATTGAAAAAACGAAAACAAAAAACACTGGGAGGTAAAATTCGGCGAGAACAACGCAAGCAGTCTCAGGACGCGAGCACGGCCGAAGCTCGTGTTTGCGTAAATCAGAATGGCTAGGGCCCAGAAAAAACCCATACAGGCGAAAATCACCTTCGTCGCGAAGGTGACCTTTTGCATTTACCCGAAAACTGCGAAGTTATCGGTTCGCATAATGAATTACAGAAAATAGTATCTCCTATTCATAATCATCCGGTTATTCTTATTCAAAAGCAAATCCAACCCACTATTAATGAACTTCTTATTGTTTCGGAAACCCAAAAGACACGCATCAACGCGGAAGAACCTGCCAGACTTGACGCTTTCAATAACAGTCATTGCGTTATCGCAAGTGATGACATGCATAATAATAAAAGGTTCATAGTCGAGCCTGAAAATACGACTGACAATAGGTCTTTATCCGTAATGGCTGTAGAAAATACGGCTGAAAGTCTCAAGAATGATTTAGTCATTAGCATTAAGCGGAAGTTGTCAACTTTTAGGAATGATATTGATCGGTATCATCAAAAGCGTTCCAAATTGTCAATTCCAATTAGTACTCCAACGAACATAATGCACAATGGAAGAATCGACGGTGCAAACAAGTGTAAGGACACGATTTGTATCGATGCAGTACAGGATTATAATCAGAAGCAGGCTAGTCTCGTACATTCAGCTACAGCACAGCATACTGAGAAAAAAATTAAATCAATAAATCAGTCAAATAAAAGAAAAAATCCGATTCCCATTGATGTAATTGGTAAAAACCCCCATAAACGCCGAAAAATTCACGCCCTGAACACAAACCAGATCAATGTAAGCAAGAAAGATCAGAAATTACAGTAGCGGCGTATTGATTCCAACTTGAAATTTAAAAAAGCCAAATCGTTATGTCGAAAATACTACCGCATCCGAGAAACTAACGATAGTATAAAAATGATGACTACTAAAGGAGTGTATGTAAGTCGACTTGCAAAAAAAATGCGCTCCCATGCGGGCAGTGGAAGTCTTCTTGACGCAGAGCGTATTATTAAATGGTGTTTAATACTTAGAGGTAAAATGATCTTCGCAGTGAGACGAATGCTGCAAACCATAAAACAGAAAGCTGAAATTTGTTTAACACTCACATCAGCTGTATCGAACTCAGATATCGAAAGTCGTATCACTGCTTTGTGTGGAATGATTAAGAAGCACACTGCATCATCGGAACCGTATTATACAGAAACGGCTTATGTGCATTCCCGTGATAGCTCTGAGCCCGTCATCATGAGTGTTGACGGTAAAGCAATGAATATATTACCAGTAATTGTTACCAAAAAGAACCACCGTAGGTATAGGTCGTGGGTTTGTTCCCCGCATTGCAGAATTCCGGACAATTATGTCTTAAATATGTATGAAGATTTCATGACTATTATAAGTGATATCTCGATGCGCAAATTACGAACAGTTTTACCTAAATTTGTAAATGCACTGTGAAGCATTCTGAAAAGTCAAGTGTGCTATATGCAGCCACGGCGATGCAAATCCGTGTTATTATCTTTAGAATTATTATCACATTTCCCACAAGTGCGATCAACAAAACGAATATTTAATAATGTGTCAGCGCTGCATCAAAAAGTAATGGAGATTGATGATGCTCTGAATACGCTTAAACTTGATAAATTACAAGAATTCGCGGAAACAGCGAAAAACAAGGCAAGCCATTTCCAAAATACCGACGAAATACTATTAGACGAAGATGCTATAGTTCTAAGTATCCTAACGCATTCCGAGCTCTACACAAAAAAGCATTAAACCTACCACGTTTTCCTTGTTTGTCGTGTCAAAAGCTTTGTTGCTTGACTGATGTGAGGAAACTAAACAACTTACGAGTTATTCCTACTGGAAAGTTTTGGGACGATTTGAATTTTTTCATCAAAAATAATAAAGACTACGATTCGAATTACATTTGTCAATACTGTCTAACCAAGTTCCGCTCCGGTTGTCTCCCTCCAAGATGCGTTCTAAACAATTTACAAGTGCCGGCTACACCTGCTCCACTTGAAAACTTGAATGAATTTGAAAAAGTTCTGATACAAAGAGCTAAAGCATTCCAAACAGTTATAAAAATGGGTACGGTTACTCGAAAGAATGTGCCACCCAGAAAAATGTATAGCAAAGCTCAAGGGCGAGCTTTTCATTTACCTTTACCGTTAGAAAAAACGTTAGAGAAAATTTGTCCCTCGACAGAAGCAATCAATTCACATCATGAATTATACATATTAGTTCGTGGTGTTCCGACTAAAAGTAAAAAAGTGTGGGAGTCGCTTGTAGACAGAGAAAAAGTATTTAGAGCACTTTTATGGTTGAAAATGCATAACCCCCACTACAAAGACATTCATTTACCCGAGCACTTTTCGGATGTGCTGGAAACGAATTTAAATGAAGTCGAATTCCAAATATCTCAAGACTGCGTTAGTGATGACGATATTGATGATCCAGGTATTGATCTTAATAAGGCAGAATCACAAAGTCATGAAGATATTGCTGGTCACCTTGACAATAAGGGGGAATCTAAAAATAAAGAAAATATTGCTGTTACAGGGACTGTTCAAGAAAAACAGATTACTGTTGGTGAAAGAATCGTTCAAAACAAGCAGATTAGTGATGACGATATTGATAATCCAGGTATTGATCTTAATAAGGCGGAATCACAAAATCCTAAAGATATCGCTGCCCACCTAGACAATAAGGGGGAATTAAAAAATAAAGATAATATTGCTGTTCCAGGAACTGTTCAAGAAAAACAGATTACTGTTGGTGAAGGAATCGTTCAAAACAAACAGCTAGATGGCCGCGTGGCGGCTCTATTAACACAAATGTCACAGTCTGATCCTTTTTATGAACAGTATACAATTCATCGAATGCAGGCTCCCAAGGAATATAAAACCGCGACAGAACTATATCAGATGCTGAAAGTACATGATCAACCACTGGATAATCGGTATAAGTATCTAGATTTGTTGTGTTTCCCAACTTTATATCCTGCTGGTACTAATGGAGAACACGAAGAAAGGCCTGTCCATCTTTCAGCCTTTGAATATGTGAAATCACGAATCTTGTCGAGACATGGACAATTCAGATTAAACCAACAATATTTATTTTATCTTTTGAATGCGCACAATATTCGCCAATTACAAAGTGGTATATTCCACAAACTTAATGTGACTGATGGGCGCATTAAATACACCTCTGCTTCCTACTTAGAGCAATTGAAGAAAGGTGATCTGGAAGGAAATTTATCGACAATATTTGCGAAGCTTCGTAACACCGAACAGTATTGGCGAAAACCGCGGAGTGACTTGAATTGTATGATATTTGAGTACGGACCTCCTACGTGGTTCCTTACGTTAAGTCCGAGTGAGTGGCAATGGGACAGATTATCCGAATATTTGCGAGAGATGAACCCCCAACTTGGAAAGAAAACATCGTTGAATGAATGCATAGCGGCTGATCCTATATCAGCTTCAAGATTTATCAACAATGAGTTTGAGGCAATGTTAGATTTTCTCGCTTCACACGATAATCCCATTGGAAAAGTAGAACATTGGGTTGTGAGAAGAGAGTATCAGGGAAGAGGTACCCAACATTTTCATTTACTCATCTGGATAGAGAATGCGCCCATTCTTGGCAAAAGTTCAAAAGAAGATGTTGCCAACTTCATCAAAATGTATGTAACTTGCAGGAAACCCAATCGAAATGTTTCGCCCGTCTTGTATCGTCGAGTTACCACACATCAGTATCACCACCATAATTTATACTGTATGCGTAGTAAATCGGTAGGAGGAAAGCGAAAAGGTGGAACCCGTCAGGTTTGTCGTTTTTCATTTCCAAGACCAGTTACCAATGAATGGGTTATCAGGGATGTTGAAACATCCATTGCTGGGCGGCGAAATATGAAATCGAAATGCCAATTATATGACAATCCTCGTGATCTTGGCGAAACTAACATAAACAATTACAATCCCGCTGTATTGGTAGCGTGGGAGGGTAACATGGACCTTTCATACGTAGGAGAAAAATCGGCATCGTTGGCTTGGTACATAACTAAGTATATTTCAAAATCAGAAAAAACACATGTTGGGGAGACTTTCCAACAAATCAATAGTACCAAATCAGTAGCAAGCAGGCTTTGGAATGTTGGACTACGTGCATTGAATAGTCGAGAGTGTGGTGTACTGGAAGCAGCGGACACCTTGTTGGGATATCCTCTTTTCAAAACAGATCCAAATACCGTTATCAGGTGGGTTGATGTAAACATAATCAGAAGTAGGCTGGTCAAACCCCGGAAAATCGTAGAGAATATGGATGCCGAATCCACTGATATTTTTTATGATGGTTTGATCGAAAATTATCCCAAGAGACCCTCTGAATTGGATAATGTTTGTCTTCATGAGTACGCAAAGTGGTATGATATAGTGAAAACGGCACCTCAACGAAAGGACGTTGTATTTTACAAATTGAAACCTGGCCAGTATCTACGAAAACGCCAAAGAGGCTATTTGATAAATCATTATCATTATGAGCCCGTAACTAATCCTGAGAATTACTTCTATTCCCTACTCTTATTATTTCAACCATGGCGGAAGGTGACAGAACTTAAAAATGGTGAAGAATCATATACTGCAGCGTTCGAATCAGTGCAGGCTACCTTGCCAATGGCCGCTCAATATCATGAACGTTTGTCTGAGATTGCAAAAACCAGAAAAGAAGCAAAAGAATTGATCGACAAAAAAATGGATGAGATGGAAAAAGACCAAGAGACTCATCCCGAGTTGGAAAAAATACCACATGGATGCGACCCGATCGAAGCTGATGAAGCGATGAAAGAATTTGTTGATTTCGGCGCCAACGAAGCTAAAGAAGAGGTAAATCTTACACAAATGATCAAAGAATTAAACGAAGACCAATTACGTATCTTTAATCTTGTCAGAGAAACCGTCGATTCTAATCAAATAGAGCGTTTATTCGTGACTGGAGAAGGTGGAACGGGTAAAAGTTTCCTGATAAAGGTGATAAAGTTGTGGTTCAAGCAAGTTAGGGGTAAGGATTCGGCTGTGACTGCGCCGACTGGAATAGCTGCATTCAACGTAAACGGATTAACCATACATAGATTATTTCAACTTCCCGTTGATCACAATTGTACACCAAAATACCGGGAGTTGTCGGATGCTGCTTTACAAGTCATAAGACAAACTTTGAAGAACGTTGATCTCATTATTATTGACGAAATATCTATGGTCTCAAATATTACTCTCATGTACATTCATTTGAGACTCAGCGAAATTTTCAACACTTCTGATGTCGAAGATGGTTGGTTTGGAAAAAAGCACATTATAGTTTTTGGAGATCTATTACAGTTACCACCGGTTCGTGAAGATCCCGTGTTCGTGAAACTTTCCAAAGAGAAGGTTGAAAAATTAATTGGGTCGCTGGGTAGCGCCGATTTATGGAGTCATTTATTTAAGTATGATGAATTGTCCATCAACATGCGTCAGAAAAGTGATCTGGAATATCGAGAAACGCTCTCGAAAATCCGCGTTGGTTGCATAGATAGCGAAGCTGTGAAGATGCTAGAGACAAGAAAAATTAGCCGGGAAAATTCGAATGTCTGTGATAGAATAAGGGAATTGTGCAATTATATTAATTCTCTTCCGACAGAAACTGTTTGCTTAATGCCTTTGAACCGGATGTGTGATGTCCTGAATGAGGCAATGCTAGAACTAATTCCGTCCAAAATAATTGAACTCATAGCTGAAGACATAATCGACAAGCCTTCATTTAAAACCAAAATCACAAAAATTTTACATCGATGGGAAGATGATGCAAGTCTAACTGCTGGACTTGCTAGACTAATTACTGTAAAAATTGGAGCTAAAGTAATGCTTCGACGAAATATTGATGTCACAATAGGTCTCGTGAACGGAACAATAGGCACATTAATTGCAATTTCGGAATCTTTAGATAAAACCATGATTGATAAAGTAACAGTTCTACTGAGTAATGGGAAAAAATATGACATTGAACGTGTGAGCGTTAAATTTGAAGTTATGGATGGGGTTTATGTTATTCGAAAACAATTTCCCTTATGTCTCAGTTATGGTATCACAATACACAAAAGTGTATTGTCACTTACTTTGAAAAATGCTGTTATCGAGTGTGGGAATTCAGTATTTCCCTGTGGTCAGATTTATGTAGCTTTGTCGCGAGTAACTTCGCTTGATGGATTACATTTGATAAATTTTGATCCACATTCAATCCGTGCTAATGAGCAATGTATTAATGAGTACAATCGGTTAAGAAAGATGTACCGACCCGACCTTCCGAACATAAAAATTCCAGATAGTCGTCAATCTAAAACGCGGGACATCACTTGGGCCGTTCCTAACGGATTAATGGATGTGCAAATGCAGGACGACACAACCTGTAACCGGCATGACAATAGTATTACCGGGTTTGTAAACAACGACGGAACATCTTGTTATGCTAATAGTGTCATTCAATGTATTTTCAATTGTGGGCCCATTGTAACATTGATCCAAAAAGCAAATGATTGCCAACCACTATCAGCTTCGTTGAAAATGTATAAAATGAAGAATAGCCCCCCTTTATCATTGAATACAGTTCGAAAATATGTTGGCGAGACGTTTGTTGAACCTATTCACAATAATGCATCAGATTTTTTCAATGCTGTATGTCAGGCGGTACCGAGCATTCAAAAACTGGTTGAATATCAAATATTGACGAAAGCCCGATGCAGAGCCTGCGGATACAACACTACTCTACCGGAGGAATGTCGAAACATTTTTGTCCTAAACGACTTGAAATCTAAAAAAACATTGACACTTCAGGAAGTTATCGACGGCAATTTGGCACAATGGAAATCATCGGATCACCATTGCAATAATTGTCCTGCAACGAATACAGATGTGCGACAGTCATTGACGAGTGCCCAGAAAGTATTAGTAATTCATTTGTTATCACCAGCAGTTGACTCCAAATCAAGCAAGCGAAGCACAAGTCGATGCAAAATTAAAGCGGTACCAAGTTCGAAAATACAATTGTGTGGCCAGATATACAGAGTCATCAGTGCAATATTTCATCATGGACAACATGGTACTCCAGGCCATTATACGTGTATGATACGAAAGGGCCGTTCTGCTTGGATACACGTGGATGACACTTCTATTGGGAAGAAGACCTGGCCCGTTAATGCCAATGATGCATATATGTTCTTCTTATTGCAAGACTGAATTTTTCATCATTAAGAAAGATCACATTAAGACAATGGATTCAAATAATAATAACCTTAAACTCCAGTGCATGGAGCAGAAAGATAACGAGGTATGAATTACAAATGTTGTGTTTACTGTCGTCTATCTTCTACTATCATCTCGTTCAAGAATCTTATCGTCTTCTAATATGGAATTTCTCCTTTCCCATTTTTAAATCATTTCTGTTCCCAAATTAGAGGAATGAACTTATGGATGAAAAAAGAAAAACCCATTCGGAGGGGGAGAAACTCCACCAAAGTTATGAGCCAATGATGACATATGACACTTTTCAGGCATTTTGCTTTTACGGAAAGTTGTTATTCTGAGGCTCCTCCAAACATTGAATTTAAATAATCCGAGCTGTACATTGGTTATGCAATTGCTAATTGATAGCTCCAAGGGAACTTCTAATATTTTCTTCGCTTCCTTTTCGGGATAGATAGATTTTTAACAAGCATAAAATAATAACCCCCTTCCCCGGAGACTAACAAACTGCTTGAGTACGTTCATATTTATTTTCAATACATTTAGTAGATAGACAAATGGAGGTGGATACTGGTATGGATCGCCGCTGAGACCAAATAATTTAGTTAGTTAGTCACCCATCTTTTTTCGGGTCGAAGCTGCTTGAATATGCCGACATTTGAATAAATGTCGGCATATTCAAGGTATAAGGGTATTATTATCCCATTCGGGATAATAATACCCTTATACCTTGGCAAAAATCCCCTCCACGGGGAAAAAAGCCTGGACAAGTCCATTTGTTAGTGACCTGCGTTTCCGTTGAATTTCCCAAAAAAATCTACCGAAAAGTTAGAAACTCTCCCTCTGCCAAAAAATGTTATACCCTCACAGAAAAACGATGAAAAATGTCTCACCCAAGAAAACCTCGACCACTCCCGACTAAAAAAATTGAAGACCATTCAAAGAATATACATCTCCAAAAAAAATGTCATGCCCTCCCAGAAAAACGATCAAGAGACTCGGCAGAGTCTCGGGACAAGTACATTTGAAAACAGCTGTGCGTCGTCTGCTTGTCCCGAGCGCTCGCCGAGTCTATACTTTCTCGTAGTAAAACGATTCGCGGTGGTGGGAAAAAAAATTTCGATGACATTTTAGCTAACTGTAAAGCCCAGGAGTCGTCTAGCGACCTGAAAATTGACATGGAGACTAATTACGCGATACCCTTTCGATAGAGCCCAAATTCAATACGATTGATTAAGTAATTGCTGAGAAAAAACTTTGCACGGGCTTAGTCCTATCTCAGCCCGCGTCAGAACCACGCTACATCGAAGGATTTGACGTGTCTGTATATGGCCGCCCGACAACACATTCAAAGGGGTCTGTGCGCCCATCTTAGCCAATCCCGGGCTGCGAAATTCCTGATTGGTCGAGGCTGCGATGATTCCAATGGATCCGTCGTGTGCACACGACAGTGCAGACGAGCGAGCGAAAAATGTCAGCTGATATTTCGAAGAGCCATTTTGACGTGAGTGTGAGAGAGTGAGATAGCTGAAATAAGTTCATATTTTTCTTTTCCGCCCTTGATATTTTCGAGAAAATAACTGTTACAATTGTTCCTTGTCGAACGACGAACGTTGGTTAACCATTTATTTTCTTGAGGACGCAAGGTTATGGGAGAAGAATGTGTTGCTGGTTTTTCGTTACCGAGTCTGAACGAATGCTGTGATACAGCTTTGACAGCTCGTCATAACCTCACACTTTCGAATTCTCAACTGCCATATTACCGACATGCTCCGATGACGAGAGAATATGCTTCATGAATGAATCTGCTCCACATCTTTTGACCCTTTCCTACTCCCACCATTTTATTCATTTACAGCATGACTTATACATAATAATTCTCAGCGATGTAAAAAAATCTTGTCGCTGATTCGAGCCACATAAAAATCTTGTTGCAGAGGCGCATGAAAATCTTGTCGCTGCAAGTTATCTAACAGCTCCGGATAACTCTCAGTGACATCAAGATCTTGTCGCTGAGCCACATGAAGATTAATCGCTGAGCAATAATATGTTTCGGCGAAACAAAAATCTTGTCGCTAAGACAAATGAAAATCTTCTTGCTGAGGCAAATGAAAATCTTGTCGCTGCGAGGGCTCAGTGACATGAAAATCTTGTCGCTGAGGCAAATGAAAATCTTGTCGCTAAGGCAAATCAAAATCTTGTTGCTGCGAGGGCTCAGTGACATAAAAATCTTGTCGCTGCGAAGGCTCAGTGACATAAAAATCTTGTCGCTGCGAGGGCTCAGTGACATAAAAATCTTGTCGCTGAGCGACATGAAAATCTTATCGCTGAGCAACATGAAAATCTTGTCGCTAAGGCAAATCAAAATCTTGTTGCTGCGAGGGCTCAGTGACATAAAAATCTTGTCGCTGCGAAGGCTCAGTGACATAAAAATCTTGTCGCTGCGAGGGCTCAGTGACATAAAAATCTTGTCGCTGCGAGGGCTTAGTGACATAAAAATCATGTCGCTGGGCCACAAGAAAAAATTATACATTTGTTCCTTTCTGCCAAAATTCTTATGGAGCCAAGGAAAAAAATTCTTCACTACAACTTCATGCTAAAATATTGATTTTTTCCAACTCGTGGTCAAAAGTCGAAAATTTAATTCTCGCGATAAATTGAGACTTTGGCACGTGTTCCCTCTTTGTTTCAGCATATCAAACCGAGTGGCTGGGAAAAAAATCCTGATTTTACCATTGTCGCTTGGAGAAGAGCGATTTTCGTTTGAAAATTGATGAAAAATCGTCATTTTCAAGCAAAAATCTTGGTAATGGGAAAAAAAATCATATCTCGGTGAAAAATCGAGATAGAGACATGATTCTGGGCTTAAATTGAGCTCATGGAGCCGAGAAGAAAACTTCTTCGCTACAACTTCATGTTCAAATATTGATTTTTCTAACTCGTGGGCAAAAGTCGAGAATTGAATTCTCGCGATAAATTGAGACTTTGGCACGTGTTTCCTCTTTGTTTCATCGTATCCAACCGAGTGGCTGGAAAAAAAATCATAATTTATACGATTTTTACTCGGAGAAGCGCGATTTTCGTTTGAAAATTGTCGAAAAATCGTCGTTTTCAAGCCAAAATCATGGTAATGAGAATAAAATCATTTTTCGATGAAAAATTGAGATAGAGACATAATTCTGGGCTTGAATTGAGCTCCACAGAGTCTAGTTGCTGGGAAACAATCAGCATTTTATTCTCATGGAGCCAAGAAGAAAAATTCTTCGCTAGAACTTCATGTTCAAATGTTGATTTTTCCAGCTCGTGGGCAAAAGTCGAAAATTTAATTCTCGCGATAAATTGAGACTTCGGCACGTGTTTCCTCTTTGTTTCAGCGTATCCAACCGAGTGGCTGGAAAAAAAATCATAATTTATACGATTTTCACTCGAAGAAGCGCGATTTTCGTTTGAAAATTGTCGGAAAATCGTCTTTTTCAAGCAAAAATCATGGTAATGGGCAAAAAATCATATCTCGATAAAAAATTGAGATAGGGACATAATTCTGGGCTTGGATTAAGGTCCAAATAGTGTCCTTCTAGGGAAAAAATGAGCATTCTATGTTCATGAAGCCAAACAAATAGATTCTTCGCTCCTAAGTGATGTAAAAATGTCTTTTTTTTGTAAGCTGATAGTGAAAAGGCAATAATACCATTCTCGAGCAAAATCAAGATTATGGCACGCGTTCACGTTTCCTTTTACCTCAACAAATTATGAGGCTTGAAAAAAAATCAAAATTTATACTATTTTCACTCGGAGAAGAGCGATTTTCGTTTGAAAATTGATGAAAAATCGTCATTTTCAAGCAAAAATCATGGTAATGGGCAAAAATTCATATCTCGGTGGAAAATCGAGATATAGACATGATTCTGGACTTAAATTGAGCTTCACAGAGTATAGTTTTGGGGAAAAAATCAGCAATTTATTCCCATAAACCCAACTAAATAAAATCTTCGCTCCCAAGTCATGTAAAAATGTCGTTTTTTTCTAAGCTGATAGTGACAATGCAAAAATACAATTCCCAAGAAAAATTAAGATTATGGGGTGCGTTGACGTTTCCTTCCAGCTTAACAAACCATGTAGACAAAAAACATGATTTTACCGTCGTTGCTCGGAGAAGAGCGATTTTCGTTTGAAAATTTATGAAAAATCGTCGTTTTCGAGCAAAAATCATGGAAATGGGCCAAAATCATATCTCGGTGAAAAATTGAGATAGAGACATGATTCTTGGCTTCAAATGAGCTCCACAGAGTACACTTCTAGGGAAAAATCAGCAAATTATTCCCACCGGACTGAAAAAATTGGAGACTTTCAATTAGAAAAAATAAGTGATATCCTAGCCAAAAATCCCCTCCCGGGGAAAAAAGCTTGGACAAGTACATTTGTTGGTGATCCCCATTTCCATTTGTTTTCACAGAAAAATCTAATCCCCCCTTGAAAAAAATTGGAAACGCCAACAAAATAAAGAATTTAAGAAAACCCAAAAAAAAAAAAAATTCAAGAAGATTGAGAAAAATGCAAGAAATGCGAGAATGGTAGAAAAAAATTAATGGTATTTGCTCAGCATAAAAAATTCTGATATCTATAAAAGGACAAGTATTCCCTGTCTGAAAATCATGTTGATGTTCGAAAATCAATCAACGAGAAAATAGAAAATCTTCCAAAAAGACACGTCTCAAAAAAAGGAACCCCTAAATACAAAATGGCGAATCGACAGAAAAACTTCATAAAAAAATATAAAACTAAAGTTTGCCTTCATATGTTGAGCGTATGCGCACAGAGTACTTGGCCGGCCCGAAATTTTGAATTAAAGTGCTCAGCTTGGTTAATCTTGGCATAACGTAATTATTTGGTTTCAGAAATCTTTTTAGAAAAGACACGCGAAAGCTTGGCGAAAATCTCGAGTCAATCAAGGTTCTCTCCTAAAACGATTTATATTTCAAGCTAGTAATACAAAAAATTGCTAGAAGTTCAATTTTTATCGACGCATTACGGGTCATTTGATATAATATTGAACTCCACCTTTATTAGTGAGCAGTCGTTATTTTTCTACGTATCCATACTTGTGTAAGATATTGCGCAAA
Organism: Diadegma fenestrale; assembly: GCA_037043255.1. Classification (NCBI taxonomy): domain Eukaryota; kingdom Metazoa; phylum Arthropoda; class Insecta; order Hymenoptera; family Ichneumonidae; genus Diadegma; species Diadegma fenestrale. The sequence goes on from CM073314.1 coordinate 1,263,602, forward strand.
TGATTTAATTAATTAATTGTATATCAAATTGAGAGAAAACTTTGAATTTGTACTAATTTATTTGAATGTATAACGTTCAGTGACATTTGTGTAACGCTTATCATTTTTCTCATGAATACAACCAAGTTGTTCTACCTATCTATAAATAGCGGAAGCTAATACAAAAAATTTCGGGCCGGCCAAGTACTCTGTGCGCATACGCTCAACATATGAAGGCAAACTTTAGTTTTATATTTTTTTATGAAGTTTTTCTGTCGATTCGCCATTTTGTATTTAGGGGTTCCTTTTTTTGAGACGTGTCTTTTTGGAAGATTTTCTATTTTCTCGTTGATTGATTTTCGAACATCAACATGATTTTCAGACAGGGAATACTTGTCCTTTTATAGATATCAGAATTTTTTATGCTGAGCGAATACCATTAATTTTTTTCTACCATTCTCGCATTTCTTGCATTTTTCTCAATCTTCTTGAATTTTTTTTTTTTTGGGTTTTCTTAAATTCTTTATTTTGTTGGCGTTTCCAATTTTTTTCAAGGGGGGATTAGATTTTTCTGTGAAAACAAATGGAAATGGGGATCACCAACAAATGTACTTGTCCAAGCTTTTTTCCCCGGGAGGGGATTTTTGGCTAGGTAAAAAATGTCTCACCTGAAAAACCTCGACCGCTCCCAACTGAATGAATTGAAGACCATTCAATGAATATACACCAGAAAAACATGACCAAATGTCTTGCCTAAAAAAACTTGGTAAATTTCGAAGGAGTCAGAAAAAAAGAAATGATACCCTGGAAAAAATCCCCTCTACGGGGAAAAAAGCCTGGACAAGTCCATTTGTTGGTTACCTCCGTTTCCGTTGAATTTCCCAAATAAATTTACTCAGAAAAACAATAAAAAATGTCTCGCCTAAAAAACCTTTACCACTCCGAACTGAAAAAATTAAAGACCCTCCAAAGAATACAATGAGGAACAACCCCACAAAAATCTTCCTGAAACATTCAAAACACCTGACATGAACCCAAAAAATAGTAAACAAAAATAATTGGGTTAAAATGGATCATTTACGCGCAGCACTATAATTTCTGATATCAATAAGAGGACAAGTTTTTCGTTATGGTCTGACAATCGACCAACCATTCGATTGATAATATTTATTATTTGTTGTCAAAAAAGACTTACAAAACGAAAATAGTCAATGTTTCATTTATCTACAGAATAAAAAATTGCAATATCAATACTGGGACAAGTGTTTCATACTAACTTACAAAACGAAACTAGTCAATGTTTCATTTACGTAGAAAATCAAAATTTACTATATCAATACTGGGACAAGTGTTTCATACTAACTGACAAAACGAAAATAGTCAATGTTCCATTTACGTACAGGATTACAATTTACCATATCAATACTGGTAACCAGTGTTTCGATGGTTTTCAATAATTCGATCAGGTTTCTCGAATTTTTTCCCATAACGATCCACACGCTGAACGGCTGACGCCTCACCCGTACACGGGCACATTTAAAATATTTTCGGTGTTTATACATTGTATCACAGGTTTTTACTTCAGGCCCCCAATACTGCTTCATGGGTAACGATTTGTTCAACGGTCACCACCGTACGTTGAGCGTATGCGCACAGAGTACTTGTCCGGCCCATAACTTTTTATGCAAATTCCTCATTCCAGAAAAAATCAAAATATAACTGTTATTTGTCTGTAGTGCTGTTGATAAGTGCACGATAACTTGTTGGCAATTGAAATGATTCTCATTTTCTTAATAATATGAGATCACGATTACTCTTGATTACAATTCTTGAGAGGTATTAATAACAGGTATTAATACGTTTATTATTGTAATGAAAATTTTATAATGAATGAGCACGGAAGCAAAAATTTATTTTTAATGATGGAAATAAACAGGTTTCTGCAGCTTCCTGCTTAACTTTCATTTTTTTTAGTTATATCTAGGAAAAAGGCTTAGTTATATTGGTTCAACACTTTGCGATACTTATTCAAAAACCAAGATAATCATTGCCAGCAATTGCATCTAACTTCACTTATGAACCTTTGGAGAATCTGAACCTTTGGAGCAATTGCATCTAACTTCACTTATGAACCTTTGGAGAATCTAAGTCCACTCCCGACGCTTTGGAGAATTAAATCACGGCATCTTCTGATATCAGTGTGGATCGACTACTTTTGCACAGCCACACGAGACAATGAATACAGTATAAATTGTATCAATTATATATGAGGGGAGATGACAAGTCATATTCACTGCTAAAGGTTCATACCTGATCGAATTATTGAAAACCATCGAAACACTGGTTACCAGTATTGATATGGTAAATTGTAATCCTGTACGTAAATGGAACATTGACTATTTTCGTTTTGTCAGTTAGTATGAAACACTTGTCCCAGTATTGATATAGTAAATTTTGATTTTCTACGTAAATGAAACATTGACTAGTTTCGTTTTGTAAGTTAGTATGAAACACTTGTCCCAGTATTGATATTGCAATTTTTTATTCTGTAGATAAATGAAACATTGACTATTTTCGTTTTGTAAGTCTTTTTTGACAACAAATAATAAATATTATTAATCGAATGGTTGGTCGATTGTCAGACCATAACGAAAAACTTGTCCTCTTATTGATATCAGAAATTATAGTGCTGCGCGTAAATGATCCATTTTAACCCAATTATTTTTGTTTACTATTTTTTGGGTTCATGTCAGGTGTTTTGAATGTTTCAGGAAGATTTTTGTGGGGTTGTTCCTCATTGTATTCTTTGAAGGGTCTTTAATTTTTTCAGTTCGGAGTGGTAAAGGTTTTTTAGGCGAGACATTTTTTATCGTTTTTCTGAGTAAATTTATTTGGGAAATTCAACGGAAACGGAGGTAACCAACAAATGGACTTGTCCAGGCTTTTTTCCCCGTAGAGGGGATTTTTGCCAGGATCCTTGATTCTGACGTTAAACCACATCGTTTGCATGTAAAATCAAGTGAACGATGAAAAGAAAGGTTAGACAATCGTTAATTTTTCGTCCCATTCTACATTTTTCTTCGTTCCCACTCGTGAAAAATCGATGCATGAAGGCCGTTTCCTATCGGAATGTACTGAATCATCAGAAAACGCTACAGTCGACACGTATTTCGTGTCGCAAACATGAGAAATCCGTCAAAACTTTTTGTGAAAACGGTTCAAAAGAGCTCGGATGATAAAATGCGTCTCATATCCTTAATTCCAACGTAAAACCACCACGTTTGCATGGAAAATCACTTCGGAAACGATGAAACGAAACGTTTGCCAAGCGTCAATTTTTCGTCCCATTTGACATTTTTCTTCGTAGAAACTCGTGAAAATTTGTTGCATGAGGGCCGTTTCCTATCGGAATGTAACGAATTGTTACGTCCTGGGATCTCCCGAGTGTCTGACTTGTTGCGTAATTCTGAAACATAAAAAGAAAATACAAAATTCACTAAAATCGTCCCATTCGAATATTTAAATTCTAACCGCCAAAATTATTCGGAGAATAATCTAGAAGTAAATCTGTTTAATCACAACATAATTATCATAATAAGAAAAATAAATAAATTTATAACGAATTATCACTTTTAGGACACCCCACAATATAACTTTTGGGCCACTCTATATACGTCTACGACGAGCGAACAGCTGATCAGCTGTTGAGCGTACGCGCGCCTCGACCTACCGCACGTGTAGTGCTCGCGCGCCACAACAAATGTCAAAGTCCCGAAAAGGATCAGATTTCAATTATTTTTCCGAATTTTTCGATAAAATATTTTTATCGCATAATCGTGTTGCTCATGTCAAGGGGTTCATTTTAAGTGGTCATACGTCCATGTTCAGACAATTTTTAATTAAACATTATTTTTGTTAACTTTAAATATTTTATTAACTCGCAAAATTACAAAATTATAAGCTTCTCAACAACACATTTTTAATCCTCATGAAAACCCTTTCGTTTGAATACTTATTCCATTATTATCGAACCATTTTTATAAACAAAACTTAAACAATTCTTCTAATTTCATTAACTCATAATTTTGCATATTTGATAATTCTTTTTACATATTCCGGTTCTTTATAAAAAGCCCTTTGAAATGAATATTCACTCAACCCATTCCGAACTATTTTGCAATAAATAAATACAGAATCATTTCTAAATTCATAAACTAACAATTATAAATTCACGTCATGCCAAGTACGCTCATTCAATTCGCCTCTAAAGGGCCTTCTATTTAAATCCGTACAAAAGTCTTTTATATTTGAATTATCAACAATAATCATTAATAATAAGGGTATAAATAGATATTTTCATATTTGTACATACATTTATTTTTATAAAACATTTATTCATATAAAATATACATCGTTGGGGAATTTGAACGCTTTTAGAACATAAATAAATGGTAATTAAATGTATGTTACGTAATTTTGAATACATTTATATTTGTTCTACGTTATACGCCAATGGCGATTTTTCCGTTAAAAATAGAAAAATAAACAGGACCACGCGTCAACAAGTGGTCCTCGAATTTCTCTGGAGAGACGCACGTCTCTCAAGTGCAAAATAACGCCGAGTCATGTCCGGCGAAGGAGTCTGCTTATTCTCACAAAAATCATAAACTTAGAAACAAAGAAATATCCTTTATGCACGGTCAGCTGGGAAAAGTCACCCGAAACCTTTCCCGTCGTTGTCGCGACAACGGTACAGTCCGATAAGAAATACTAATCTTCAATTTAACAGATCCACAAAATTCATAATTTATAAACGCTTTTAACTTGTTTATTTAACCAGTCACATCCATTCTTTTGTTATCGTTAAACTCATTATTATTATATCTTTCTTTTGAATCCCAGTGAGACCATATTTAACGAAATATTACGACTTAACAAATTTTCATAAATATAAATAAAATTATCCAATCGTCACGAAAAACTCTTTATTTATATGAAATTTACCACCGAATCGAATAAAACTAAAAGTAATGACGAACAATGTTAATAAATATCTGAAATAGTTTAAATAAAATGTTAATAAATAAAATAAAACTCACCAAATAAATAACGACGAAATAAACCGCAATACCCACATGTGTCAAACCTTGTATCTGCAAAAAACCTGTAACAACAAATAGAAATAATATAAAAACTATAAATAATTAATATTAAAAATATAACTTACCAAAAAAACGAAGTGCGTCGATCCATCCTAACCTGTAAAAGAGAAAAACATATATTAATAAGATAATTCGATGTAAAATGAATGATTAATTAATAAATGATTAATTAATCATCGATAAAATAGAAAATTCATAGTCATACTTTATTATATTTCATTTATTAATAGTAAGAAACAATTGTACAATTAATGATTAGTTAATTATATTAATTAATCAATAATTCTCAAACCAGAAAAGGGGAAATTGTATTATATGAGAAAATAGTATATAAGAAAGCGTTGCGTCAGCAGAAACTTCCCCTGGACAACGGGACGGCGTGTCAGTGATACACGCACACTTCTCTCCAGCGCATCCATGTGTGGCCTTCTATAAAAGTACCGCACGAGGGGCATCAGTTCTCGATCCTCTCCACAGACTGCCAGTCGAACTCCGACCGAGAGCGAGTACGGATATTCCCGCAGCGCGTCTGAAAATCGACAAATTAACATCTTCATTTTATTCAAGTTTTGTCTTTCGAGTTAAAAGTTTAACTCTGATTCTTTTATTGTATCGTTCTTCAAGTAAAAAGTTTGTAAAAATACAAAAGTGTTAAAAGGTGATTAAAAAGTGTCTTAATCATTTATTTCAAAATAATCATCATAAAATCGTTTCTTCGCGTATTTCAAAGTTAATCGCGATCCAATTCTTTTAACTAAATAGAATTCATCATTAATTCGGAGAAGTTTTTACCGTGCATTTGAGGCATTCTTGCGAATTTCTGAAAAATTCATTTAATTAAAGAAATTTTACATCGTTTTTCTGAACTAAACGGGTTCAAGTTATTTTATCGTTTATCCTAAAATTCCAAGAAGTCTTTACCGTGAATTTTATTCATTCTTGCGAATTTTATAAAAATCATTTAATTAAAGAAACTTAACATCAATTTCTCTCCATTCCAACATTCAAGAAATTGAATCCAAATTTCGTCCAAGTTAACGCGTTTAAGTCTCGCGTAAATAATAAATCAAGTTCATCGAATTTTAATAAACAGTTTAACTTCTTTATTTCGATTCTATTAATTCGAGTTGCTCAGTCAATATTTCTCTCCGATATTTTTTCCTTCCTCCGGATTTTACCCTTCTCCATTACCAACCACCTGAGGACTTTAATCCTTTTATTGCCCCTAATTGCCCCCGTTCCTTTTTTTACGATCCTTCTTGACCGCCCGTGCTGTTTCTCTAGCACGTTGGCCAGACTCCTTTCTTTTTCCAAGTCCCCTTTTTGTGCGTGCCGATTCTCAAGCACCTCGAATATTTTCACATTTTCCATTTTCCCATCTCGTTTGCGTTTGATCGTGCTGATTTTCAAGCACGTCGAACCAGACTTATTTCTCCCTCTTCCTTATCGTCCGTGCTGATTCTCAAGCACGTCGATTCCCATCCACCGAGTCTTTCCTTCCTTATCGTCCGTGCTGATTCTCAAGCACGTCGATTTCCCATCCACCGAGTCTTTCCTTCCTTATCGTCCGTGCTGATTCTCAAGCACGTCGATCCCAAATTACGTAATATTTCCTTCCTCACCGACCGTGTTGATTCTCAAGCACGTTCAATTAAATCCATCTTCCCGTTATCATTTCCTTAAATTGATTTACCGTGCTGTTATTTGAGCACGTTTATTTAAATCTTTCATTAAATTTGAAATTGAGCAATTCCAATTAATAAATAAAAACATTCTTCCATCATGAAGAATTCGTGCAATGTCCAGAAACCGCGGTGTTACTAAATCACGAGTTCACCGAAAAATCGCTCGCAAGTGCCTTAAATCAGGACAGAAACGTGGGAATAAAATATCTCTATTAAAATTTGCTATCGTGAACAATTTCTTACGTAACTCTACTGCCGATAAGTTAGACTCTGAGCCTGTCAATCATCGTCCGAATATAAATACTAGCCAAAAATCCCCTCCCGCGGAAAAAAGCCTGGACAAGTCCATTTGTTCGTGACCCCCGTTTCCAATCGTTTTCACAGACATATCCAACCCCGCTAAAAAAGAATTGAAATAAAATGAAGAATAGAAAAAAACCCTCGAAAAAAATGGTGCCTAAAAAAATGGAGAAAAACCCCAAAAAAAAATCAAAACAATTGAAAAAAATACAATGAATGTAAAAATGGTAAAGAAAAAAAATTGATTATTTTCGCTTAGCACGAGAAATTCTTGATATCCATGAAAAAACAAGTATTCCATTGATGGCTGAAAATCAATTAACAAGAAAAAGGGAAAAGTTCAAAAAAAAACACGGCACAAAAAAAAAGAAACCCCTAAATACACAATAGCGAATCGACAGAAAAACTTGCGCGACGTGATGGAAAACTAAAGTTTGCCATCGCATGTTGAGCAGTTGAGCGGATGCGCACAGAGTACTTGTCCGGCCCGAAATTTTTTTATTAGAAGTGCTCATAGGTTTTGAACTTGACATAACGTAATTGTTTAGTCTCAGAAAGCTTTTTAGAAAAGACACGTGAATAGTCGGTGAAAATCTCGAGTCAATCAAGGTTCTTTCCAAAACCGATTTACATTTCAAGTGAATAATACAAAAAATGGCTAGGAGTGCAATTTTTTCCGATGCATTACGGGTCATTGAATTTAACTAGCTGCACCTTAATTATTCATTAGTGGTTATTTTTCTATGTATCCATACTCGTGTAAAATATTGCACAAATAATTAATTTATTAATAGCTGTGGCTATTCGTCCGGATATTTCATACACTAAAAAGCATGGTCGGACGAATCGGAAAGCTATCCGGACGACTAGCCACTGCGTTTCTCTTAAATAATTGTATATCAAATCGAGAGAAAACTTTGAATTTGTACCAATGCATTTGAATGTATAAAGTTCAGTGATTTTTGTATAACGCCCATCATTTTTCTCATGAATACAACCGAGTTGTTCTATCTATCTAAAAATAGCGGAAGCTAATACAAAAATTTTCGGGCCGGACAAGTACTCTGTGCGCATCCGCTCAACTGCTCAACATGCGATGGCAAACTTTAGTTTTCCATCACGTCGCGCAAGTTTTTCTGTCGATTCGCTATTGTGTATTTAGGGGTTTCTTTTTTTTTGTGCCGTGTTTTTTTTTGAACTTTTCCCTTTTTCTTGTCAATTGATTTTCAGCCATCAATGGAATACTTGTCCTTTCATGGATATCAAGAATTTCTCGTGCTAAGCGAAAATAATCAATTTTTTTTCTTTACCATTTTTACATTCATTGTATTTTTTTCAATTGTTTTGATTTTTTTTGGGGTTTTTCTCCATTTTTTTAGGCGCCATTTTTTTCGAGGGTTTTTTTCTATTCTTCATTTTATTTCAATTCTTTTTTAGCGGGGTTGGATTTGTCTGTGAAAACGATTGGAAACGGGGGTCACGAACAAATGGACTTGTCCAGGCTTTTTTCCGCGGGAGGGGATTTTTGGCTAGGATATCACTTCTTTTTTCTGATTGGAAGTCTCCAATTTTTTCAGTCCAGTGGGAATAATTTGCTGATTTTTCCCTAGAAGTGTACTCTGTGGTCATTTTGAGCCAAGAATCATGTCTCTATCTCAATTTTTCACCGAGATATGATTTTTTGCCCATTTCCATCATTTTTGCTCGAAAATGACGATTTTTCATCAATTTTTAAACGAAAATCGCTCTTCTCCGAGCAACGACGGTGAAATCATGTTTTTTTTCGTCCACATGGTTTGCTGAGCTGAAAGGGAACGTGAACGCGTGCCATCATCTTATATTTTCTCGATAATGGTATTTTCGCATTTTCACCATCAGCTTAGAAAAAAAAAACGCCATTTTTACATGACTTGAGAATGAAGATTTTATTTAGTTGGCTTTATGGGAATAAATTGCTGATTTTTTTCCTAGGAATTTACTCTGTGGAGCTTAATTTAAGCCCAAAGTCATGTCTCTATCTTAATTTTCCACCAAGATATGATTTTTTGCCCATAACCATGATTTTTGCTTGAAAATGACGATTATTCAACAATTTTCAAACGATAATCGCTTTTCTCCGAGTAAAAATCGTATAAATTATGACTTTTTTTCCAGCCTTTCAGTTTGATACGCTGAAAATAAGAGAAAACACGCGCCAAAGTCTCAATTTACCGCGTGAATGCAATTTTCGATTTTTGATCATGAGTTGAAAAAAATCAGAGTTTTAACATGAATTTGTTGCCAAGAATTTTTCTCCTTGGCTCCATGCGAATGAGATGCTGATTTTTGCCCGTCAAATATACTCTGTGGAGCTCAATTTAAGCCCAGAGTCATATCTGTATGTCGATTTTTCATCGAGATATGATTTTTCGCTCACGAGCATGATTTTTGCTTGAAAACGACGATATTTCGTCAATTTTCAAACGAATATCGCTCTTCTCCGAGTAAAAATCGGATAAATTATGCATTTTTTTCCAGCCACTCAGTTAGATACGCTGAAAAGAAGACAAAACATGTGCCAAAGTCTCAATTTATCGCGGGAATGCAATTTTCAACTTTTGACCACGAGTTGGAAAAAATCAATATTTTAACATGATTTTGTCGCGAAGAATTTATATTTTTGGCTCCATGAGAATGGACTGCTGATTTCTTTCCTTCAAATATACTCTGTGGAACTCAATTCAAGCCCAGAGTCATGTCTCTATCTCAATTTTTACATGGAGCCAAAAATATAAATATTTTTGGCTCCATGAGAATGGACTGCTGATTTTTTTCCTTCGAATATACTCTTTGGAGCTCAATTTGAGCTCAGAGTCATATCGCTATCTCGATTTTTCATCGAGATATGATTTTTTGCACACGAGCATGATTTTTGCTTGAAAATGACGATTTTTCGTCAATTTTCGAACGAAAATCGCTCTTCTCCGAGTAAAAATCACATAAATTATGCATTTTCTTCCAGCCACTCAGTTTAATACGCGGAAAAGAAGAGAAAACACGTGCCAAAGTCTCAATTCATCGCGGGAATGCAATTTTCAACTTTTGATCACGAGTTGGAAAAAATCAGAGGTTGAACATGAATTTGTTGCCAAGAATTTTTCTGCTTGGCTCCATGAGAATGGACTGCTGATTTTTTCCCTTCAAATATACTCTGTGGAGCTCAATTTAAGCCCAGAGTCATATCTGTATGTCGATTTATCATCGAGATATGATTTTTTGCTCACGAGCATGATTTTTGCTAGAAAATGTCGATTTTTTGACAATTTTCAAAGGAAAATCGCTCTTCTCCGAGTAAAAATCGTTTAAGTTATGCATTTTTTTCCAGCCACTCAGTTTGATACGCTGAAAAGAAGAGAAACCACGTGCCAAAGTCTGAATTCATCGCGGGAATGCAATTTTCAACTTTTGACCATGAGTTGGAAAAAATCAATATTTTAACATGAATTTGTCGCGACGAATTTATATTTTTGGCTCCATGAGAATAGACCGCTGTTACGTCCTGGCATCTTCTCCTCGTGTCTGACTCGTTGAATAAATCTGAAACATAAAAATTTGAATTTTGTAAAAATCATTCCAATCAACTTCTGAATTTTATCTTTTAAAATTAATAATAGTAATAATTACAACCGAAATTCGTTAATCGGGTCACGGAAAACATGGGTAAATAAAAGAAACTAATTTTGAATTAACACGTATCATGTCATTTTTAGGTCACCCTGTATGTGGGGAAATGTGCAGAACAGCTGATCAGCTGTTGAGGGTACGCGCGCCTTGACCTACCGCACGTGCAGTGCTCGCGCGCTGGAACGAATGTCCAAGTCCCGAATAGGGTCAAATTTCATTATTTTTTCGAATTTCCAAATAAATTATTTTTATTGCATATTCTTGCTGCTCATGTCAAGGGCTTCATTTTAAGTGGTCATACGTCCATATTCGGATAATTTTTAATTAAACAATTTTTTTTGTCAAATTTAAATATTTTATTTACTCACAAAATTACAAAATTGTAACCTTTTCAACAACACATTCTTAATCGTCATTAAAAACCCTTTTATCCGAATATTAATTTAATTATTAGTAGACCATTTTTATAAATAAAACCTAAACTATCTTTCCAATTTCATTAACTTACAATTTTGCAAATTCGATAAATATTTTTACATATCTCGGTTCCTTATGAAAAACCCTTCCATTCAAAGCCTTAATCGACATGTTTATTCCATTTATTAGCCGAATAATTGACCCGCGGAAAACCGCGAAAAACCGCGGAACGCAACAAAATAATTTTTATTAACTCTGAAATCTCAAATATCGTTATGATTCATCTTGCAACATATTTTTACCCGTTGACAACGATTTTTATACACAAATCATTAATAATAATCATTAATAATAAGGGAAACGATAGATATTTCTATGTATCCATATATATGTATCGTTATAAAATATTTATTTATGTAAAATATACATCAATGGGAATCTAAACGCTTTTAGAATATTAATAAATAGTAATTAAATAAATACTGCACAATTTCGAATAGATTTTACGCCAATGAAAATCATTTCCGTTAAAGTAAATCAGACCACCCGCCGACACGTGGGTCTTCGAATTTCACCAAAGAGAATATTATTAATTCGAGTTGGTCAAACGAATATTCCATACAAATCCATTACTGTGGAAAATCCCATCTTTCCGTGCTTTTCCTCTTGCACGTTCTGACCATCCGTGTACCTGAACCCCTTTTTTATGACCTTGGTCTTTTCCCAGTTTTTCCTCGCCCTTTTTTTTTCTGACCGTCCGTGCTGATTCTCAAGCACGCTGGTCACTTTCCTTTCATTTTTACCTCTTTTTGTGGGTGCTGATTCTCAAGCACTTCAAATTTTCCCCATTCCCTTTTTTTTTGCTCGCGGTCGCTCCGTGCTGATTCTCAAGCACGCCGAACCGAATCCCTCGTTCCTTTTTCCATCGTCCGTGCTGATTCTCAAGCACGACATTTCCCATTTCATTTAAAATTTCCTTTTCCATCCTACATTTACCGACCGTGCTGATTCTCAAGCACGTTGATTCCGAGCTACCCGATCTTTCCTATTCCATCGACCGTGCTGATTCTTGAGCACGCCGATTCCACATTATCCAATCTTTCCTGCCCTATCGACCGTGCTGATTCGCAAGCACGTTGATCCCAGATTATCCGATCGTTCCTGCCTTATCGACCGTGCTGATTCTCAGGCACGCCGATTCCGAATTATCCGATCCTTCCTAATCCATCGATCGTGCTGATTCTCAAGCACGTCGATTCCAACCACGTCGTCCCATCCATTTACTCTCGTTTTTACCCTCCGATCACAATATTTCCGTGCTGATTCTTAAGCACGTTAAATTAAATTCGTCTTCCCATCTTCATTTCCATTAATTGATTTTCCGTGCTATCAATCGAGCACGTTTATTCAAGTCCTTTATAAAACTAAAACCCGAGCAATTCTAATTAATAATGTTAATATTCTTCACATCATGAAGGACATGCGCAATGCCTAGGAGACGCGCGGGCGCTAAATTCCAACTTCGCCGAGCCATCGCGCAGCAGTACCATAAACCGGGAGTTAAAAAAGGGAACAATAAGCCCATTTTGACAACATTTACCGATAAATTCCTCTCTAACAATTTAACCGTCGGTGAAGCAGTTGAGGAAATCAAGAACAGTCTGCCGAAGGTTCAGATCATCTCGAACATTCGTATTAAACAAACCATCTACATTGTGGATCCAAAAACCTCCTATCCTCTGGCTCGACTCGTTGGCACGACAGAAAACGTCCTTATCGAGGAACTCCAACGCGACGACACCTCAGAAATCAAGAACAGTCTGCCGAAGGTTCAGATCATCTCGAACATTCGTATTAAACAAACCATCTACATTGTGGATCCAAAAACCTCCTATCCTCTGGCTCGACTCGTTGGCACGACAGAAAACGTCCTTATCGAGGAACTCCAACGCGACGACACCTCAACTTTATCTCGACCGGCTTCACCCAACAACATCGAGATCATCGAGTTGGATTAATTCTCCTCTCATCAATTCAAATATAATCGTAAGTAAAACTCAAATAATTTCTCTCACCCGGTAACGATCTCACTGACATAGGTTCCGGTCCTAGAAGGGAAAATCTCACTTTTCTAAATACGGGATCTAAAATAAATCTACACGTCGTTTCCCCGTGTATCGCGAATAAATAGATTGATTTCTCGGATTATCGACTGCTGGTTCTTTCTCTCGTTCCATAGAACCCTTCATTTATAATCTCGACCACCAATAAAATTGTGATCTTCTTTATCGATTATCGGCCCTCTCTTCACTACAGACGGCCTAGTTATAATCTACCTTACCGACATCCATTAAAACAGAACTGTCCTGCAGTTGGTCAAGTAATTTTCTCCTTTGCCGAGAGTAGATTCAAATCTTACTTACTAACGGTCGGTAAATCGGTAAATCAAGCAACAGCATCATCAACAGTAGATCCAATTCTTTATTCAATTTTTCCGTCGAGACTTTTACATCTTTTTCTATTTCAAATCATTTTTCCAGTCCATCCCGAGCGGTCGTTGACCTAGAAATCAAAACATTTATTTATTCGATTAATCATAATCCGGGAATTCAAACCCGCGACGTAACACCGCTGATTTTTCTTCTTCAAATATACTCTGTGGAGCTCAATTTAAGCCCAGAGTCATGTCTCTATCTCGATTCTTCATCGAGATATGATTTTTTGCTCACGAGCAGGATTTTTGCTTGAAAATGACGATTTTTCGTCAATTTTCAAACGAAAATCGCTCTTCTCCGAGTAAAAATCGCATAAATTATGCATTCTTTTCCAGCTACTCAGTTTGATACGCTGAAAAGAAGAGAAAACACGTGCAAAAATCTTAATTTATCGCGGGAATGGAATTATCAACTTTTGATCACGAGTTGGAAAAAATCAGAGTTTTAACATGAATTTGTCGCGAAGAATTTATATTTTTGGCTCCATGAGAATGGACTGCTGATTTTTTTCCTTCGAATATACTCTGTGGAGCTCAATTTGAGCTCAGAGTCATATCGCTATCTCGATTTTCCATCGAGATATTATTTTTCGCACACGAGCATGATTTTTGCTTGAAAATGACGATTTTTCGTCAATTTTCAAACGAAAATCGCTCTTCTCCGAGTAAAAATCGGATAAATTATGCCTTTTTTTCCAGCCACTCAGTTTGATACGCTGAAAAGAAGAGAAACCACGTGCCAAAGTCTGAATTCATCGCGGGAATGCAATTTTCAACTTTTGACCATGAGTTGGAAAAAATCAATATTCTAACATGAATTTGTCGCGAAGAATTTATATTTTTGGCTCCATGAGAATGGACCGCTGATTTTTCTTCTTCAAATATACTCTGTGGAGCTCAATTCAAGCCCAGAGTCATGTCTCTATCTCGATTTTTCATCGAGATATGATTTTTTGCTCACGAGCAGGATTTTTGCTTGAAAATGACGATTTTTCGTCAATTTTCAAACGAAAATCGCTCTTCTCCGAGTAAAAATCGTATAAATTATGACTTTTTTTCCAGCCACTCAGTTTGATACGCTGAAAAGAAGAGAAAACACGTGCCAAAGTCTCAATTTATCGCGGGAATGCAATTTTCAACTTTTGATCACGAGTTGGAAAAAATCAGAGTTTTAACATGAATTTGTCGCGAAGAATTTATATTTTTGGCTCCATGAGAATGGACTGCTGATTTTTTTCCTTCGAATATACTCTGTGGAGCTCAATTTGAGCTCAGAGTCATATCTCGATTTTCCATCGAGATATGATTTTTTGCACACGAGCATGATTTTTGCTTGAAAATGACGATTTTTCGTCAATTTTCAAACGAAAATCGCTCTTCTCCGAGTAAAAATCGGATAAATTATGCATTTTTTTCCAGCCACTCAGTTTGATACGCTGAAAAGAAGAGAAACCACGTGCCAAAGTCTGAATTCATCGCGGGGATGCAACTTTCAACTTTTGACCATGAGTTGGAAAAAATCAATATTTTAACATGAATTTGTCGCGAAGAATTTATATTTTTGGCTCCATGAGAATGGACTGCTGATTTTTCTTCTTCAAATATACTCTGTGGAGCTCAATTTAAGCCCAGAGTCATGTCTCTATCTCGATTTTTCATCGAGATATGATTTTTTGCTCACGAGCAGGATTTTTGCTTGAAAATGACGATTTTTCGTCAATTTTCAAACGAAAATCGCTCTTCTCCGAGTAAAAATCGCATAAATTATGCATTCTTTTCCAGCTACTCAGTTTGATACGCTGAAAAGAAGAGAAAACACGTGCAAAAATCTTAATTTATCGCGGGAATGGAACTATCAACTTTTGATCACGAGTTGGAAAAAATCAGAGTTTTAACATGAATTTGTCGCGAAGAATTTATATTTTTGGCTCCATGAGAATGGACTGCTGATTTTTTTCCTTCGAATATACTCTGTGGAGCTCAATTTGAGCTCAGAGTCATATCGCTATCTCGATTTTCCATCGAGATATGATTTTTTGCACACGAGCATGATTTTTGCTTGAAAATGACGATTTTTCGTCAATTTTCAAACGAAAATCGCTCTTCTCCGAGTAAAAATCGGATAAATTATGCCTTTTTTTCCAGCCACTCAGTTTGATACGCTGAAAAGAAGAGAAACCACGTGCCAAAGTCTGAATTCATCGCGGGAATGCAATTTTCAACTTTTGACCATGAGTTGGAAAAAATCAATATTTTAACATGAATTTGTCGCGAAGAATTTATATTTTTGGCTCCATGAGAATGGACCGCTGATTTTTCTTCTTCAAATATACTCTGTGGAGCTCAATTCAAGCCCAGAGTCATGTCTCTATCTCGATTTTTCATCGAGATATGATTTTTTGCTCACGAGCAGGATTTTTGCTTGAAAATGACGATTTTTCGTCAATTTTCAAACGAAAATCTCTCTTCTCCGAGTAAAAATCGTATAAATTATGACTTTTTTTCCAGCCACTCAGTTTGATACGCTGAAAAGAAGAGAAAACACGTGCCAAAGTCTCAATTTATCGCGGGAATGGAATTATCAACTTTTGATCACGAGTTGGAAAAAATCAATATTTTAACATGAATTTGTCGCGAAGAATTTATATTTTCATGCCACTGAGAGTTATCTGGAGCTTCCGGATACCGGATAGCTGGCAGCGATAAGAATTTCATGGGGCTCAGCGGAAAGATTTTTATGTGGCTCAG
Organism: Diadegma fenestrale; assembly: GCA_037043255.1. Lineage (NCBI taxonomy): Eukaryota > Metazoa > Arthropoda > Insecta > Hymenoptera > Ichneumonidae > Diadegma > Diadegma fenestrale. The sequence goes on from CM073314.1 coordinate 1,280,050, forward strand.
CGACAAGATTTTTATGTTGCTCAGCGACAAGATTTCCATGTCGCTGAGAGTTATTGTCGCTTTACGATTAATCTAACGCCAGCGGCGATGTTAGTTATGCTACACAATAATTGGTTCCTTTCGAAGCAAAACTTGTCGCTGAGGGATATCCAAAGCTTCCGGATAACTCGCAGCGACAAAATTTTCATGTGGCTCAGCGACAAGATTTTTATGTCGCTGAGAGTTATTGTCGCTCCGCAATCAATATAATATGTTAGCGGCGATGTTAATTATGCTCCACAATAATTGGTTCCTCTCGAAGCAAAACTTGTCGCTGCGAGATATCCAAAGCTTCCGGATAACTCGCAGCGACAAAATTTTCATGTGGATCAGCGGCAAGATTTTCATGTCGCTGAGAGTTATTGTCGCTCCGCAATCAATATAATATGCCAGCGGCGATTTCAGATATGCTGTAAATGAATAAAATTGTGGGCTTAGGAATAGAGCAATGGTTGTGAAGCAAATTCATTCCTGAAGCATATTCTCCTGTCACTGGAGCATGTCGTTAATGCTACCTGCAAATTAGCATTAGTGAGGTTATGGCGAGCTGTCAGAGCTTTTACACATCATTCATCACAAAGTCGGCAGAAAATGTCAACCCGTTCCAGCTATCTCTCTCACACTCGCGTCAATATCGGCCCTCAAAATATACACGATTGCTAGCGGAATTTTAGGTTATGATTTTCTTTTTTTTGACAATCTGACTTTCGAATGTTTCTATATTTATCACCGTGAAATCGAACGACACATGTATAAAGATGTATTCGTGAACTGGCAACCAACAGGTGTTCCTCGGATGGGAACAGCTGGATATGTCGTCAGTCACGACCAATCAGAAACACGATAGGAACATTGAGCCCTTTCTCTGTGTCGTATTCATACACGCACGCACACTTCGATCAGCGCATAATTTTGCCCGTGCAAAGTTTTTTCTCAGCAATTACGGCATCAATCGGGTTGATTCATGTCTCAATCGAGGGGGGATAACGTAATTAGTCTCCAGTTCAAATTTCAGATCATGAAATTACCCCTGAGCTTCATAATTTAAGAAAGTGTCTACCCCCACCGGCGAAATCGCTTTTCTTAGAGATAATATACTCGGGTGAGTCTCGGTCCAGCAGACGACGCTGTCAAACGTACTTGTCCCGAGACTCTGCCGAGTCTCTTGATCGTTTCGAATGACAATTTCTCAAATTATATTTTGATCGTCGATCAATCATCACCGTACCCATTGGCACGTTTAGCGGGTACCGATCAGTATCTCGTCTTAAAAGAGTTTGAATTCGAGGTTGATAATACCTCCGAATCATCGTCTTCATCCCGATCTTCCACATCAGACGACATCGAGATCATCGAGCTCGATTAATCATCCGTGTTTCATCAATTATAATTAACAGTAAGTAAAACATTTATTTTATTTGGTCCCAGTGAACAATCTCATCAACATAGGTTCCGGTCCTCGGGGGGGAAAATCTCACCCTTCTAAACGCGGAATCTAAAATAAATCTACACGTCGTTTCCCCGTGTATCGCGAGTAAATAAATAGATTTCTTTCGTTATCGACTATCGGTTTCATTCTTTCGCTCAGTAAAATCAAGTCAGTAAATTCTCGTCTCCCAGAAAAATCGCGCTCTCTAATTTCAACTATCGAACTATTTTTCTTTTTGCAATCAAACACACTACGACTATCTCATCAATTCTTGTTAAAATAAAACGGTCCAGTAGTCGGTTGGGCGATAAATAAAATAACTTCATCAACGAGAGTACATTTCAATTTTTCTTTATTTTTCATCGTACAATTTGAAATCGTTTTATTTCGTGAATCCATTTCCGAGCGGTCGACAACCTAGAAATCAAACATTTGTTTATTCTTTCAATAATAATCCGGGCATTCAACCCTGCGACGTAACAACAGATTTCTCATGTTTGCGACACGAAATACGTGTCGACTGTAGCGTTTTCTGATGATTCAGTACATTCCGATAGGAAACGGCCTTCATGCAACGATTTTTCACGAGTAGAAACAAAGAAAAATTTTCACGGATTTTCAAGTTTACGACACGAATTACGTGTCGATTTCTGCGTATTCTGATGATTCGTTACATTTCGAGAAGAAACGGCCCTCATGCATGGATTTTTCACGAATAGAAACGAAGAAAAATGTCGAATGGGACGAAAAATTTACGATATTCAAACGTTTCGTTTCATCGTTTCCGAAGTGATTTTACATGCAAACGACGTGGTTTTACGTCAGAATCAAGGATATGAGACGCGTTTCATCATCCGAGCTCTTTTGAACCGTTTTCACAAGAAGTTTTGACGGATTTCTCATGTTTGCGACACGAAATACGTGTCGATTTTGGCGTTTTCTGATGATTCGTTACATTTCGAGAAGATATGGCCCTCATGCATGGATTTTCCACGAGTAGAAACGAAGAAAAATGTCGAATGGGACGAAAAGTTAACAATTCTGAAACCTTTCTTTTCATCGTTTCCGAAGTGATTTTACATGCAAACGATGTGGTTTCACAATCCGGGCATTCAACCCTGCGACGTAACAGGATCATCAGAATACAGAGGAATTGACACGTAATTCGTGTCGTCAACTTGAAAATCCGTGAGAAATTTTCGCGAAAACCGTCTAAAAGAGCACGGATCATGAAACGCGTTTCATATCCTTGATTCTGACGTTAAACCACATCGTTTGCATGTAAAGACACTTCGGAAACGATGAAAAGAAAGGTTAGACAATCGTTAATTTTTCGTCCCATTCTACATTTTTCTTCGTTCCCACTCGTGGAAAACCCATGCATGAGGGCCATTTCTTCTCGAAATGTAACGAATCATCAGAAAACGCTAAAATCGACACGTATTTCGTGTCGCAAACATGAGAAATCCGTCGAAACTTTTTGTGAAAACGGTTCAAAAGAGCACGGATGATGAAACGCGTCTTATATCCTTGATTCTGACGTAAAACTACCACGTTTGCATGGGAAATCACTTCGGAAACGATGAAACGAAAGATTTGACAATAGTTCATTTTTCGTCCCATTCGACATTTTTCTTCGTTTCTACTCGTGAAAATTCCATGCATGAGGGCCATTTCTTCTCGAAATGTAACGAATCAACAGAATACGCAGGAATTGACACGTAATTCGTGTCGCAAACATGAGAAATCCCTCAAAACTTTTTGTGAAAACGGTTCAAAAGAGCTCGGATAAAGAAACGCGTCTCGTATCCTCGATTCTGACGTAAAATCACTTCGATTGGATGTAAAATCACTTCGGAAACGATGAAACGAAACGTTTGCCGAGCGTCAATTTTTCGTCCCATTTGACATTTTTCTTCGTAGAAACTCGTGAAAAATTGTTGCATGAGGGCCGTTTCCTATCGGAATGTAACGAATCATCAAAAAACGCTAAAGTCGACACGTATTTCGTGTCGCAAACATGAGAAATCCGTCAAATTTTTTCGTGAAAACGGTTCAAAAGAGCTCGGGTAATGAAACGCGTCTTATATCCTCGGTTCTGACGTTAAACCACGTCGTTTGGATGTGAAATCACTTCGGAAACGATGAAACGAAAGGTTTGACAATCGTTAATTTTTCGTCCCATTTGACATTTTTCTTCGTAGAAACTCGTGAAAAATTGTTGCATGAAGGCCGTTTCCTATCGGAATGTAACGAATCATCAAAAAACGCTAAAGTCGACACGTATTTCGTGTCGCAAACATGAGAAATCCGTCAAATTTTTTCGTGAAAACGGTTCAAAAGAGCTCGGGTAATGAAACGCGTCTTATATCCCCGGTTCTGACGTTAAACCACGTCGTTTGGATGTGAAATCACTTCGGAAACGATGAAACGAAAGGTTTGACAATCGTTAATTTTTCGTCCCATTCGACATATTTCTTCGTTTCTACTCGTGAAAAATCCATGCATGAGGGCCATTTCTTCTCGAAATGTAACGGATCATCAGAATACAGAGGAATTGACACGTAATTCGTGTCGTGAAATTGAAAATCCGTGAGAAATTTTCGCGAAAACCGTCTGAAGAGCACGGATCATGAAACGCGTCTCATATCCTTGATTCTGACGTTAAACCACATCGTTTGCATGTAAAGACACTTTGGAAACGATGAAAAGAGAGGAGAGACAATCGTTAATTTTTCGTCCCATTCTACATTTTTCTTCGTTCCCACTCGTGAAAAACCCATGCATGAGGGCCATTTCTTCTCCAAATGTAACGAATCATCAGAAAACGCTGAGATCGACACGTATTTCGTGTCGCAAACATGAGAAATCCGTCAAAACTTTTTGTGAGAACGGTTCAAAAGAGCACGGATGATGAAACGCGTCTTATATCCTTGATTCTGACGTGAAACCACGTCGTTTGCATGTAAAATCACTTCGGAAACGATGAAAAGAAAGGTTTTACAATCGTTAACTTTTCGTCCCATTCGACATTTTTCTTCGTTTCTACTCGTGAAAAATCCATGCATGAGGGCCATATCTTCTTGAAATGTAACGAATCATCAGAAAACGCCAATATCGACACGTATTTCGTGTCGCAAACATGAGAAATCCGTCAAAACTTTTTGTGAAAACGGTTCAAAAGTGCTCGGATGATGAAACGCGTCTCATATCCTTGATTCTGACGTAAAACCACGTCGTTTGCATGTAAAATCACTTCGGAAACGATGAAACGAAACGTTTGAATATTGTAAATTTTTCGTCCCATTCGACATTTTTCTTCGTTTCTATTCGTGAAAAATCCATCATGAGGGCCGTTTCTTCTCGAAATGTAACGAATCATCAGAATACGCAGAAATCGACACGTAATTCGTGTCGTAAACTTTAAAATCCGTGAAAACTTTTCGCGAAAATCGTCTAATCTTTTAGACGATTTTCGCGAAAAATTTTCATTTTTCTTCGTTTCTACTCATGAAAAATCGTTGCATGGAGGCCGTTCCCTATCGGGATGTACTGAATCATCAGAAAACGCTACAGTCGACACGTAATTCGTGTCGTAAAATTGAAAATCCGTGAGAAATTTTCGCGAAAACCGTCTAAAAGAGCAAGGATCATGGAACGCGTCTCATATCCTTGATTCTGACGTAAAACCACATCGTTTGCATGTAAAATCACTTCGGAAACGATGAAAAGAAAGGTTTGACCATCGTTAACTTTTCGTCCCATTCGACATGTTTCTTCGTTTCTACTCGTGAAAAATCCATGCATGAGGGCCATCTCTTCTCGAAATGTAACGAATCATCAGAAAACGCCAAAATCGACACGTATTTCGTGTCGCAAACATGAGAAATCCGTCAAAACTTTTTGTGAAAACGGTTCAAAAGTGCTCGGATGATGAAACGCGTCTCATAACCTTGATTCTGATGTAAAACCACGTCGTTTGCATGTAAAATCCCTTCGGAAACGATGAAACGAAACGTTTGAATATCGTAAATTTTTCGTCCCATTCGACATTTTTCTTCGTTTCTATTCGTGAAAAATCCATGCATGAGGGCCGTTTCTTCTCGAAATGTAACGAATCTTCAGAATACGCAGAAATCGACACGTAATTCTTGTCGTAAACTTGAAAATCCGTGAAAACTTTTCTTCGTTTCTACTCGTGAAAAATCGTTGCATGAAGGCCGTTTCCTATCGGAATGTACTGAATCATCAGAAAACGCTACAGTCGACACGTATTTCGTATCGCAAACATGAGAAATCTGTCAAATTTTTTCGTAAAAACGGCTCAAAAGAGCTCGGGTAATGAAACGCGTCTCATATCCTTGATTCTGACGTTAAACCACATCGTTTGCATGTAAAATCACTTCGGAAACGATGAAAAGAAAGGTTAGACAATCGTTAATTTTTCGTCCCATTCTACATTTTTCTTCGTTCCCACTCGTGAAAAATCCATGCATGAAGGCCGTTTCTATCGGAATGTACTGAATCATCGGAAAACGCTACAGTCGACACGTATTTCGTGTCGCAAACATGAGAAATCCGTCAAAACTTTTTGTGAAAACGGTTCAAAAGAGCTCGGATGATGAAACGCGTCTCATATCCTTAATTCTAACGTAAAACCACCACGTTTGCATGGAAAATCACTTCGGAAACGATGAAACGAAACGTTTGCCAAGCGTCAATTTTTCGTCCCATTTGACATTTTTCTTCGTAGAATGCATGAGGGCCGTTTCTTCTCGAAATGTAACGAATCATCAGAATACGCAGAAATCGACACGTAATTCGTGTCGTAATCTTTAAAATCCGTGAAAATTTTTCTTCGTTTCTACTCGTGAAAAATCGTTGCATGAAGGCCGTTTCCTATCAGAATGTACTGAATCATCAGAAAACGCTACAGTCGACACGTATTTCGTATCGCAAACATGAGAAATCCGTCAAATTTTTTCGTAAAAACGGCTCAAAAGAGCTCGGGTGTTATGTCCTGGTATCTTCTCCTCGTGTCTGACTCGTTGAATAAATCTGAAACAAAAAATTTGAATTTTGTAAAAATCATCCCAATTAACTTCTGAATTTTATCTTTTAGAATTAATAATAGTAATAATTACAACCGAAATTCGTTAATCGGGTCACGGAAAACATGGGTAAATAAAAGAAACTAATTTTGAATTAACACGTATCATGTCATTTTTAGGTCACCCTGTATGTGGGGAAACCTGCAGAACAGCCGATCAGCTGTTGAGCGCACGCGCGCCTTGACCTACCGCACGTGCAGTGCTCGCGCGCTGGAACGAATGCCCAAGTCCCGAATAGGGTTAAATTTCATTATTTTTTCGAATTTCCAAATAAATTATTTTTATTGCATATTCGCATTGCTCGTGTCAAGGGCTTCATTTTAAGTGGTCATACGTCCACATTCGGATAATTTTAATTAAACAATATTTTTGTCAAATTTAAATATTTTATTTACTCACAAAATTACAAAATTGTAACCTTTTCGACAACACATTCTTAATCGTCATTAAAAACCCTTTTATCCGAATATTAATTTAATTATTATTAGACCATTTTTATAAATAAAACTTAAACTATCTCTCCAATTTCATTAACTTACAACTTTGCAATTCGATTAATCTTTTTACATATCTCGGTTCCTTATGAAAAACCCTTTTATTCAATGCCTTAATCGACATGTTTATTCCATTTATTAGCCGAATAATTGACCCGCGGAAAACCGCGAAAAACCGCGGAACGCAACAAAATAATTTTTATTAACTCTAAAATCTCAAATATCGCTATGATTCATCTTGCAACATATATTTACCCGTTGACAACGATTTTTATACACAAATCATAAATAATAATCATTAATAATAAGGGAAACGATAGATATTTCTACGTATCCACATATATGTATCGTTATAAAATATTTATTCATGTAAAATATACATCAATGGGGATCATAAACGCTTTTAGGATATAACAAATGACAATTTAATAATTATTACATAATCCCAAATATATTTTATAATATACGCCAATGAGAATCATTCCGTTAAGACGTAGAAAGTAAATCGGACCACCCGTCAACACGTGGGTCCTCGAATTTCATCAAAGAGACGCACTTCGTTCAAGTGCCAAATAACGCCGAGTCATATCCGGCGAAGGAGTCTGTTATTTCTCAGGGAGTCATAAATTTTGCTACAAGTAAACTTTTCTTTCTGCTTTGTCCGCTGGGAAAAGTAACATGAAACTTCGAACCGTCGTTGTCGAGACAGTACAGTCCGTCAGGAATATTAGCCGCTAATTTAATCAATCTATAAAACCAATTATGCAAAATCTTTCCTAAATCATTAATAGATAAAACTTAACTTACTTTATCGATGTACACGAAGGGAATTACGATCCTCGCGCATACCAGAGTCCGTACCTGCAAAAACTCATAACAATAGACAGATAATACAACAAACATTATAAATAATCAAATAAAATGTAACTTACCACGAAAATGTAGTGCGTCGATCCATTCTAGCTTGTAAAAGAGAAAAATATATATTAATAAGATAATTCAATGTAAAATCAATGATTAATTAATAAATGATTAATCAATCATCGATAAACTATTAAATGCATAATTATACTTCAATCTACCTCATCTAGCAATTATAAAAAGCAAATGTACAATAGGTACCTATAATTAATCAATAATTCTTCGTCAAAAAAGGGGGAAATTGTAATACATAAGAGAATAGTATATAAGAATAGTCTACGTCAGCAAGAACTTCCCCTGGACGGAGAAACAGCGTGTCGGTGACACACACACATCCCTCCAGTGCATCGTAGTGGGGCCTTCTATAAGAGTGGGGGACCGCACGAGGGACGTTAGTTCTCGAATCTCTCCCCGGCAAGCCAGTCGAACTCCGACCGTTCAAGAGTACGGATATTCCCGCCGCGCTTCCGAAAATCGACAAGTTTAACATCTTCAAATTAGTTCTCGAATCTCTCCCCGGAAAGCCAGTCGAACTCCGACCGTTCAAGAGTACGGATACTCCCGCCGCGCTTCCGAAAATCGACAAGTTTAACATCTTCAAATTAGTTCTCGATCCTCTCCACAGACTGCCAGTCGAACTCCGACCGAGAGCGAGTACGGATATTCCCGCAGCGCGTCTGAAAATCGACAAATTACCATCTTTGAAATTTTATATCAAGTTTCCGTTTTTTTTGAGTTAAAAGTTTAACTCTCGTCTGTATCGTACTGTACAACAAATTCAAAGTTGTTCATAATATAAAAAGTGTGTAAAAGGTGATTAAAAAGTGTTCTCAACCATTTATTTCAAAATAATCATCCTTAAATCGTATTTCGCGTAATTACTAACTTAATCGCGATCAATTTTATTCCGTCGCTCATAAATTCCGAGAAGTTTTACCGTGAATTTTATTCATTCTCGCGAATTTGTGAAAATCATTTATTTAAAGAAGTTAACATCAATTTTACTTTATTGTTCAACATAAATTTCGAGAAGTCGTACCGTGAATTTTATTCATTCTCGCGAATTTGTGAAAATCAATAATTCGAAGAAATCTAACACCGATTTCATTAAAATTTCAACATCCGCGAAATTTAATTCAAAATTATCGCGCATTCCTATTTAACGCGTTTTAATCTCGCGTAAATAAAAAGAAAAACAAGTTCATCAATTTTAAATAAATAATTTCTTTCGCTTATCTAAATATTATTAATTCGAGTTGCTCAAACGAATATTCCATACAAATCCATTACTGTGGAAAATCCCATCTTTCCGTGCTTTTCCTCTTGCACGTTCTGACCATCCGTGTACCTGAACCCTTTTTTTATGACCTTGGTCTTTTCCCAGTTTTTCCTCGCCCCTTTTTTTTTCTGACCGTCCGTGCTGATTCTCAAGCACCCTGGTCACTTTCCTTTCATTTTTACCCCTTTTTGTGCGTGCTGATTCTCAAGCACTTCAAATTTTCCCCATTCCCTTTTTTTTGCTCGCGGTCGCTCCGTGCTGATTCTCAAGCACGCCGAACCGAATCCCTCGTTCCTTTTTCCATCGTCCGTGCTGATTCTCAAGCACGACATTTCCCATTTCATTTAAAATTTCCTTTTCCATCCCACATTTACCGACCGTGCTGATTCTCAAGCACGTTGATTCCGAGTTACCCGATCTTTCCTATTCCATCGACCGTGCTGATTCTTAAGCACGCCGATTCCACATTATCCAATCTTTCCTGCCCTATCGACCGTGTTGATTCGCAAGCACGTTGATCCCAGATTATCCGATCGTTCCTGCCTTATCGACCGTGCTGATTCTCAGGCACGCCGATTCCGAATTATCCGATCCTTCCTAATCCATCGATCGTGCTGATTCTCAAGCACGTCGATTCCAACCACGTCGTCCCATCCATTTACTCTCGTTTTTACCCTCTGATCACAATATTTCCGTGCTGATTCTTAACCACGTTAAATTAAATTCGTCTTCCCATCTTCATTTCCATTAATTGATTTTCCGTGCTATCAATCGAGCACGTTTATTCAAGTCCTTTATAAAACTAAAACCCGAGCAATTCTAAATAATAATATTAACCCTAGAACGGTAACCTGGGGTCGAAAACGACCCCAAGCTACTTTAAATGCCACGCCCTCTCTCTCTTCGTAACGATTACGACTCCGGACCCCGACCGAAATTCGATCTTAGCCTCGGCAAGGCTCGAGAGCCACCTAGCCCCGTCGGTTACGCGCGGCTCTCCGAGCGAGAAGCATGGAAAGTGGGAGTGGGGTCGATTTCGACCCCAGGTTACCGTTCACGTTACGTTTTCGTCAGGATTCAAATTCCAAGATCAAGTCAGTAGCCTCAAACGGTCGTTGGGTCTCATCATTTTGATGTAAACAAGAGCGCTGAGTAACAATGCGCATGCGCACCATTATGCGCATGCGCATATGGATGCGCAGAACGAACGATTGGAGTGCCTCCACACGGACGAGGAGCGACGCACCATCGGCACAACAAACGACTGCGCAGACGTCCGTTGCGCAGCACACTTGTTCGATTCAAAATGGCGCGACCCGACGAACACGACGAGTCTTCGCGCTACAATTTGCGATCTCACAGAGAAGTTTCTCGAGTATTGAAAATAACAACCGAAGTTCAATGTGACGACATTCTGAGCGACAATGAAGAAAATTGTAGTGAAGTGGAAAGTTGCACTGATTCGGAGCAAGATGCGAGCGGAACTGAAGAGAATTCGAACGATGACCTTATCGAGGTTTGTAAACAATCTTTCTGCTCCGGTTCGATTCATACGAAAACCTATACGTGACTGCTGGTATTTCTAGTCAGAAGAAGATTCAGACATAGCTCCTGCGTCGAAACGTTTGAGATCAGATACCAGAAGTACACGTGGCTGGGGAACAAGTAACAAAAGTACACGTGGGCGAGGAAAATCAACTCGTGCATCCGCACAACAGAGCGCAAGTACACGCGGCCGGAGGAAGAGTATCATCACGGGAAAAAATGGCCATAGGTGGTTTACCACTCCTCGCGAAAGGGCGACAACCAGAACTCCCTTCGCTTCATATGTCCCTGGCCCTGTTGGGATTGCACAGGAAGCAACGTCAGCGTATGAGGCGTGGAGTTTGTTTTTCGATGACGCCATGCTTTCGAAAATTCTTCAGCATACAAACGAGGAAATGGATCGTTATGCACAAAATCAAGAAATAGACAGCTTGACCGATCCGCTGTACAAGCTCGTCGACCTGGTTGAATTGAAAGCTTTTCTAGGCTTGATGTACTTTTCTGGGCTCCAAAAAAGTAATATGACTAACCTTGATGATTTGTGGGATGCCAAGTATGGTTCTATTGTGTATCGTGCTAGTATGTCGCAAAAGAGATTCACTATTATCCTTCGGTTCCTCCGTTATGATGATAAAGATACCAGGCCAACTCGTCGCGTGAACGACAAATTTGCACCAATACGCGAAATTTGGGAAAACTTTGTTGAGAAATGTAAGACTCTGTACAATCCGGCCTCATTTTGTACTATTGACGAACAACTGCTATCTTTTCGTGGACGCTGCCCTTTCAAAGTATACAACGGAAGTAAACCCGATAAATATGGCGTAAAAATTGTCATGCTCAATGATTCTAGAACATTTTACATGTTAAATGCAATCCCATATGTTGGCAAAGTAAATACCGAAAATTTGGAAAAGGTGCCATCCTATTACATTAGGAAATTGAGCGAACCATTACACGGAACAAAGCGGAATATCACTTGCGATAATTGGTTCTCGTCAATAGAAATTTTTGATCAGATGTTGGAGCACAATATCACAATGGTTGGGACACTCAGGAAAAATAAAGCAGCGATACCGCCCACGTTCAAAAATTCTGCTGAACCTGGTTCTTCAAAATTTGCTTTCGACGGAACAAAAGCTTTAGTTTCCTTTACTCCAAAACAAAATAAGGTGGTTCTTGTGCTGTCGACATTCCACCGATTGCAGGAAATTGACAAAAGTACTGGTAAGCCGGAGATGATCATGTTTTATAACTTGACAAAAGGTGGCACAGACACATTTGATCAGTTGTGTCACGAATACACGACAGCCAGAAAAACCAGGCGATGGCCCATGAGAGTCTTCGCAGGTATGCTCGACCAGGCGGCGATAAACTCGCTAGTAATATATAATTCGAATAGACGAAACGAAGCACTCGTCAGAAGAGATTTTTTGAAAAGTTTGGTCGAGTCTCTCACAGTTCCCCATCAAAGGCGAAGGCTAGCCATGACTACCATGCCAAGAAATGTCGTATGGTGCATTCAACAAGTTTTAGACGAACCCGCACTCCCAAAATCACCGAGAAAAACTACCAAACGAGGGAGATGTGTCGTTTGTCCGAGAAAAAGCGATAAAAAATTTTGTATCAGATGCCATCGATGTAATGCGGCTATGTGTCAGGAGCATAGGCATTTCGTGTGTGAGATTTGCGTTCAACGAGACGTGTAACTAAAATGTATTTAACAAAAAAGTAAAATGTGATAATATTTTACGACATTACACAATAATTTTATCATTCTCACACTGCAAAATAAATGGATTTTGGAAAAATATATCAATACAGATCTTTGAGAGTAACCTTTCCTCGATCCTCGAAAAAATGAAGTTGATGTCATTCAATTTCTATGTAATTTGGTGTTGTTATAACAATTTTTACGCGAGAAATCAATATTTCGACTTGTCTGAAATTTCCAAACTTCGATTCCCGGAATAAATAGATTTTTTCGGATATCGAATGAAACTAACGTACCTGTTTCAAAACTGTATATTTTTACTTTGTAATACTGTTTGTTTTATTTAATTTCGTTAAAAATCAACGGAGATATTGCAAAATGAGTAAAAAAAGTAATTTTCACGAATTTTTCCCGTTTATTTTCGTTTTTCAGAATTTTTGATCATTTTTTTAACTTCAAGCTGAATTGCCCCAGGCTCACGCGATCGTGCATAAAAAAACGAAAAGAATGAGCCCAAGTAGAACCTTTTTCGTTGAATTTTACCGGAGATATGACTTCTTCAAATTTGGGGTCGTTTATGACCCCAGGTTACCGGAATAGGTGAAAAAAAATAAGGTTACCATTCTAGGGTTAATATTTTCCACATTATGAAGAATCTCTATAATGCCTAGACGTCATACCGGCACTAAACCTCAAATCCGCCGAGCTATCGCGAAATTGTGCGACAGAATAGGACAGAAAAGAAACAACGATAAGCCCATTTTGCACGACTTTCTCAATAAATACGTCGCCGATAAACCAACCGCTGGCCAAGCAGTCCTCGAAATTGCGAACAGTCTCCCTAAAGTGCGGATCATCTCAAAGGTCGCCGTAAAACAGACAATTTATATCGTCGATCCGAAAACGTTTTCTCCACTCGCTCGACTCGTCGGGACAACAGAAAACGTCCTTACCGAAGAGTTCCAACGCGACGACACCTCAGAAGCTTCAACTTTATCTCGACCGGCTTCACCCAACAACATCGAGATCATCGAGTTGGATTAATTCTCCTCTCATCAATTCAAATATAATCGTAAGTAAAACTCAAATAGTTTCCTCACCCGGTAACGATCTCACTGACATAGGTTCCGGTCCTAGAAGGGAAAATCTCACTTTTCTAAATACGGGATCTAAAATAAATCTACACGTCGTTTCCCCGTGTATCGCGAATAAATGGATTGATTTCTCGGATTATCGACTGCCGGTTCTTTCTCTCGTTCCATAGAACCCTTCATTTATAATCTCGACCACCAATAAAATTGTGATCTTCTTTATCGATTATCGGCCCTCTCTTCACTACAGACGGCCTAGTTATAATCTACCTTACCGACATCCATTAAAACAGAACTGTCCTGCAGTTGGTCAAGTAATTTTCTCCTTTGCCGAGAGTAGATTCAAATCTTACTTACTAACGGTCGGTAAATCGGTAAATCAAGCAACAGCATCATCAACAGTAGATCCAATTCTTTATTCAATTTTTCCGTCGAGACTTTTACATCTTTTTCTATTTCAAATCATTTTTCCAGTCCATTCCGAGCGGTCGTTGACCTAGAAATCAAAACATTTATTTATTCGATTAATCATAATCCGGGAATTCAAACCCGCGACGTAACACGGGTAATGAAACGCGTCTCATATCGTTGATTCTGACGTTAAACCACATCGTTTGCATGTAAAATCACTTCGGAAACGATGAAAAGAAAGGTTAGACAATCGTTAATTTTTCGTCCCATTCTACATTTTTCTTCGTTCTCACTCGTGAAAAATCCATGCATGAGGGCCATCTCTTCTCGAAATGTAACGAATCATCAGAAAACGCTAAAATCGACACGTATTTCGTGTCGCAAACATGAGAAATCCGTTAAAACTTTTTGTGAAAACGGTTCAAAAGAGCTCGGATGATGAAACGCGTCTCATATCCTTAATTCTAACGTAAAACCACCACGTTTGCATGGGAAATCACTTCGGAAACGATGAAACGAAAGGTTTGACAATAGTTCATTTTTCGTCCCACTCGACATTTTTCTTCGTTTCTACTCGTGAAAAATCCATGCATGAGGGCCATTTCTTCTCGGAATGTAACGAATCAACAGAATACGCAGGAATTGACACGTAATTCGTGTCGCAAACATGAGAAATCCGTCAAAACTTTTTGTGAAAACGGTTCGAAAGAGCTCGGATAAAGAAACGCGTCTCGTATCCTCGATTCTGACGTAAAACCACTCCGATTGGATGTGAAATCACTTCGGAAACGATGAAGCGAAACGTTTGCCAATCGTCGAATTTTCGTCTCGATCGACATTTTTCTCCGTAGAAACGTGTGAAAAATCAATGCATGAGGGCCGTTTCGTATTGGAATGTAACGAATCATCAGGAAACTCTGCAATCGACACGTATGTCGATGTTCGTGTCGTAATCTTGAAAATCCATGAAAATTTTTTGCGGAAACCGACTAAAAGAGCACGGAACATGGAACGCGTCCCATATCCTTGATTCTGACGTGAAACCACGTCGTTTGCATGTAAAATAACTTCGGAAACGATGAAACGAAACGTTTGAATATCGTAAATTTTTCGTCCCATTCGACATTTTTCTTCGTTTCTATTCGTGAAAAATCCATGCATGAGGGCCGTTTCTTCTCGAAATGTAACGAATCATCAGAATAAGCAGAAATCGACACGTAATTCCTGTCGTAAACTTTAAAATCCGTGAAAACTTTTCGCGAAAATCGTCTAATCTTTTAGACGATTTTCGCGAAAAATTTTCATTTTTCTTCGTTTCCACTCATGAAAAATCGTTGCATGGAGGCCGTTTACTATCGGAATGTACTGAATCATCAGAAAACGCTACAGTCGACACGTAATTCGTGTCGTAAACTTGAAAATCCGTGAGTAATTTTCGCGAATACCGTCTAAAAGAGCACGGATCATGAAACGCGTCTCATCAAGAGACTCGGCAGAGTCTCGGGACAAGTACATTTGAAAACAGCTGTGCGTCGTCTGCTTGTCCCGAGCGCTCGCCGAGTCTATACTTTCTCGTAGTAAAACGATTCGCGGTGGTGGGAAAAAAAAATTCGATGACATTTCAGCTAACTGTAAAGCCCAGGAGTCGTCTAGTGACCTGAAAATTGACATGGAGACTAATTACGCGATACCCTTTCGATAGAGCCCAAATTCGATACGATTGATTAAGTAATTGCTGAGAAAAAACTTTGCACGGGCTTAGTCCTATCTCAGCCTGCGTCAGAACCACGCTACATCGAAGGATTTGACGTGTCTGTACATGGCCGCCCGACAACACATTCAAAGGGGTCTCTGCGCCCATCTTAGCCAATCCCGGGCTGCGAAATTTCTGATTGGTCGAGGCTGCGATGATTCCAATGGATCCGTCCTGTGCACAGGACAGTGCAGACGAGCGAGCGAAAAATGTCAGCTGATATTTCGAAGGGCCATTTTGACGTGAATGTGAGAGAGAGAGATAGCTGAAATAAGTTCATATTTTTCTTTTCCGCCCTTGATATTTTCGAGAAAATAACTGTTACAATTGTTCCTTGTCGAACAACGAACGTTGGCTAACCATTTATTTTCTTGAGGATGCAAGGTTATGGGAGAAGAATGTGTTGCTGGTTTTTCGTTACCAAGTCTGAACGAATGCTGTGATACAGCTTTGACAGCTCGTCATAACCTCACAATTTCAAATTTTTAACTGTTATATTACCGACATGCTCCGATGACGAGAGAATATGCTTCATGAATGAATATGCTCCACATCTTTTGACCCTTTCCTACTCCCACCATTTTATTCATTTACAGCATGACTTATACATAATAATTCTCAGCGATATAAAAAAATCTTGTCGCTGATTCGAGCCACATAAAAATCGTGTCGCAGAGGCGCATGAAAATCTTGTCGCTGCAAGTTATCTAATCCTAGCCAAAAATCCCCTCACGGGGAAAAAAGCCTGGACAAGTCCATTTGTTCGTGACCCCCGTTTCCAATCGTTTTCACCGACGAATCCGACCCCCTTAAAAAAAAATTGAAATAAAATGAATAATAGAAAAAAACCCTCGGAAAAAATGGCTCCTAAAGAAATGGACGAAAACCCCAAAAAAAATCAAAACAATTGAAAAAAATACAATGAATGTAAAAATGGTAAAAAAAAATTGATTATTTTCGCTCAGCACGAAAAATTCTTGATATCCATGAAAGGACAAGTATTCCATTGATGGCTGAAAATCAATTAACAAGAAAAAGGGAAAAGTTCCAAAAAAACACGGCACAAAAAAAGAAACCCCTAAATACACAATAGCGAATCGACAGAAAAACTTGCGCGACGTGATGGAAAACTAAAGTTTGCCATCGCATGTTGAGCAGTTGAGCGGATGCGCACAGAGTACTTGTCCGGCCCGAAAATTTTTGTATTAGCTTCCGCTATTTTTAGATAGATAGAACAACTCGGTTGTATTCATGAGAAAAATGATGGGCGTTATACAAACATCACTGAACTTTATACATTCAAATGCATTGGTACAAATTCGAAGTTTTCTCTCGATTTGATATACAATTATTTAAGAGAAACGCAGTGGCTAGTCGTCCGGATAGCCGGACGAATAATATTCGTCCGGACACGATTTATCCAATGATTTCCGCTTTATCCGTACGATTAAGGGTTGCTTATTCGTCCGACCATGCTTTTTAGTGTATGAAATATCCGGACGAATAGCCACAGCCATTAATAAATGAATTATTTGTGCAATATTTTACACGAGTATGGATACATAGAAAAAATACAACTAATGAATAATTAAGGTGCAGCTAGTTAAATTCAATGACCCGTAATGCATCGGAAAAAAATGCACTCCTAGCAATTTTTTGTGTTATTCACTTGAAATGTAAATCGGTTTCGGAAAGAACCTTGATTGACTCGAGATTTTCACCGACCATTCACGTGTCTTTTCTAAAAAGCTTTCTGAGACTAAACAATTACGTTATGTCAAGTTCAAAACCTATGAGCACTTCTAATAAAAAAATTTCGGGCCGGACAAGTACTCTGTGCGCATCCGCTCAACTGCTCAACATGCGATGGCAAACTTTAGTTTTCCATCACGTCGCGCAAGTTTTTCTGTCGATTCGCTATTGTGTATTTAGGGGTTTCTTTTTTGTGCCGTGTTTTTTTGGAACTTTTCCCTTTTTCTTGTTAATTGATTTTCAGCCATCAATGGAATACTTGTCCTTTTATGGATATCAAGAATTTTTCGTGCTGAGCGAAAATAATCAATTTTTTTTTACCATTTTTACATTCATTGTATTTTTTTCAATTGTTTTGATTTTTTTTGGGGTTTTTGTCCATTTCTTTAGGAGCCATTTTTTCCGAGGGTTTTTTTCTATTATTCATTTTATTTCAATTTTTTTTTAAGGGGGTCGGATTCGTCGGTGAAAACGATTGGAAACGGGGGTCACGAACAAATGGACTTGTCCAGGCTTTTTTCCCCGTGAGGGGATTTTTGGCTAGGATATCACTTCTTTTTTCTGATTGGAAGTCTCCAATTTTTCAGTCCGGTGGGAATAATTTGCTGATTTTTCCCTAGAAGTGTACTCTGTGGAGCTCGTTTTAAGCCAAGAATCATGACTCTGTCTCAATTTTTCACCGAAATATGATTTTTTGCCCATTTCCATCATTTTTGCTCGAAAATGACGATTTTTCATTAATTTTCAAACGAAAATCGCTCTTCTCCGAGCAAGGACGGTGAAATCATGTTTTTTTTTCGTCCACATGGTTTGCTAAGCTGAAAGGAAACGTGAACGCGTGCCATAATCTTATATTTTCTCGAGAATGATATTTTTGCATTTTCACCATCAGCTTAGAAAAAAAACGCCATTTTTACATGACTTGAGAGTGAAGATTTTATTTAGTTGGCTTTATGGGAATAAATTGCTGATTTTTTTTCCCAGAAATTTACTCTTTGGAGCTTAATTTGAGCCCAAAGTCATGTCTCTATCTCAATTTTCCACCGAGATATGATTTTTTGCCCATAACTATGATTTTTGCTTGGAAATGACGATTTTTCAACAATTTTCAAACGAAAATCGCTTTTCTCCGAGTGAAAATCGTATAAATTATGACTTTTTTTCCAGCCTTTCAGTTTGATACGCTGAAAAGGAGAGAAAACACGCGCCAAAGTCTCAATTTACCGCGTCAATGCAATTTTCGATTTTCGACCTTAAGTTGGAAAAAATCGGAGTTTTAACATGAATTCGTTGCCAAGTATTTTTCTGCTTGGCTCCATGAGAATGGACTACTGATTTTTTTCCTTCAAATATACTCTGTGCAGCTCAATTTAAGCCCAGAGTCATATCTGTATCTCGATTTTTCATCGAGATATGATTTTTTGCTCACGAGCATGATTTTTGCTTGAAAATGACGATTTTTCGTCAATTTTCAAACGAAAATCGCTCTTCTCCGAGTAAAAATCGCATAAATTATGCATTTTTTTCCAGCCACTCAGTTTGATACGCTGAAAATAAGAGAAAACACGTGCCAAAGTCTCAATTTATCGCGGGAATGCAATTTTCAACTTTTGATCACGAGTTGGAAAAAATCAGAGTTTTAACATGAATTTGTCGCGAAGAATTTATATTTTCGGCTCCATGAGAATGGACTGCTGATTTTTTTCCTTCAAATATACTCTGTAGAGCTCAATTTAAGCTCAGAGTCATGTCGCTATCTCGATTTTTCATCGAGATATGATTTTTTGCTCACGAGCATGATTTTTGCTTGAAAATGACGATTTTTTGTCAATTTTCAAACGAAAATCGCTGTTCTCCGAGTAAAAATCGCATAAGTAATGCATTTTTTTCTAGCCACTCAGTTTGATACGCTGAAAAGAAGAGAAAACACGTGCCAAAGTCTCAATTTATCGCGGGAATGCAATTTTCAACTTTCGATCACGAGTTGGAAAAAATCAGAGTTTTAACATGAATTTGTCGCGAAGAATTTATATTTTTGGCTCCATGAGAATGGACTGCTGATTTTTTTCCTTCAAATATACTCTGTGGAGCTCAATTTAAGCTCAGAGTCATGTCACTATCTCGATTTTTCATCGAGATATGATTTTTTGCTCACGAGCATGATTTTTGCTTGAAAATGACGATTTTTCGTCAATTTTCAAACGAAAATCGCTCTTCTCCGAGTAAAAATCGCATCAATTATGCATTTTTTTCCAGTCACTCAGTTTGATAGGCTGAAAAGAAGAGAAAACACGTGCCAAAGTCTCAATTTATCGCGGGAATGCAATTTTCAATTTTTGATCACGAGTTGCAAAAAATCAATATTTTAACATGAATTTGTCGCGAAGAATTTATATTTTCATGCCACTGAGAGTTATCTGGAGCTCCCGGATACCGGATAGCTGGCAGCGATAAGAATTTCATGGGGCCCAGCGGAAAGATTTTCATGTGGCTCAGCGACAAGATTTTTATGTTGCTCAGCGACAAGATTTTCATGTCGCTGAGAGTTATTGTCGCTTTGCGATTGATCTACCACCAGCGGCGATGTTAGTTATGCTATACAATAATTGGTTCCTTTCGAAGCAAAACTTGTCGCTGAGAGATATCCAAAGCTTCCGGATAACTCGCAGCGACAAAATTTTCATGTGGCTCAGCGACAAGATTTTTATGTCGCTGAGAGTTATTGTCGCTCCGCAATCAATATAATATGCCAGCGGCGATAGTTATGCTCCACAATAATTCGTTCCTTTCGAAGCAAAACTTGTCGCTGCGAGATATCCAAAGCTTCCGGATAACTCGCAGCCACAAAATTTTCATGTGGCTCAGCGACAAAATTTTTATGCCACTGAGAGTTATATCTCGAGCTTCCGGATAGCTGGCAGCGATAAGTATTACACGTCGCTCAGCGGAAAGATTTTCATGTGGCTCAGCGACACGTTTTTTATGTCGCTGAGAGTTATTGTCGCTCCGCAATCAATATAATATGCCAGCGGCGATGTCAGATGTGCTGTAAATAAATAAAATTGTGGGCTTAGGAATAGGGCAATGGTTGTGAAGCATATTCATTCCTGAAGCATATTTTCCTGTCAATGGAGCATGTCGTTAATGCTGCCTGCAAATTAGCATTAGTGAGGTTATGGCGAGCTGTCAGAGCTTTTAGCACATTATTCATCGCAAATCGCAAAGTCGGCAAAAAATGTCAACCCGTTCCAGCTATCTCTCTCACACTCGCGTCAATATCGGCCGTCAAAATATACACGATTGCTAGCGGAATTTTAGGTTATGATTTTCTAATTTTGACAATCTGACTTTCGAATGTTTCTATATTTATCACCGTGAAATTGAACGACACATGTATAAAGATGTATTCGTGAACTGGCAACCAACAGGTGTTCCTCGGATGGGAACAGCTGGATATAACGTCAGTCACGACCAATCAGAAACACGATAGGAACATTGCGCCCTTTCTCTGTGTCGTATACATACACGCACGCACACTTTGATCAGCGCATAATTTTGCCCGTGCAAAGTTTTTTCTCAGCAATTACGGCATCAATCGGGTTGATTTATGGCTCAGTCGAGGGGGGATAACGTAATTAGTCTTCAGTTCAAATTTCAGATCATGAAATTACCCCTGAGCTTCGTAATTCAAGAAAGTGTCCACCCCCACCGGCGAAATCGCTTTTCTTAGAGATAATATACTCGAGTGAGTCTCGGGCCAGCAGACGACGCTGTCAAATGTACTTGTCCCGAGACTCTGCCGAGTCTCTTGATAGCTCCGGATAACTCTCAGTGACATCAAGATCTTGTCGCTGAGCCACATGAAGATTAATCGCTGAGCAATAATATCTCTCAGCGAAACAAAAATCTTGTCGCTAAGACAAATGAAAATCTTTTTGCAAAGGCAAATGAAAATCTTGTCGCTGCGAGGGTTCAGTGACATGAAAATCTTGTCGCTGAGGCAAATGAAAATCTTGTCGCTGCGAGGGTTCAGTGACATGAAAATCTTGTCGCTGAGGCAAATCAAAATCTTGTTGCTGCGAGGGCTCCGTGACATAAAAATCTTGTCGCTGCGAAGGCTCAGTGACATAAAAATCTTGTCGCTGCGAGGGCTCAGTGACATAAAAATCATGTCACTGGGCCACAAGAAAAAATTGTACATTTGTTCCTTTCTGCCAAAATTCTCATGGAGCCAAAGAAAAAATTCTTCACTACAACTTCATGCTAAAATATTGATTTTTTCCAACTCGTGGTCAAAAGTCGAAAATTTAATTCTCGCGATAAATTGAGACTTTGGCACGTCTTCCCTCTTTGTTTCAGCGTATCAAACCGAGTGGCTGGGAAAAAAATCATAAATTATACGATTTTTACTCGGAAAAGCGCGATTTTCGTTTGAAAATTGTCGAAAAATCGTCATTTTCAAGCTGAAATCATGGTAATGGGCAAAAAATCATTTTTCGATGAAAAATTGGGATAGAGACATAATCCTGGGCTTGAATTGATCTCCACAGAGTCTAGTTGCTGGGAAAAAAACAGCATTCTATTCTCATGGAGGCAAGAAGGAAAATTCTTCGCTAGAACTTCATGTTCAAATATTGATTTTTCCAACTCGTGGGCAAAAGTCGAAAATTTAATTCTCGCGATGAATTGAGACTTTGGAACGTATTTCCTCTTTGTTTCAGCGTATCCAATCGAGTAGCTAGAAAAAAAATCATAATTTATACGATTTTTCCTCGGAGAAGCGCGATTTTCGTTTGAAAATTGTCGAAAAATCGTCCTTTTCAAGAAAAAATCATGGTAATGGGCAAAAAATCATATCTCGAAGAAAAATTGAGATAGAGACATAATTCTGGGCTTGAATTAAGGTCCACAGAGTATACTTCTAGGGAAAAAATTAGCATTTTATGTTCATGAAGCCAAACAAATAAATTCTTCGCTCCTAAGTGATGTAAAATTGTCGTTTTTTTGTAAGCTGATGGTGGAAAGGCAAAAATACAATTCCCATGAAAAATTAAGATTATGGCGTGCGTTGACGTTTCCTTCCAGCTCAACAAACTATGTGGACAAAAACATGATTTTACCGTCGTTGCTCGGAGAAGAGCGATTTTCGTTCGAAAATTTATGAAAAATCGTCATTTTCGAGCAGGAAATGGGCCACAATCATGTATCGGTGAAAAATTGAGATAGAGACATGATTCTTGGCTTAAAATGAGCTCCACAGAGTACACTTCTAGGGAAAAATCATCAAATTATTCCCACCGGACTGAAAAAAATGGAGACTTTCAATCAGAAAAAATGAGTGATATCCTAGCCAAAAATCCCCTCCCGGGGAAAAAAGCTTGGACAAGTACATTTGTTGGTGATTCCCATTTCCATTTGTTTTCACAGAAAAATCCAATCCCCCCTTGAAAACAATTGGAAAGCCAACGAAATAAAGAATTTAAGAAAACCCCAAAAAAAAAAAAAATTCAAGAAGATTGAGAAAAATGCAAGAAATGCGAGAATGGTAGAAAAAAATTAATGGTATTTCCTCAGCATAAAAAATTCTGATATCCATAAAAGGACAAGTATTCCCTGTCTGAAAATCATGTTGATGTTCGAAAATCAATTAACGAGAAAAAAGAAAATCTTCCAAAAAGACACGTCTCAAAAAAAGGAACCCCTAAATACAAAATGGCGAATCGACAGAAAAACTACTTCATAAAAAAATACAAAACTAAAGTTTGCCATCATATGTTGAGCGTATGCGCACAGAGTACTTGGCCGGCCCGAAATTTTGAATTAAAGTGCTCAGCTTGGTTAATCTTGGCATAACGTAATTATTTGGTTTCAGAAATCTTCTTAGAAAAGACACGCGAAAGCTTGGTGAAAATCTCGAGTCAATCAAGGTTCTCTCCTAAAACGATTCATATTTCAAGCTAGTAATACAAAAAATTGCTAGAAGTGCAATTTTTATCGACGCATTACGGGTCATTTGATATAATATTTAGCTCCACCTTAATTAGTGATCAGTTGTTATTTTTCTACATATCCATACTTGTGTAAGATATTGCGCAAATGATTTAATTAATGAATTGTATATCAAATTGAGAGAAAACTTTGAATTTGTACTAATTCATTTGAATGTATAACGTTCAGTGACATTTGTGTAACGCTTATCATTTTTCTCATGAATACAACCGAGTTGTTCTACCCGTCTATAAATAGCGGAAGCTGATACAAAAAATTTCGGGCCGGCCAAGTACTCTGTGCGCATACGCTCAACATATGATGGCAAACTTTAGTTTTGTATTTTTTTATGAAGTAGTTCTTCTGTCAATTCGCCATTTTGTATTTAGGGGTTCCTTTTTTTGAGACGTCTTTTTGGAAGATTTTCTTTTTTCTCGTTAATTGATTTTCGAACATCAACATGATTTTCAGACAGGGAATACTTGTCCTTTTATGGATATCAGAATTTTTTATGCTGAGCGAATACCATTAATTTTTTTCTACCATTCTCGCATTTCTTGCATTTTTCTCAATCTTCTTGAATTTTTTTTTTTTTGGGGTTTTTTTAAATTCTTTATTTCGTTGGCTTTCCAATTTTTTTCAAGGGGGGATTGGATTTTTCTGTGAAAACAAATGGAAATGGGAATCACCAACAAATGTACTTGTCCAAGCTTTTTTCCCCGGGAGGGGATTTTTGGCTAGTATCCTTGATTCTGACGTAAAACCACATCGTTTGCATGTAAAATCACTTCGGAAACGATGAAAAGAAAGGTTTGAAAATCGTTAATTTTTCGTCCCATTCGACATTTTTCTTCGTTTCGAAAAATCCATGCATGACGGCCATATCTTCTCGAAATGTAACGAATCATCAGAAAACGCCAAAATCGACACGTATTTCGTGTCGCAAACATGAGAAATCCGTCAAAACTTTTTGTGAAAACGGTTCAAAAGTGCTCGGATGATGAAACGCGTCTCATATCCTTGATTCTGACGTAAAACCACGTCGTTTGCATGTAAAATCACTTCGGAAACGATGAAACGAAACGTTTAAATATCGTAAATTTTTCGTCTCATTCGACATTTTTCTTCGTTTTTATTCGTGAAAAATCCATGCATGAGGGCCGTTTCTTCTCGAAATGTAACGAATCATCAGAATACGCAGAAATCGACACGTAATTCGTGTCGTAAACTTGAAAATCCGTGAAAATTTTCCTTCGTTTCTACTCGTGAAAAATCGTTGCATGAAAGCCGTTTCCTATCGGAATGTACTGAATCATCAGAAAACGCTACAGTCGACTCGTATTTCGTGTCGCAAACATGAGAAATCCGTCAAAACTTTTTGTGAAAACGGTTCAAAAGAGCACGGATGATGAAACGCGTCCTATATCCTTGATTCTGACGTGAAACCACATCCTTTGCATGTAAAATCACTTCGGAAACGATGAAACGAAAGGTTTGACAATCGTAAATTTTTCGTCCCATTCGATATTTTTCCTCGTTTCTCACAAGTGTGAGAAATCCATGCATGAGGGCCATTTCTTCTCGAAATGTAACGAATGATCAGAATACCCAGGAATTGACGCGTAATTCGTGTCGTAAACTTGAAAATCCGTGAGAAATTTTCGCAAAAACCATCTAAAACAGCACGGATCATGAAATGCGTCTCATATCCTTGATTCTGACGTAAAATCACATCGTTTGCATGTAAAATCACTTCGGAAACGATGAAACGAAAGGTTTGACAATAGTTCATTTTTCGTCCCATTCGACATTTTTCTTCGTTTCTACTCGTGAAAAATCCATGCATGAGGGCCATTTCTTCTCGAAATGTAACGAATCAACAGAATACGCAGGAATCGACACGTAATTCGTGTCGTAAACTTGAAAATCCGTGAAAATTTTTCTTCGTTTCTACTCGTGAAAAATCGTTGCATGAAGGCCGTTTCCTATCGGAATGTACTGAATTATCAGAAAACGCTACAGTCGACACGTATTTCGTGTCGCAAACATGAGAAATCTGTCAAATTTTTTCGTAAAAACGGTTCAAAAGAGCTCGGGTAATGAAACGCGTCTCATATCCTTGATTCTGACGTTAAACCACATCGTTCGCATGTAAAATCAAGTGAACGATGAAAAGAAAGGTTAGACAATCGTTAATTTTTCGTCCCATTCTACATTTGTCTTCGTTCCCACTCGTGAAAAATCCATGCATGAAGGCCGTTTCCTATCGGAATGTACTGAATCATCAGAAAACGCTACAGTCGACACGTATTTCGTGTCGCAAACATGAGAAATCCGTCAAAACTTTTTGTGAAAACGGTTCAAAAGAGCTCGGATGATGAAACGCGTCTCATATCCTTAATTCTAACGTAAAACCACCACGTTTGCATGGAAAATCACTTCGGAAACGATGAAGCGAAACGTTTGCCAAGCGTCAATTTTTCGTCCCATTTGACATTTTTCTTCGTAGAAACTCGTGAAAAATTGTTGCATGAGGGCCGTTTCCTATCGGAATGTAACGAATCATCAGAAAACGCTAAAGTCGACACGTATTTCGTGTCGCAAACATGAGAATTCCGTCAAATTTTTTCGTGAAAACGGTTCAAAAGAGCTCGGGTAATGAAACGCGTCTTACATCTTCGATTCTGACGTAAAACCACGTCGTTTGGATGTAAAATCACTTCGGAAACGATGAAACGAAAGCTTTGACAATCGTTAATTTTTCGTCCCATTCGACATTTTTCTTCGTTTCTACTCGTGAAAAATCCATGCATGAGGGCCATTTCTTCTCGAAATGTAACGGATCATCAGAATACAGAGGAATTGACACGTAATTCGTGTCGTAAACTTGAAAATCCGTGAGAAATTTTCGCGAAAACCGTCTAAAAGAGCACGGATCATGAAACGCGTCTTATATCCTTGATTCTGACGTTAAACCACATCGTTTGCATGTAAAGACACTTCGGAAACGATAAAAAGAAAGGTTAGACAATCGTTAATTTTTCGTCCCATTCTACATTTTTCTTCGTTTCTACTCGTGAAAAATCGTTGCATGAAGGCCGTTTCCTATCGGAATGTAACGAATCACCAGAAAACGCTAAAGTCGACACGTATTTCGTGTCGCAAACATGTGAAAGCCGTCAAATTTTTTCGTGAAAACGGTTCAAAAGAGCTCGGGTAATGAAACGCGTCTCATATCCTTGATTCTGACGTAAAACCATGTTGTGCGGTCAAACACTGCACACTGCTTCGTCGGAGGCATATTTCGCGGAAACGGCTTATCATGCTTTTGCCTTAGGTCGATCAGAGCCTATTGTAATGAACTCTGAAGGCAAGGCTATGAACGTGTTACCGCTGATCAAGGGGGAGAAAAAAAATCAAAAATCGTGGAAGTGTGGTAGTTTGTGTAAAATAAAAGATTATGGTACTCAAATGATAAGTCATTTGAAAGGTTCCTTCAACAAACTAACTACATGTAAACTATTCAAAATTTTTGGGTTCATTGAACGGACTCAGAAATGTTCTAATCGAACAACTGATAACAAACTCGGCCACTCGCATGGTTGTTACATTGATCCAAAGAGTTGTTCCTCACAATTTTTGTCACTACAAGTATTATCACCACATTTCCCAATGATACGGTGTATCAAAAGATTGACATATCAACTGATGAACTTGTATACGAAACTTTGCGATCTAGATGCTCAATTGAATAACAGCAATGCTGAAACGCTTCGAGAAATTGCAGACCAAGCTCAACAGAAAGCACAAGGGTTAAAATCGGAAGCTTCAGAAATCAATCTCGATGAAACTGAGATAAGATCACAGTATAAAGCAGCATTCAAAGCTTTGGCCAAACGGACTCTAGATTTACCACGGTTTGCGTGTATATCGTGTGAAAAACTTTGCGTCAAAAAAAATCTTTTACCCATTAAAGTGTCTAAAGTATCGAGATATGGTAACACTTGGAATGAGCTAAAACAATTTCTCTGTAAATATGCAAAAATTCCGGAAGAAAGCTACATTTGCCGTTATTGTGATGCCAAATTGAAGGAAGATAAGATGCCTCCCACGTGTGTTCTTAATGATCTTTACAATCCTAAGGCACCACCAATAATATCGGAACTCAATACGTTTGAGAAAATATTAATTCAAAGAGCTAAAGCTTTTCAAGTTGTTCAGAGATTGTGTACAGTCATGAACAAAAAATTGCCGCAGAAGCATATGATTCCAAAAGCTTCAGGTAATAATTTCGTACTACCTTTGCCATTGGAGGAGACACTGAAAAAGATTTGTCTTCCCACCGATCCGATTAATATCAATCACGAGTTGTATATTTTAGTTCGTGGTATTCCGACAAAATCTAAAGTGGTGTGGGAACGATTGGTGGATAAAAACAAAGTATTCAAAGCTTTAAAATGGCTAAAATCAAATAATCCTCTTTATGAAAAAATTAAGTTGCCTACGTGTCCTGATGATTTACTCCCCAATGACATTCCTGATGTCGAATTTAAGGAAGCTCTCACCCAAACCGGAAATAATGAACCAAAATTGAACACGGCCATAGATGGAGTTGGAAAAAAAATGGCTCTTTTGACTCAGAAGTCACAATCCGATCCTTTTTATCAGCCATATACGATCCTTCCAATTCACGAAAAAAGAATTAATGCCACTGCAACAGATCTTTATCAAATGATTAAAGTCAACGACGTTCCTTTAGACAAGAATCTTCCCGATTTGGATTGCCAATGTTTTCCTCATTTACATGCTTATGGCAAAAACGGGCAAAATCAAAAAAGATCTGTACGTCTTACGGATTTTGAGTATTGGAAAACTAGGTTCATGTCCGCACATAAAGAATATCGTTCCGATGTACAATATCTTTTTCATGCTTTGCACGATAACTACAAACGACAGTTGAACGCTGGAATCTATCACAAATTGAACATAACGAATCCAAAAGAAAAGTATACGGCAGCTAGTTATCTGGATCAATTGTCTAAAGACCAACTAGAGTCGAACTTGAATTCGATATTTTCTAGGTTACGTAATACGGAACAATTTTGGAAAATACCTCGAAGTAATTTGAAAGCCATGACTCGCGAATATGGTCCTGCCACGTGGTTTCTGACCATCAGTCCAAGCGAATGGTTATGGGATGATTTATTTGAATATTTTCGTGAGGTCAATGATGTTTCGATTGATGATAAAATTCATCCGATGGAGTTGGTCGTGAAAGATCCAATATCGGTAGCACGATTCATGAATATCAAATTCAAAGGCATGCTAGATTTCGTTTGTTCCTCGGCTAATCCTTTGGGTAAAGTTGAACATTACTCTTGGCGGCTCGAGTATCAAACAAGGGGTGCACCGCATTTCCACCTCTTGCTTTGGGTGAAGGACGCTCCGATAATTGGTAAGGCATCGCCTGAAGAAATCACTGCCTTCATAATGAAATACGTTACCTGTAGGATGCCTGACAAAAATGTTTCGCCCGAGTTATATAGACGGGTCAATGCTCATCAGAAGCACGTTCACAACAAATACTGCTTGCGTAGTAAAAAAACCAAGACTGGATTTACTCGACGGTGCAAATTCGGTCATCCACGTCCTTTAACAAAAACTTTTCAGCTCAGAGACGTCGCCATGTCCATCGCTGGTAGGAAAAAGTTGAAAACGCGTAGTCGATTATACGATTTGCCACGGGATGTAGCTGAAGCTAATATAAATGATTACAACCCAGCGATACTTTGTGCTTGGGACGGAAATATGGACATTCAGTTCATCGGTGAACAATCTACCGTACTTACGGCTTATGTTACAAAATATGTTTCAAAAGCGGAAAAAAGTAACTTCCAGACACCTTTTGATATAATCAATTCTTCAAAATCTCTAGTCAGTTGTCTCTGGAATTGGGCAATGCGTTTGTTGAATCACCGTGAATGCGGTGCAGTTGAAGCAGCGGATAGTGTTCTCGGACATTCCTTATGGGGGACTGATCCGAAGACTACCATCAAGTGGTTAGACGTCAATATGATTAGAAGTCGTAGATTGAAAAATCGTAAAGAAATTGAAACATTAGATCCCGAATCGACAGATTTGTTTTATCCGTCCGTTGTCGATTCATACTGTTACGTCGCAGGGTTGAATGCCCGGATTATTATTGAAAGAATAAACGAATGTTTGATTTCTAGGTTGTCGACCGCTCGGAAATGGATTCACGAAATAAAACGATTTCAAATTGTACGATGAAAAATAAAGAAAAATTGAAATGTACTCTCGTTGATGAAGTTATTTTATTTATCGCCCAACCGACTACTGGACCGTTTTATTTTAACGAGAATTGATGAGATAGTCGTAGTGTGTTTGATTGCAAAAAGAAAAATAGTTCGATAGTTGAAATTAGAGAGCACGATTTTTCTGGGAGACGAGAATTTACTGAATTGATTTTACTGAGCGAAAGAATGCAACCGATAGTCGATAACGAAAAAAATCTATTTATTTACTCGCGGTACACGGGGAAACGACGTGTAGATTTATTTTAGATTCCGCGTTTAGAAGGGTGAGATTTTCCCCCCCGAGGACCGGAACCTATGTTGATGAGATTGTTCACTGGGACCAAATAAAATAAATGTTTTACTTACTGTTAATTATAATTGATGAAACTGGATGATTAATCGAGTTCGATGATCTCGATGGCGTCTGGTGTACAGGGTCGAGACAAAGTTGACGCTTCGGAAAGATCTTCGCGTTGGAGCTCCTCGATAAGAACGCTGTTAGTTGTACCGACAAGACGAGCGAGAGGGAAAGATGTTTTGGGGTCCACAATATAGATTGTCTCGTTGATTACGACGTTCGAGATAATTCGGACCTTTGAGACGGTGGACGCTCGCTCGACGATTGCTTGGATAGCACCCGGTTTATCGGAGAGATAGTTTTTTAGGAAAGTTTTTAGTATGGGCTTGTTGTCGCCTCTTTTCTGTCCCGGTTTGTTGAGTTGTTGCGCGATAGCTCGGCGGATTTGGAACTTAACACCTGCGCGACGCCTAAGCATTGTACATGACCTTCATGATGTGGAAAAATGATAAGAATTATTAATTAGAATTGCTCAATTTCAAAGTTAATGAAGGATTTAAATAAACGTGCTCAAATAACAGCACGGTAAATCAATCTAAGGAAATGATAACGGGAAGATGGGTTTAATTTAACGTGCTTGAGAATCAGCACGGAGAAATTGTGGGAAAAAGGGAAATAGAGGATAAATGAGAAGAGTAGACGTGCTTGAGAATCAGCACGGTCGGTGAGGAAGGAAATATTACGTAATTTGGGATCGACGTGCTTGAGAATCAGCACGGACGATAAGGAAGGAAAGACTCGGTGGATGGGAATCGACGTGCTTGAGAATCAGCACGGACGATAAGGAAGGAAAGACTCGGTGGATGGGAATCGACGTGCTTGAGAATCAGCACGGACGATAAGGAAGAGGGAGAAATAAGTCTGGTTCGACGTGCTTGAGAATCAGCACGATCAAACGCAAACGAGATGGGAAAATGGAAAATGTGAAAATATTCGAGGTGCTTGAGAATCAGCACGCACAAAAAAGGGACTTGGAAAAAGAAAGGAGTCTGGCCAACGTGCTAGAGAAACAGCACGGGCGGTCAAGAAGGATCGTAAAAAAGGGAACGGGGCAATTAGGGGCAATAAAAGGATTAAAGTCCTCAGGTGGTTGGTAATGGAGAAGGGTAAAATCCGGAGGAAGGAAAAAATATCGGAGAGAAATATTGACTGAGCAACTCGAATTAATAGAATCGAAATAAAGAAGTTAAACTGTTTATTAAAATTCGATGAACTTGATTTATTATTTACGCGAGATTTAAACGCGTTAACTTGGACGAAATTTGGATTAAATTTCTTGAATGTTGGAATGGAAAGAAATTGATGTTAAGTTTCTTTTAATTGAATGATTTTTATAAAATTCGCAAAAATGAATAAAATTCACGGTAAAGACTTCTTGGAATTTCTAACGAACGATGAAATATTTCCCAAAACTCACAAGAATGAATAAAATTCACGGTACGACTTCTCGGAATTTTAGGATAAACGATAAAATAACTTGAACCCGTTTAGTTCAGAAAAACGATGTAAAATTTCTTTAATTAAATGAATTTTTCAGAAATTCGCAAGAATGCCTCAAATGCACGGTAAAAACTTCTCCGAATTAATGACGAATTCTATTTAGTTAAAAGAATTGGATCGCGATTAACTTTGAAATACGCGAAGAAACGATTTTATGATGATTATTTTGAAATAAATGATTAAGACACTTTTTAATCACCTTTTAACACTTTTGTATTTTTACAAACTTTTTACTTGAAGAACGATACAATAAAAGGATCAGAGTTAAACTTTTAACTCGAAAGACAAAACTTGAATAAAATGAAGATGTTAATTTGTCGATTTTCAGACGCGCTGCGGGAATATCCGTACTCGCTCTCGGTCGGAGTTCGACTGGCAGTCTGTGGAGAGGATCGAGAACTGATGCCCCTCGTGCGGTCCCCCACTTTTATAGAAGGCCACACATGGATGCGCTGGAGAGAAGTGTGCGTGTATCACTGACACGCCGTCCCGTTGTCCAGGGGAAGTTTCTGCTGACGCAACGCTTTCTTATATACTATTTTCTTATATAATACAATTTCCCCTTTTCTGGTTTGAGAATTATTGATTAATTAATATAATTAACTAATCATTAATTGTACAATTGTTTCTTACTATTAATAAATGAAATATAATAAAGTATAGCTATGAATTTTCTATTTTATCGATGATTAATTAATCATTTATTAATTAATCATTGATTTTACATCGAATTATCTTATTAATATATGTTTTTCTCTTTTACAGGTTAGGATGGATCGACGCACTTCGTTCTTTGGTAAGATATATTTTTAATATTAATTATTTATAGTTTTTATATTATTTCTATTTGTTGTTACAGGTTTTTTGCAGATACAAGGTTTGACACATGTGAGGGTTGCGGTTTATTTCGTCGTTATTTATTTGGTGAGTTGTATTTTATTTATTAACATTTTATTTAAACTATTTCAGGTATTTATTAACATTGTTCGTCATTACTTTTAATTTTATTCGATTCGGTGGTAAATTTCATATAAATGAAGAGTTTTTCGTGACGATTGGATAATTTTATTTATATTTATGAAAATTTGTTAAGTCGTAATATTTCGTTAAATATGGTCTCACTGGGATTCAAAAGAGAGATATAATAATAATGAGTTTAACTATAACAAAAGAATGGATGTGACTGGTTGAATAAACAAGTTAAAAGCGTTTATAAATTATGAATTTTGTGGATCTGTTAAATTGAAGATTAGTATTTCTTATCGGACTGTACCGTCGTCGCGACAACGACGGGAAAGGTTTCGGGTGACTTTTCCCAGCTGACCGTGCATAAAGGATATTTCTTTGTTTCTAAGTTTATGATATTTGTGAGAATAAGCAGACTCCTTCGCCGGACATGACTCGGCGTTATTTTGCACTTGAGAGAAGTGCGTCTCTCCAGAGAAATTCGAGGACCACTTGTTGACGCGTGGTCCTGTTTATTTTTCTATTTTTAACGGAAAAATCGCCATTGGCGTATAACGTAGAAAAATCATAAATGTATTTAAAATTACGTAACATATATTTAATTACCATTTATTTATGTTCTAAAAGCGTTCAAATTCCCCAACGATGTGTATTTTATATGAATAAATGTTTTATAAAAATAAATGTGTGTACAAATATGAAAATATCTATTTATACCCTTATTATTAATGATTATTGTTGATAATTCAAATATAACAAACTTTTGTAAGGATTTAAATAGAAGGCCCTTTAGAGGCGAATTGAATGAGCGTACTTGGCATGACGTGAATTTATAATTGTTAGTTTATGAATTTAGAAATGATTCTGTATTTATTTATTGCAAAATAGTTCGGAACGGGTTGAGTGAATATTCATTTCGAAGGGCTTTTCATAAAGAACCGGAATATGTAAAAAGAATTATCAAATATGCAAAATTATGAGTTAATGAAATTAGAAGAATTGTTTAAGTTTTTTTTATAAAAATGGTTCGATAATAATGGAATAAGTATTCAAACGAAAGGGTTTTCATGAGGATTGAAAATGTGTTGTTGAGAAACTTATAATTTTGTAATTTTGCGAGTTAATAAAATATTTAAAGTTAACAAAAATAATGTTTAATTAAAAATTGTCCGAACATGGACGTATGACCACTTAAAATGAAGCCCTTGACATGAGCAACACGATTATGCAATAAAAATATTTTATCGAAAAATTCGGAAAAATAATTGAAATCTGATCCTTTTCGGGACTTTGACATTTGTTGTGTCGCGCGAGCACTACACGTGCGGTGGGTCGAGGCGCGCGTACGCTCAACAGCTGATCAGCTGTTCGCTCGTCGTAGATGTATATAGGGTGGCCCCAAAGTTATATTACGGGGTGTCCTAAAAGTGATAATTCGTTATAAATTTATTATTTTTTTCTTATTATGATAATTATGTTGTGATTAAACAGATTTATTTCTAGTTTATTCTCCGAATAATTTTGTCGGTTAAAATTTAAATATTTGAATGGGACGATTTTAGTAAATTTTGTATTTTCCTTTTTATGTTTCAGAATTACGCAACAAGTCAGACACTCGGGAGATCCCAGGACGTAACAAAGGATATTTCTTTGTTTCTAAGTTTATGATTTTTGTGAGAATAAGCAGACTCCTTCGCCGGACATGACTCGGCGTTATTTTGCACTTGAGAGAAGTGCGTCTCTCCAGAGAAATTCGAGGACCACTTGTTGACGCGTGGTCCTGTTTATTTTTCTATTTTTAACGGAAAAATCGCCATTGGCGTATAACGTAGAAAAAATATAAATGTATTCAAAATTACGTAACATATATTTAATTACCATTTATTTATGTTCTAAAAGCGTTCAAATTCCCCAACGATGTATATTTTATATGAATAAATGTTTTATAAAAATAAATGTATGTACAAATATGAAAATATCTATTTATACCCTTATTATTAATGATTATTGTTGATAATTCAAATATAAAAGACTTTTGTAAGGATTTAAATAGAAGGCCCTTTAGAGGCGAATTGAATGAGCGTACTTGGCATGACGTGAATTTATAATTGTTAGTTTATGAATTTAGAAATGATTCTGTATTTATTTATTGCAAAATAGTTCGGAACGGGTTGAGTGAATATTCATTTCAAAGGGCTTTTTATAAAGAACCGGAATATGTAAAAAGAATTATCAAATATGCAAAATTATGAGTTAATGAAATTAGAAGAATTGTTTAAGTTTTGTTTATAAAAATGGTTCGATAATAATGGAATAAGTATTCAAACGAAAGGGTTTTCATGAGAATTAAAAATGTGTTGTTGAGAAGCTTATAATTTTGTAATTTTGCGAGTTAATAAAATATTTAAAGTTAACAGAAATAATGTTTAATTAAAAATTGTCTGAACATGGACGTATGACCACTTAAAATGAACCCCTTGACATGAGCAACACGATTATGCAATAAAAATATTTTATCGAAAAATTCGGAAAAATAATTGAAATCTGATCCTTTTCGGGACTTTGACATTTGTTGTGGCGCGCGAGCACTACACGTGCGGTAGGTCGAGGCGCGCGTACGCTCAACAGCTGATCAGCTGTTCGCTCGTCGTAGATGTATATAGGGTGGCCCAAAAGTTATATTACGGGGTGTCCTAAAAGTGATAATTCGTTATAAATTTATTATTTTTTTTCTTATTATGATAATTATGTTGTGATTAAACAGATTTACTTCTAGTTTATTCTCCGAATAATTTTGTCGGTTAAAATTTAAATATTTGAATGGGACGATTTTAGTGAATTTTGTATTTTCTTTTTATGTTTCAGAATTACGCAACAAGTCAGACACTCGGGAGATCCCAGGACGTAACAATACTATCCAACTCGGCCCACAGAATTAGAATCTGTTAATCTTTTTGATTTCAGTAAATGGTACGATATAACGAAAGTAAAACCTAAAAAAAATCCGGAGGTTTACAAAATCGGTCCATCGACGTTTTTGAAAAAACGTTCGCGAGCGTGTCTCGTAAACCATTACATCTATAATGTGAAAACCGAACCAGAGCGTTATTATTATACATTGCTATTACTCTTCAAAGCATGGCGAAATAATGATGATCTCAAAAACAATAAAGATACTTGGGGTGAGGCATTTTCGTCATTGCAGACAGAACTTGCCGATGCTCTGCGATATCACGATAAAATAGATGAAATTCAACAAGCTATACAGTATGTGAATGAAGACGTTGAGAAATTACTGATGAAAGATAGTCCTGAAAATGCAGATGAATGTCGACGACGGTAATGACGACGGTGTATTAGAATGCGTACCGATTGAAGTAGAAGAGGCTGTGAGAGATGTTCAAGATATTGCAGATATGATCGATGTTGAGAACGTGACGCAGATGGTCGATGCATTGAATGCCGATATCAAAAGCGTGTCTTCGTGTTTGAAAACGACCGTGAAACTTGGCGTGAGTGATTGTGAGGGAGAGTTGAGGAATTGGCTGATGAAGGCGGGCGAAAGAAATAAATCGAAGTCAGCACTGAATTTAAAAATAACGAAAATAAACAGATTTATTGTCTTTGGTAATACTTAATAAACAAAATTAATGGCGAAGTGGTTGAGTAGGAATAAGGCAAAAAGAAAGCGTGGCCGCGCGAACAATGGCGACGCTTGCCGGACGCGTGGCGTTGAAACGAAGTGTTGCCGAAAATAATAAGTTAATTTATGAAAAAGTGTAACGAAGTGTGGCCGAAGAAACTCCCGATCGCGGAACTGAACGCGGGCGTAAATCGCGAACAGTTTTTTGATCGAATTTGGAACGAAGAGAGCCGAAGGTAATTTTCTGAATAAAGTATCGAAGAGCGCGAGAAAAACGTGTTATCGCGTTACGAAGGGAACTCGGAATGAGAGAAACAAAATAATTGAAGTAACCGAAGAAAATCTCCCGATCGCGGAACTGATCGCGGGCGTAAATCGCGAACAACTCCTTGATCGAGTTGAAGGAAGAAAGCCGGGTGAATTTTGAAACGAAAACGAAGTAATTGAAGAGCGCGACGAAACACGTGTCGTCGCGCTACAACGAAGTCTTAGAATAGAAGTAATTGAGGAGCGCGAGGACAACGTGCCATCGCGTTACAATTAAAACGTAGAATAGATCAAGAATCGAAGGTGGCTGCGGCAGCAGCCTGTCGAAGTATCGAAGGGGGCGGGGGAAAGTGGTCAAAGTCCACGCGAGACGACGGCCGGTTCGTGCTGCCGTCTCACGCGAACTCCGAGCACTATGAAGAATCCTGAACATTCTCCCCGCCTTCGGCAACCGTTGTTGACGAAGAATCCACCGGAAGTACCGCCGGCTTTGCAGTTGGTCTCTTGAAGGTCGAAGTTGCCGTGCGAAGCGTCACTACTCGAGTGAGGCCATCCAATCCTGGGTGAAGCTCGATCACTCGAGCCAGTGGCCAGCGTGAAGGCGGAAGTCGTTCATCCGTAATCCGCACAAGAGTGCCTCGTTGGATCTCGTGCGGAGGATGGTGC
This sequence comes from Diadegma fenestrale, assembly GCA_037043255.1. Lineage (NCBI taxonomy): Eukaryota > Metazoa > Arthropoda > Insecta > Hymenoptera > Ichneumonidae > Diadegma > Diadegma fenestrale. The sequence goes on from CM073314.1 coordinate 1,317,294, forward strand.
CATTTCGAAATTGAAAGGTTCCGTTGAAGATACTCCGTTGGCCATCGTTGCCAGAAGTGCTGAAGTGTCGCTTGAAGGAATTGCCATCTCGAGAGTCGAGATTTTGGAACTGAAGTCAACGATGGTTCGGGCACGGTCGTCAGTGCCTCTCCGATGGTGAAGTGGTCTTGGATTAAGATTGCCTCGACTTGCGCAAGAAGAGTCGTAAATTCTTCATGCGTAAGCGAGGCGTCACCGATGACCCGACGAAGATGAAATTTTGCAGACTTAACTGCGGCAATGAAGGCTTCGGAAGTGTAATCGTTAACCAGTTCGAAGTGGACCGCGGAAGTGGTGAAGCAAACGAAGACAGCGAGGTAGCCCTTGTAAGTTTTCACGGCTCGTCTGCGCCACGTTTTTATTGTGAAGGGACCTGCGTAGTCGAGACCGGAGTGAAGAAAGGCTCGTGAAGGCGTGACTCGGGCGGTCGGAAGTTGACCTATAAGTTGTTGGGCTTGAAGTCCGCGAAGTCTTGCAAAGATGATACGTCGAAGAATGTAGGCGCGAACCGGAGCTCGGCCGCCCACTCGAAGAGTTCCTTGTTGGTCGATGAAGGGCGTCAGGGAAGCGTGGGGATTGCTCTTATGAAGAGGTCCTTTCGAAATCGTTTTAGCTCTGCCGTCAAGTGACTCTGTTGCACGAGTCGTATCCAGAAGTACCTCGCCTCATCCAAGTCCCCGGGTGTAAGCGGGTAACTCATTGAAGTGTGCGGGAGGCGTCTGAAGCGCGCGACAGCTCGTTTACACACTGCCGTGATGCGAAGGAGCCTCGTCAGCGAAGAATATCGTCCGAGAAGGTCCCAAAGTTGTAGTTGGGGGTCGGAAGTGGCAATGAAGGCGAGCCCCGATCTTAATTCGAGATCGGGGTCCGGTGAAGGGTACGGTGAAGTGTTGGGCCACGATTCTTGTGGGAGGGATAGCCACTCAGGCCCGTCCCACCAGAGTCGATGCTTGAACGAAGATAAACCACTGCCGCCGTAGCGAGCAGCGAAGCGTCCGAAAATCCGTGAAGTTTATTATCGAAAATCCCTGGAGTTCCACCTTGGATGGTGACGGAAAATGGAGCCACCGGGGGAGAGAGATGAGTGAAAGCTCACTCAAACTCGTTCGAAAACGAAGCCACTTTTCCTGAAGTGTTGCCGGCAATTTATCGCCCCATTGAAGTTTCGCCAACCACAGTTCTTGCAGGAAAGCCTTCGCTTTAACTGTGATCGGCGAAATGAAGCACAACGGGTCGAACAATGACGCCGTTTCTGAAAGGACGGTCTGTTTGGTGAGGTCTTGATGGGACATTGGCTGAAGGGTAAACTTGAAGTTATCCTCGGTTGAATTCCACACGAGGCCGTGAAGTTTGACGTTGGGATCTTCAGAATTGATCGAAACCGCGTCTGTTCGAAGCTCAGAAGTGACGTATCGAAGGGCATCCTTTGCGTTGGCCAAACACTTTTGAAGTGGAAAACAGCCGCGCTGACAGATTTCCTGAAGTTGCCGTGCAGACTCTTGAAGTTCTTGAAGTGTGTCAGCGCCTCCGAAGATGTCGTCGACGTATCTTCCCTTCGTCGTGAAGGGTGAAATTGCTAACGGGAAGTCGTGACCCTCGTCTTCGACGAGTTGAAGCATAACCCGAATGGCAAGGAAGGGCGCGCAGCTCAACCCGTACGTCACCGTTGTCAAATAATATGGAACGACTTGATTGTTCGAGTCGACCCATAGAATTTGCTGAAGAGCCCAATCGTCCTGGTGGACCGCGATTTGACGAAACATTTTTGCAACGTCAGTCGCGAAGATGAAACGATGTCGTCGAATCCATAGGAGAACGTCGACGACATCTCGTTGAAGTTTGGCCCCGGTGTGAAGAACATCATTGATCGGTACACCGCTTGTCGTTTTGAAGGATCCATTAAACACGACGCGAAGTTTTGTCGTGGTGCTATGAGCTCGGAAGACGCCGTGATATGGGAGGAAGAATTTTGGCCTTGAAGGATCCGCGTTCGCTGCACGGGTCATGTGCGACAGCATCTCGTACTCGTGCAGGAAATCGTTGTACAGCTCGCGATACGAATCGTTCGTCGAGAGCCGTCGAAGAAGTTGGTGAAGGCAACGTTTTGCACCAGCGAATGAATCTCCAAGTGTGTCTGGAGGAGCCTTGAAGGGAAGCCGAACCACGTACCGACCGTTGTTGTCTCTCGTATGCGTTTCCTTGAAGTGCTGTTCACAAGAAGCCTCCTCCGGCTCGGGTGTAGGGGCCGAATCCGAAGGAATTTCCTCTTGCTCCCAGAACTTCGTGAGCAACAAGTCGATCCTGTCGTCGATTGAAGTGTGCTGAATACGAACCGAACTTGAAGTGGAACTGTGTACCGGACCGAGGACGATCCATCCAAGAAGTGTCCGTTGGGCTATAGGCTCGGTGGCTCGGCCCTTGATGATTTCCGGCTCGACCAGAAGACCATACGAGTCAGCTCCGATAATGACGTCGATGGGTCCTGGCTTCGCGAAGTCTGGATCGGCCAGAGGAAGTCCTCGAAGATGTTCCCATTGAATTGAAGTGGTAAACGAAGGAAGCGTTGAAGTCAGGACGTTGAGAACAAACGCCGTCACCTCGAAGGTTGAAGTTGGATCGTAGATTGAAGAAAGGGTGACGGCGGTAGCTCCCCGCATGCGGCCCGCAGACCGGCTCCCGATTCCCAGAATGTTTATCGAAGCGGCCATTCGTTTTAGTCGAAGAAGTTGCACCGTGCTTTCAGAAATAAACGAAAGTTCAGCACCGGGATCGATCAGAAGTCGCACTCGATGGGAATCACCGGACGGTGACGTCAGAACTGCTTGGCTCGTAGCTAGCAGAACTGAAGGCCGTGAAGTTGTTTGTTGCTCGCCTGAATCGAAGGAAGTGACCGCGTTTAGAAGTCTAGCCGAAGTGTCGGGCGAGCCAGTAGCTGCGTCGCATGGTTGACTCTTGGTCGGTTGCTCGAAGAGTCCTTTGAAGTGGACGGCTTGTTGGTTGAAGCGGCCGGTGAAGTGGAAGACGGGATGTGAATCAATGTGTGAAGTTTCCCGCTGCACTCGAAACATCTGCCCGTCACACGGCAATTCGAAGCCGAGTGTGGGCCGAGGCAATTGAAGCAAAGCCGCCATTGTTCTGCGACGAGGCGGCGCTCTTGAGGGCTCCTTTGCTTGAAGAGACCGCATTTCGTTATGAAGTGTGGTCCGAGGCAGAAGTGACAGCACTGAGTGCGGAGAAGACGATCACGTCGACCCCGCAAGGGCCTTATCGCACTGAAAGGTGCTGGTGAGCCCGGCGATGCGACGCTCCATCTTGGCGACATTGGTCGTCATCGCGGAAATGTCCAGAAGCTTGAAGAGGCACGAAGTGATCGAAGGGCTCGAACGAATCGCGGCGCCCGAAATTGTCTGACGCGAGCCGCGCACAAACTCCCGAAAAAAGACACTGAAAATTGTTGAAGGCGATCAGTTCGAAGGGACCGGCAAATCAGAACGCGAAACGACGCGAAAAATCAACCGAATCGAAATCGCGAACGAACCGTAGCCCAAAAAAAACTCGAAGTGTCACAAAGTCACGAAAAAACCTGAAGTGTCACTTTGTCCCGAAAATATTGCCCGAAGTGCCGAACAACCGCACGATCGACAGAGAAATCGAAGCGACCGAAGCGCGTGGTTGTACGAAGCGCGAGAATCACGCGAACGCTCGATCTCAGCCGCGAGTGCGAGAGAGCGCGTGTCGCCGTTTGAAAAATCAGTCCACGTGCACTGAGCCACAGGAATTCGAAGCGTACGACGTAGCACTGTATCGAAGAGCCCGATCGCGTGTGTGTGTCGCGCAAAAGTCACGAAGATGCTCGATCTCAGCAGCGAGTGAGAGAGCGTGCACTATTGTCCGAAGCGTCCTACACGCACACACAGCCGAGCCTCTAGCGAGCACGAGGCGAGAGACGAAGATTCCTTTGTCGAAGCACTGCCGAAGAGCGCAGTGTGTGTGACGCGCGAAATTCACGAAGAGCTCGATTTCAGCAACGAGAGTGAGAGAGCGCGCTATTGTCCGAAGCGTCCAACGCGCACGCACACCCGGGCCTCTGACGCGCACGAGGCAAAGACGAAGGTTTCCTTTCGAAGCACTGCCGGAAAGCACGAACGCGTGTGTGTGTCGCGCGAAAATTCACGAGGATGCTCGATCTCCACGACGAGAGTGAGAGAGCGCGCACTATTGTCCGATGCGTCCTACACGCACACACAGCCGAGCCGCGAACGCGCACGAGGCGAATATTCTTTTTCGAAGCACTACCGGAGAGCGCGAACGCGTGTGTGTGTCGCGCGAAAATTTACGAGGATGCTCGATCTCAACAACGAGAGTGAGAGAGCGAGCGCTAGGCCGAAGCGTCTTTCGCGTACACACAAGCAAACCTCTAGCGCGCACGAGGCACAAGAAGAATGTTCCCGAAAATTTTCGAAGCACTGCCGAACGGTATGCGCGCGAGAAGCGAGAGCGAAGGAGAGAATCGTATGGGCGCGGTACGCGAGCGCGAGAGAGAGCGAAGAGCGACTCGCTTGAAGAATGGCCGCACAAAGAAGAGACCGATAGCTCGAACCGGCGTGACGAACACGTGGTCGCGACGAGGGGACGCCGGTTCTCTCGCAATTTTTATGAAAATGAAACCCGAAATGTACCCGAAATTTCCTTCCTTTTTTCAGCAAATACCCAATAATCGCTCACTGAACACTCGAATCCGGCTCGAAGGACCAGTAATGTTTGAAAACGACCGTGAAACTTGGCGTGAGTGATCGTGAGGGAGAGTTGAGGAATTGGCTGATGAAGGCGGGCGAAAGAAATAAATCGAAGTCAGCACTGAATTTAAAAATAACGAAAATAAACAGATTTATTGTCTTTGGTAATACTTAATAAACAAAATTAATGGCGAAGTGGTTGAGTAGGAATAAGGCAAAAAGAAAGCGTGGCCGCGCGAACAATGGCGACGCTTGCCGGACGCGTGGCGTTGAAACGAAGTGTTGCCGAAAATAATAAGTTAATTTGTGAAAAAGTGTAACGAAGTGTGGCCGAAGAAACTCCCGATCGCGGAACTGAACGCGGGCGTAAATCGCGAACAGTTTTTTGATCGAATTTGGAACGAAGAGAGCCGAAGGTAATTTTCTGAATAAAGTATCGAAGAGCGCGAGAAAAACGTGTTATCGCGTTACGAAGGGAACTCGGAATGAGAGAAACAAAATAATTGAAGTAACCGAAGAAAATCTCCCGATCGCGGAACTGATCGCGGGCGTAAATCGCGAACAACTCCTTGATCGAGTTGAAGGAAGAAAGCCGGGTGAATTTTGAAACGAAAACGAAGTAATTGAAGAGCGCGACGAAACACGTGTCGTCGCGCTACAACGAAGTCTTAGAATAGAAGTAATTGAGGAGCGCGAGGACAACGTGCCATCGCGTTACAATTAAAACGTAGAATAGATCAAGAATCGAAGGTGGCTGCGGCAGCAGCCTGTCGAAGTATCGAAGGGGGCGGGGGAAAGTGGTCAAAGTCCACGCGAGACGACGGCCGGTTCGTGCTGCCGTCTCACGCGAACTCCGAGCACTATGAAGAATCCTGAACACTTCGATAAAGTCATATCTGCTATAACTTTGGATCAAGAGCCACTCCGACTTTACGTAAGCGGACCGGGAGGAACCGGAAAAAGTCATCTTTTAAGCGCTATTAGAGCACGGCTCCAGAAGAATTTTGGAAAAGATACTGCAGTAGCTGCTCCAACAGGAATAGCTGCATTCAATGTCAATGGTTTGACAATACATCGATCAAGAGACTCGGTAGAGTCTCGGGACAAGTACATTGCGGCAGCTCTGCTGTCGTCTGCTTGCCCGAGACTCGCCAGAGTATATTATCTCGGAATAAAGTAAATTTCTATGGTGGGGGCAGGGATCGCACAACGCTTCGGCTTTTTACAAAGCTCAGGAGGCTTCTAGCGATCTGAAAATTGAACTGGACTCTAGTTACGCAATACTCTTTCCATTGAGCCTAATATGAGCTCGATTGGTGCAGTATTTGCTGAGAAAAAACTTTGCATGGGTTTCGGAATATGCTCGTTCTAGTATCTAATACATCGAAGAAACGGCGAGTCTGTATACGCGCGCACACCCATACAAGCATAGCCCTCTTGATGCCCATGGCGCTCTATATCTATATCGCTTCTACTACATCGAAGAAACGGCGCGTCTGTATACGCGTGCAGACCCACACAAGCATGGGCGTCTTGATGCCCACGGAGACGCTATAACTATATCTAAAGCGAGAATGGGTGTGTCTTTCTCCCTCTACCAGTTTCTACGCCGCGCGCCATCTCTCTCACTCCACCGCTCCTTCATCTATGGTAGGGCTCTAGTGGCGCAGGCGCGTAACATATCTAATACATCATAGAAACGACGCGTTTGTATACGCACGCAGACCCACACAAGCATAGGCCTCTTGATGCCCATGGCGCTCTATATCTATATCGCATCTACTACATCGAAGAAACGGCGCGTCTCCATACGCGCGCAGACCCACACAAGCATGGGCCTCTTGATGCCCACAGAAACGCTATATCTATATCTAAAGCGAGAGTAGGTGTGTCTCTCTCCCGCTAACGGGTTCTACGACGCGCGCCATCTCTCTCACACTACCGCCCGTTCTTCTATGGTAGGGCCCTAGTGGCGAAGGCGCGTTACATCTCTCTCACTCTACTGCTCGTACTGTATAGGCGCTCGCGCGCAACATTTTCAAATGCTAATGCCAATAATTGTTCTGCGACCAACAGTTCCAAAAAAATTCTCCCAACTTTTGTCCACAAAATACTAATAATTTAATTACCATTACAATAAAGTGATAACACACGAGGGAGCACGACTAAAATAAATGAAATCTTAAGGGCATTCCAAGCTCCGTAATACACAACCATTGGTCCTTCTGATGCTCTTTTTAAAAACGAAGCTGAAAACATAAATTTACCCTGTTCATACACAATTAATGATCGCGTCCTTAACTTTCAATTGAAAGCGGATTTTCGTTTGTACGTTTCCGGAAAAATAAGCAGTAGAAAATGGATGAAAAAAGAAACAATTCGCGTTTCAAAAAACTCTTCCGTGCTCGTAACGTTATATATCTGGTAGAATTTTTCTTGAAAACATAGATAAATGACTCATTCTCCCGTACTTCTAGAAAGTACTGAAAAAACGAATGAATAAATGCAGTATAAAAAAATGATAGTCTGACTAGAAATTATTTTCACAGAAAATAATGATAAAAAATAGTGATGAAAATTTTTTACCAATTTTTCAAAATGCAAAATGAATATCAGTGTAATTACCGTAATCAACATTGCAAAAAAAAGAAAGATGAAACGAAAAAGTGATACCAAGTGTGACTTATTCTTTTAGTATTTTACCAACAAAAAGGAGTGATATCCGGCCAAAATCCCCTCCCAGGGAAAAAAAACTTGGACAAGTACATTGTTTGGTCCCATAGCCGAAAAAAAATCCTCCATTCGTGCAGCTGTAAAATGTGGAATATCAAAAATCTGACAAGTACTGAACAGAGATCGGCTCTGACATGTGAATCCAGCCGAAAACAAATAACTGTTTACATCCAGCCTTAAACTTTCTGATATCAGTGACAGGACAAGTATTGAATTGACCACTAGGTATCAGTTAACGAGAATGAAAAAAAACATCAATTGTTTCTTCAAAAGTATTGCTGGATTATTTTAAAAAAATGGAGAGCGCGTATGCGCACAGAGTACTTGGCCGGCCCATTACTTTTCATGCAAATTGCTCATCCGAGAATGAATCGAATTGGGACTACGCTCATCAGACACATGTACTCTAATACTATAAAAATTCAACCAAGTAAGCAACCTGCATATCGCGGGACAATCTCACAATATTCACAATATTCGGGGTCGATTTGAATAGAATATAATTGTAATTCTAATTATAACTGTTGTTGTTGCAAACTTATTCCATGCTTAGGATATGGTTCAGCTCAATCAGTTAATAAAATTTCAAAGCTGCTACCCAGATAATTATCGCCTGAAATTTAGTTCAATTTTTTGCATGGTGTCTTAGAAAACTTCTCCGTATGATCTTTCGAATTCAATGAATTGACCACGGCCCAAAAGAGTCAAAAGTAATGGGCCGGCCAAGTACTCTGTGCGCATACGCGCTCTCCATTTTTTTAAAATAATCCAGCAATACTTTCGAAGAAACAATTGATGTTTTTTTTCATTCTCGTTAACTGATACCTAGGGGTCAATTCAATACTTGTCCTGTCACTGATATCAGAAAGTTTAAGGCTGGATGTAAACAGTTATTTGTTTTCGGCTGGATTCACATGTCAGAGCCGATCTCTGTTCAGTACTTGTCAGATTTTTGATATTCCAAATTTTACAGCTGCACGAATGGAGGATTTTTTTTCGGCTATGGGACCCAACAATGTACTTGTCCAAGTTTTTTTTTCCCTGGGAGGGGATTTTGGCCGGATTGCTTTAATTACCCGTTGAACATGGTCGCACTGCAAAGTATAAAGAGCTTTCTGATGGAGTACTCAAGTTGTTACGAGCTGAACTCACAAATGTTACTTTGATAGTAATTGACGAAGTATCCATGATTTCCAATGTGACCTTGATGTATATTAATTTGCGGTTAGCGGAAATATTCAATACCCAAGACTCTGAAAATGGTTGGTTTGGTCAGAAACATGTACTCCTATTTGGAGATTTGTTGCAGCTTCCACCTGTACATGAAGATCCAGCTTGCGTCATGTTATCAAGTGATAAAACGGAAAAATATATCGGAGGGATAGGATCATTTCATTTGTGGTTGGAGTTATTTTCCTATGACGAATTGACAATAAACATGCGTCAAAAAGACGATAATACGTATAGGGATTTGTTGTCTAGAATTCGTATAGGCACAATTATCGATTCGGATACCAAGATCTTGGAGTCACGAAAATTGCAGTTCAAGGAAGAAACAGTTGATGGTCGTTTATACGAGTTATGCGATTACATGTCTAATTCACCTCCAGATACTGTTTGTTTACTTCCGACCTGTAATCAATGCGATGCATTGAATTCAGCCATGTTAACGCGACTCGCTTCAGAAGAGATACGGCTCGTGGCAAGGGACACTGTAGATTGCCCGAATTATATTAAGAAAAAAGTAACGAAAGCTTTATGTAACGATGATGAAGGTACCTCCAGAACAGCTGCATTAGCTAAAAACATTATCGTGAAAATCGGAGCAACGATAATGATTCGACGAAATATTGATGTAACTTTGGGTCTCGTGAATGGTACAATTTGCAAAATTGTTTCGTTCGGGCGAGATGTTAAAAGTGGTGATATTGAAACTATCCGAGTTTTGTTGCCAACAGGGTTGGAATACGCATTGGAACGTTGTAGCGTTGAATTCGAAATTATGGATCGAGCATTCGTTGTTAGGAAGCAATTTCCCATATGTCTGAGTTACGGCATGACCATTCATAAAAGTCAGGGTCTCAGTTTAAAAAATGCTATAGTAGAAGCCGGAAATTCTATCTTCATCTGTGGGCAAATTTATGTTGCTCTATCGCGCATCACTACTTTGCAAGGTTTGCATCTCATCAATTATGATCCAGCCTCCGTGAAAGCTAATACAAACGCAATTGTTGAATACAATCGTTTACGAAAATTGTATAGACCTGATCTTATGGCTTATAGCGTTGCTAAACAGCGTCCTGCGAAGGTATGCGACAAAGTATGGGCAGTAGCAGCAAGAATTGCAGAATGTCAAGAGGAAACAGAGAAAAACATTGCGAATGATCCTATTCCAATTCACGTGAGAGGGCTTATTAATGATGATGATTTATCGTGTTATGCGAATACATTGTGCGTCCATCCGAGAAACTATGTTGCAGGATTGTAGTGAAATCTTGAGTATTCAGTCTGTTTTCAAAGCATACATGAGTAATGATATGAACGTTGACGTTTTCGAAGTGAGAAAATTCGTTGGTGAGCCCTTCATCAACAAAGCCCAACAAGATCCAACTGACTTTTTTATTTCTCTTTGCGATAAATTGCGTGCCCTAAGGAATGCTGTTGAACATCAAGTAACTTTAGTCACATCTTGCAATTCCTGCGGTTCCACAACAAGTAGTGTTCGTTCAAACACTATTATTTCGCTCATTGTGCCCAAATTACGAAAAGCGGCCTATAATCTCCAATATATGATTGACCATAGCATAGGGGAATCTTTACGATGTGACCGGCCCTGCATCGTTTGTCATGCACCAGATGTTTATGAAAAGTTTGATATATCCGCATTAGAAACGATTATGGTTCTCAAATTGTTAATTTTTGAAATGAAGAACGGTAAAATAGAAAAGAAAAGGTGCAATATTAAAGAAATACCGACTACAACTGTACGGATTAATCGGGATAGTTATAGAGTTCTAAGTGCTATTTTCCACCATGGTGACGATATTCAGCATGGACATTTTACGAGTGTGTTGCGAAGTCAAGGCAAAAGTTGGATTGCCGTCGATGATTTGAAAGTAGAGAAGCGGAGTTGGCCACGTAATGGAAAAGACTTATACATTATGTTCTTACAACGAGTCTAAACCACCTATTTTCATGTTACCAAGTATAAATATCTCGTTCTTATAACCGCTTATCGTATTGTAACTTTTTTACGATTTCAGAAAGTACTTAGCCGCAGCTTTAGCGCGTTAAAGCAACTGTGCATCCAATGTCCCGTCATCTTATTGAATCGTCATTTTTAAACCTCATTAATCATTAATCTCTTTTGATATATTTCTTGTTGCTAAAATCGATAATTATCCCCCATTTCTCAGGATCCTCAAATTTAAGCGCCAATGATGAAGAATCTCTAGTTGTCCAGCTCACCGCTGAACACTCGAGTTCTGAGGCACTCTTAAAAAAAAATTTATTAAAAACCCATTTCATTTGTTTTCTTGTCTCTTCTCTAGCCTCCCTAAAACCCACATGTTCCCATAATGTCCCCACAATTGTTTTCCACCATGGTGACGATATTCAGCATGGACATTTTACGAGTGTGTTGCGAAGTCAAGGCAAAAGTTGGATTGCCGTCGATGATTTGAAAGTAGTGAAACGTTTTACTTTATGCGAGGAGACGATTTCCGTCTCCTTCGCTGGGAAACGGGTTTGGGCTCGAGGTTGATCCCTCTGGGAGAATTATCAAAGAATTGGGGAAGTTAAATTATTAAAATTGACTGATACAGCAACTCTCTCTTCGTAGCGCAAAACTCCGTGGAGAGTTTTGCGATGCCTCAGGGTGACGTGGGTGCGTTGTCAAAAATGACAAGTTCGACCCTTCATCATCGGCATTCTACGAATGGAAAAGAGATCGCTGCTGAAATGATAAAAACAAAAGTTAAATTAGGTTGACCAGAGCAAATTTATAGTGAAAGCGGGTGAAGCCCTGTGCGGTGTTAGAAAAAGCGTTATTGGGAATGAAAAGAGTTTTTTAGTGGCGAATTAGACGTTCGTTAAGGCGGTGAGGAGTTTCGGAGTAACAGGAGCGTACGAGGGAGACGGAGCTCTACTCGAGCGTGACGGTATTCCTCACGCACACACGCTGAAGGCGATGTGTCGTCGCCGGGCTCGCGATCGTTTGTTTAATCGCAATCGTGACGAGAAGCGTCGGAATAGTTTTATTTGATTTAAATAGAATGCTCGTGGCGAGCGAGAGCAGAGCCAAGCGAGATATGCAGCGAATAAATATATTTGAATTAATGATTTTAAGGTGTGTTACGTCATCCCATAATCTCTCCCTACTATCATTTCACCCTATCTCATTCAACTATATTAAAAACTTTCCCAATGCACATTAAACTCCCCCATCTCAAACAACACCTAGAACACCGTCATATTTGAGGAAACTAGTGCAGATCAATACAGACCTCGGAAACTACGCAATGAAGAAATGACAGAAAGCAACCCTCTTCACCATCACCAATGACCGAAATATCAAAGGAATAGGTGCACTCTTCAACCCACACATCCACACCACGGATACAACCAGGGGACCAGCAACGCACCGAGGAAGAACCTCCCCTATCCACCCCCAAGACTATCCCTCCATATCGGACCACGCTGTGTATTCTCGATTCATCTCCAAGAAAGTCAACCCTTCTCCGCACCACCGACGGAACATCTGGTTTACGTCATCACCAAATATTAGATGGACCGACCATCGACGCCGCCAAGTCGGCGTGACGAACGGGAAAAGAATTTAATAAACTACAAAACATATGGACAAGGACACCACCAGGCAATATTTCCAAGAAGAACATCACCCTTATGAACAATAAAACTTCAATTGGATCACCAACGAACTACACCAAAGGCCAAGGCCAAGCCTCCCTCAACTACCCCTCTTGCACTCTGAAGAACCAGAGGGACACGTCATCCAAGTTTGGAGAGGGATAACCCTACCCTGACCACAGGCTCCAAAATATATAAACCGGGGAAACTCCCTGGAGCAACGCAGTTCATCGCCGTTCTTCGCAGTTCATCGCCGTTCTTCGCAGTTCATCGCCGTTCTTCGCAGTTCATCGCCGTTCATACGCAGTTCGCCACAGTTCCTCATACGCAGTTCCTCGAAGTCAGTCAGACTCAGTTCTTCACAGTCTGTCAACGAAAGTCAATCAGCCACAGTTCTTCAGCATCACAGCCTCATAGTCAGTCAACGAGAGTCGGCACAGTCAGACGTCAAAGTCAAAAATCACAGTTCAGTGTTCAGTGGTCATCCAGTCGTCAGACGTCAAGTTCAGCAGTGCAGTCGTTCAATCGAAGTCAGAAGTCTAGTTCGGTATCAACGGTCCAGTACCACAGTTCGTCTCTATCAATCGTCAAAGTTGAAGTCCAACAATCTAAGTCTAACAGTCAAGACAGTCAGTGAGTCTTCAGCCAAATCCCAAGTCCAAAGTTGTGCCACATCAAGATCATACCCCTGTTCATCGAAACACAGTTCGACTACCCAGTGCTACGAACCTCAGTGAACTATAACGATACCGATTTCGAACACTTAATATCCATTGACCAAGCTAAACTTTCTATATATTCGTATTAACGATTAATAATCTCGAATCTCGCGCTTTTTCAAATCTTTAAGCTTTTACGAGGAATTGTACCATCCTCACTTGATGTTGTAACTCAGTGTAAACCAAAAAGGTTAAATATATTTACTCTTCGTGTTCGTATTGCAATCCTATACGAGAACTTATTTACTAATAAATCCATCGCGCCTGCTTACGGAGGAAATCAGGAGAAATACTCCACAACTCTACTAACAAACAGTGAGTATCACTTTTCTACTCCTCATCAATAAAAGAATAGTTCTACGGCGTCCTATTCCAACCCCCATATCAAAGACGCGACCCCCGTCCCAGAGTAAAGGACTTAATTGCCCTGACTCGAAAGAGGGGTCACCACCGTGTTACGTCTCTCCCAAAGCTCGGCTAACTCACCGGGACGTAACAGGTGAAATAAACGGAAGAGAATTTAGAGTGTTTTAAGTCTTGCGACGTGAAACGCCAGAGAGGCTGGCGGACAAGGCGAATCGTGCAATTCTTGGGACTTGTACGATTCTCGCGGCGGGAGCTGAAGCTTTTCTTACAGCTGATCGCGTGCGTGCCGAGGGCATGCGAACAAAGCGCCAGTGAAGCTGACGTAAAAAAAAAAAGAACGATTCTAGCCGAATATCAAAGGATCGGTTTGAATCTCATGGCAGGCGCGAGAATTTTGTAATTTTAAGAATTTTTCTCGCTGGACGTGTGCTTGCCGAGGGCACACGTACGATGCATCAGAGAAGCTGATGTAGCAAATAATTACGTCGACTCTCGTATCATGGTTCGGGAGTATAGAGTGTGTCGATGGTGATTTTAGCGGCGGTGCAGCGCGACAAGTCCCGAGACTTGTTTAATCGAAGTTAGTCGCGGACAAACCTACCTAAGATCACCAGAAAAAAACTCGCTAATCCTGAGGTCGGAAGACCAGCGCAATGCAGGTACCTTGCCCAGGATTAGTTCCTAGCCACGAACTCAGGATGAACGGTGGAGTTCGACTTGTAAAATTTATAAGTCCATTAATCGAGGATGTTACTCACGACGTGTGAATGTTCAGAAATTTGTTGTCGAATAATGATCTCGAGCTCTCGTTACACGCGTTTATATAGATAATCGCGACGAGAGGAGAAGCTTCCCTTCCCCGGTACTTGCTGTGGTGACCGGTGGGAAATGGGTCAGGTGGGATGACCACCGAGTTCAATTTGACAACTTATCGGATTCTCACCCTCCGGGTGCGATTGTTGTTGTAATTGTCGTTTTTGGTAAAGGTAGTGGGATCGACGCGGATACCCGGAGTCGAGGATGTACGAGGAGGTATTTCGTCAACTTATGACAGGCGTGACAATTGAGGCGTGTCGTAGGGCCGTCTTATTCGTGTCTAGCCGCTGTGACGTCATAAGGAGGTGTAACGAAGACTCGCGTAACGAGGAGTGTCTTAGGCTTAGCCGAAATGGCGCCGCTTACCTCACCGCTCGTATGTGGGGAAGAGGACGCTCGTCGTTGCCGATATGGGTCGTTCCGTTACATCGCCCCCCCAAGGTCTTGCACGCCCTTGACAGGGTGGGCGAGATCTTGTGCCCTCTGTTCCTCTGTCTTGACCCTGTTTCCCGATGGCATTGGGAGTCTGGAATACTTCCGAGTGCATATGTCGTCTGTTCTCGGATCAGAGGTTGTTCGCTTGAAGCCGGCGTATCGTGCTTCGACATCCGGGTCAAAAATGATCTTGGGCCCGGTGGGTGTGAGGGTGGCGTAAGTGCCCGATCGTCTGGGGGCAACCTTGGGTTTCTCGGGTCTTGTTGGAGGCTCTGGGGTTACGAATTTGCGGGCGATCTTAGTGGTCCCGGGTGCGAAGATGCTGGCTTCTCCGGGGCTGAAATTGAGGGCCTTTCGTTGCTTCCCTTCGTCAACGCGCAGGTGTTGGAAAAACCAGGGCTCGGTATTGGTCTGCTTTGACTTGCCAGTCCTTGGACGGTGTCCCTTTGGCTGTCCTTTCATCGCGGGCTGGTAGGGACGAGCGCTGATGACCTTTCCGTCGTTGGAGCAGATAGTTTGCGTCGCTTTATCCATGGTTCTGTAATTGGGAAAGTGTTTCATTGAGTAGGTTCTTCTGGACGGAAGTAAGGGCGTAAGTCACGGGTGTGGAACATTCCCCGTTCCTTGTCGCGTCCCAGGTGGCTGAGGACGTACGAATGGGAATGTATTTTCGCTGTTATGACGTAAGGTCCTTCATACAAGGGAAGGAATTTTGCGATAACCCTGATGTTTGGCTGGGAGATGGTCAGGGCTCGTGCAAGCACTTCGTCTCCGATTTCGTATTCGTGGAGTTTGTGGTTTTCGTTGTGCCGGTCCGCTTGCCTTTGTCGTCCTCGCTTCATGCGTTCTTTGGCCATGATGATAATGTCTCCGTGCGTCCTGTCGGGTGCAACTTGTTTCCGCAATAGTTTCTGCCACGGCCTTTCAGGTTTGTTTCCGAAATGGATTTCCCAGGGTGAGAACCCTGTGGCCTCGTGGTATGTTGTGTTGATGCATTCTTCGATTGTTGTTAACCAGCGGACCCACGAGCTATGTTTGCCTTTGGTCAGGGATCGGAAGAACCGGCTTAACTCGCGATTCGTTCTTTCCACCGGGTTTGCCTGTGGGTGTCGGATGGAGGTCATTATTTTGGCTATCCCGTTCTCCTTGAGATGTTTTTCCCACTTGTGGGAGGTAAATTGCGTGCCCTGGTCGCTGAGAATGGCCTCGGGCTTGCCGTATTTGGGAAAGTAATCGTTGACTAATTTCTTCCACGTAGCTTCCGTGGAAGCCTTTCGCAGTCCGTACAGCTTGGTCAGCTTAGAGAAGACGTCGATGACTGCCAGGATGTAGCTTTGGCCGTACTGCCCGGTTGGTAGGGGTCCATAATAGTCCAACGACACGAGCGCGTTTGGTTTCTCAGGGAGGATGCATTGCTGCTCGACGTGGGTTCCTAACGTGTACACCTTGTTTCTCTGGCAGTCGTCGCAATATGCGAGCGTTTTGCGGATGGTTCGTGCCAGATTCGGGTAGTAGAAGTCATCTTTCAGCAAGAAGAAGCACTTCCTCGCTCCAGCGTGTGCGTAGGTGTGATGGCATTCATAGATGAGATCCTTCACTCCCTGTGGGGGTACGATCACTCGTTCCTTCCCGCCTCTGCAGTGATAGAGGATGCCGTCCTTGAGGCAATGATTCGAGGGTTCGTTCTTCTTTAGGGCTTCGCGCAGAGCTTGGCAGGCGGCGTCTTGCTCTTGGAGCGGTTTCAGTCGCTGGATTGTCTCAAGGAGTGCCTCGACGTGTTCGGCATCTAGTTGGGCGATGGTCACTTGTTCACCTGGTTTCCCCTCCGCGGTGTACCGCCTTGATGTGGCGGGGGGGCTTGCGTGGCATGATGACCCTTGGAGCTATGCCGGCGGGGGTTTCGGCCCCTGGCAGGTTTTACCATGCCGGATTGGTCCTAGGTGAGTGTCTAGACTAAGAGTGCACCAAATCCGGGCGCTCTCGCGGGCTCGCCGTATTTTCGAACGAGCTACCGCCGGTGTCCCTGCGCTGAGCAGGCCCG
Organism: Diadegma fenestrale; assembly: GCA_037043255.1. Taxonomy (NCBI): domain Eukaryota; kingdom Metazoa; phylum Arthropoda; class Insecta; order Hymenoptera; family Ichneumonidae; genus Diadegma; species Diadegma fenestrale. Next base: position 1,334,048 of record CM073314.1, read on the forward strand.
GAATGACAGGCTTTGAACGGCGATAACAGCCTGTCGCGATGCCGAGATAGTGAGTCACCCCGGTGACTCTGCTCGGTGGTGGGGGCGGCTTTCGTGAGGCGGTGCCAGGCAGTTCTTGCCAGCATCGTCCGAAGCGTCAGCCCCTGCTATTGCTTGAGGTAACATCGCACCCCCGCGAGGGAGGGGAGCGCCTCGGCTGCCCTCGGGCGCCGGTCGCCCGCCACGAATCGGCTGGAGCTTCCAGGCCGCGCAGTCATTCCGACACAAGGTGCCGAATCGCCCGTAACGGATGGGTGTGCAAACCATGCGAAATGCAGATTCGCGCCCACATGACGAAATTAGCGCGGAGCCACATAGTGGCTGACAAGCAGGCTGGGAGCCCTCCCGGTATCTTGGGCGCGGTGCCTGGTGTTCCGCACGGCGGCCGGGTGTCTTCCTACTCTCGCTCCTCACCCTTCCCCCCTTCCTTACTCCATCCGGGCCCGGTGCCGTGGCGACCTTCGGGCTGCTGCGGTACACGGAACCGGGGAGCTCCCCTCCTTACTAATCATATTTTCTTTCAGCTATTTTACTAAGTTTCAGGCACACTAATTTTCTTTCTTTCTTCCCGTACACGGAACCGGGGAGCTCCCCTCCTTACTAATCATATTTTCTTTCAGCTATTTTACTAAGTTTCAGGCACACTAATTTTCTTTCTTTCTTCCCTATGGTTACAGGTCAGCCCCGTAAGACCGGCTTTGAACTGCGTTAACAGCCGGTCGCGATGTCAGAGACAGTGAGTCAACTCGTGTGACTCTGCTCGGTGACGGGGGCGGCTTTCGTGAGACGATGCCGAGCAGTTCTTGCCGGTGTCGTCCGAAGCGTCAGCTCTCGTCATTGCCCTTGGCAGCATCGCTCCCCCCCGTGAGAGGGATGAGCGCCTCGGCTTCGGCCGGGCGCTGGTCGCCCGCCACGAATCGGTTGGAACTCCCATGCCGCGCAGTCGTTCCGACACAAGGTGCCGAATCGCCAGGAACGGATGGGTGTGCGAATAATGCGAAATGCTGATGCGCACCCAGATGACGAAATTAGTGCGGAGCCAAATGGTGGCTGACAAGCCGGCTGGGAGCCCTCTCGGTATCTTGGGCGCGGTGCCTGGTTCCTGCGCGGCTGTCGAGCGTCTTCTCTCTCTCGTCCCACACCCTCTCCTCCTCCTCGCTCCATCCGGGCCCGGTGCTGCGGCGATCTTCGGGTCGTTGCGGTACACGGAACCGGGGAGCTCCCCTCCCCACTAATCACTAATCACATTTCTTTCAGCTATTTTATTTAAGTTTCAGCTCCCTTCGCTTCCACTTGGGCCCGGCGTTGCTTTGATCGAGAGTTCACTGCGGCGCACGGAACTGAGATGGCCCTCCCAACTAACCCATTTTAGCTTCTTTAGCTTCATTTAGCTTCTTTAAGTTACAGGTACACTAATAAATGAACATTTGACATTTCAGCTTACCGGCTGGGGGTTGGCGGTCCCCGGCGTCACCTAAATGCCGCTAGTTACAAAAATGGCTGTTTCCCCAAGGAAAAATTATTCCGGAGGTAAACTAGGCCCCCGTTCGGATCTCCGGAGCGGGGCCATCCTTGCGGAGACAGTCGACAGGTTCGATGGTGTGAGTGAGAGTGAGAGAATGGGGAGCCTGCCCGCGCGCCCGATGACCCGTCGGTCTGCTGCGGCGAGCAGTGCGAGTTCTTCGTCCCCGTTGGCACCTACCACTGTTCGCCAAAGCACTCCATGCGTGGCTCGGGCGACTAGCGCCAGGACTCAGAGTGCAGGTTTCGGCCTTCGTGCCGTCCAGGTTGTTCTGGCGAGGTGTGACGAGGCGAGCATTCGTGCCGCCAGAGTCGTTTTGGATAGGTGCGACCGACAGGTCCTTAATGTAGTTAGGCAAGTGGACCGGCCAGCCGCGGCCGAGCGCGATGCAGGTAGATCCGCGAATCCCCCCAACCCCGTTCAAGTTGCCGCACCGGGCGGCAACCGCGCGCGTACCACGGATGTTAGGATACTGCAGCTGAATATGCGTAGGTCGGCTGTGGTTTCAGGTGAGGTTCTTGAGCTCGTCGGCCAAAAGCATCTGGATATCTTGCTCTTGCAGGAACCGCACGTCCGGAAGCAAGGCCAAAGCTACAGCCTCTGCGGACTAGGGATCGGTATGCCGATTGCCGCCGTGCGCTCGGAAAAACCCTGGACGGCGGTGGCCGTTTGCAACCCGTCATTTCAAATGACATACATCTCGCAGCTCAGCACCGCCCACTGTGCATGTGCGGAAGTGTTGACACCCGGCCTTTCGTTCTACGTAGTCTCTCACTATTTTCAGTGCAGAGATGAAATCGAGGGGCACCTCAGGCATCTCGAGACGGTGCTTCGTTCACTGAGGGGGCAGAGAATATTAGTGGCGCTCGACGCCAACGCCAAATCTCCCTTGTGGGGTGCTCAAAGGGCCGACCAACGGGGAGTTCAGCTTGAAAACCTGATACGGGCGTTTGGCTTCGATGTAATAAATGATGTCCAACAGCCGCCCACCTACTGGACGGCAAGAGGTTCGTCGTTCATCGATGTGACCATGGTTTTTCCCTCCATGTCCCGTTTTGTCGGGAACTGGAACGTCAGGGAGAACTGGACAACGAGCGATCATCAAGCTCTCGACGTTACGCTGAGGGTTCCGAAAGCCGCAGGAAATGACGAGGGGGCCGTCGTCAGCCGGTTCAATACTAGTAAAGCCGACTGGGAACGATTCGCTCAGATCCTGGCCGATCTTTCGGCAAACAGGTTGGAAGGACTCCCGCTGACGTCACCGGGGGAAGTCGAGAGGATGGCGGAGGCTCTCACGGGCGTTCTCACGGACGCCTGTACCGAGTCGATGCCTAGGAAAAGACACTTCAGAAAGTCCAATCCGTGGTGGACATTAGAATTGACGAATAGGAAGAAATCGGTTTACCAGAAACGTAGGGCATTCCAAGGAGAACAGGATGGTCCCAGACGCCTCGCTCTCCAACTCGAATACCGCTCCTCTTTGCGGGAATACAGTCGGGAGGTGAAAAGGACCAAGCTTGACAGCTGGAGAAACTTTGTCTCGTCGTACGGGAACGCGGAGCCCTGGGGCTTCGTATATAAGCACCAGAATGACAAACTCCGCGTTCAGAGAGTGCTAAGCACTCTCCGGCAAGCCGAAGGTTTCACGCGCACCATGGAAGAGACCGCCAGCTACCTTCTTGATGTCCACATTCCTGACGACCGGGTAGAAGATGACTCCCCCCAACAGCGGGTTGTTCGGGAAAACTCGGCCGGCGAGCCAGAAACCCCCGACGACCCGGAATTCACCACTGGCGAGCTTTCTGCAGCCGCCAAGACCCTTAAGAACGGAAAGGCTCCGGGACTTGATCTTGTGGAGGTCAGTGTTCTCAAGGCAGCCTGTGCCGTAATCCCCGGTCAACTGGTTAGATTGTTTAACGGGTGTCTTCGAGTAGGCGTCTTTCCCTCTGCCTGGAAGGAGGGCTCCCTGCGGGTACTCCTGAAGGGCGAGGACAAGGACGAGAAGAACCCAAAGTCGTATAGGCCCATTTGTCTCCTCTCCGTAGTAGGTAAATTGTTGGAAAAATTGATCAAGGGGCGCCTCGGTAACACGGTATTCGCGAACGGTAGGGTCTCGGGTAGGCAGTACGGCTTCACCAAAGCCAGATCGACGGAAGACGCGATAGTAGAGATGCGACGAATGGTTGATGCTGCGGACAGCACATACGCGATAGGGTTTCTGTTTGATAATTCCGGAGCTTTTGATAACGTCTGGTGGCCCCTTGTACTAGAAGGTCTTAAAAGTAGGGATTGCCCACGGAACCTCTTCAAGGTTATCCGTAGCTATTTCGGTGATAGGAAAGTAGGGATTTCATGGGGGGCAAATAAGGTTACCAAGCAGGCGACGCGTGGTTGTCCCCAGGGCTCTATCCTTGGGCCGACCTGCTGGAACCTTATGTTCGACGGGTTGCTCCGAATCCTAGAGGTGGTAGCCCCGAACAACTTTGTAGCTTACGCCGACGATCTGCTTGTTCTCGTACAGGGCAATTCGCGCGCGGCCCTCGAAAGGAACGGACAAGCCGTAGTAGATAGGATTGTAGAATGGTGCCGGACCGCCAAATTGCAGCTCTCGGAGAGCAAAACGGAGGCCATCCTTCTGAAGACGAATTGGAGGAGGCCAGCTCCCATTGGGAGACGGGGAGGAGACCGTCCCGACCGCGTACGTAGGGCAGCCGTCAGGCCGAACCTGGCAAATAGATATCCGGTAATCCGTATAGGGAACACTAGAATTAACTTCAAGGATAGCGTAAGGTACCTCGGTGTCCACTTCGACAAGGAGCTGGGGGTCGGTACCCACTGCTCATATCTTAAGGGGAAATGTGTGACTCTGTTTCAGAAGTTAGGTAGATTGGCTAGGGCGGGTTGGGGTTTGCGCTACCGGACGCTCGATAAAATTTATAAGGGGGTTTTTCTTCCGACAGTGGCCTACGCTGCTGCCGGATGGTCGGATCTTTGCAAGGGGACCGACCTTAGGGTACTTAGGACGACCCAGAGGCTAGCTCTTATAGCTACCACTGCGGCCTATAGGACGGCATCATACGTCGGGTTGTGTGTGATCGCCGGAGCACTCCCCGTGGAGTTGCTGCTGAAACAGAGCAGGGCGCGTTACGATATTAGGGCTGGATGGGACACTGAGATCAACAACAGGGTGGTTCCAGCGGGCGCGCCAGACGCCGTGGAGATCATCAAGGGTGAGGCACTCAACATGTGGCAGGCCGACTGGGACTCTTCACCGAGAGGCCGTACTACATATGCCTTCTTCGACAACATTCGTGACAGGATGAACGCTAGTTGGTTCCGCCCTGACTACTATACGACGCAGGTCATCTCCGGCCACGGTGACTTCAGGGCGCGTCTCGCGTCACTTGGACTCGCCGACGGAGACGAGTGCTCGTGTGGTCAGCCGGAAACGGCTCAGCACTTCCTTCTCGAATGCCCCGAGTTCGAACCGCAGAGAGTCGCTCTGAGGGAACAGCTCGGTGACCGCGAATGGCCACTGGCGGCTCGCCAATTGGTGTCCAATGCCGAGGCCTTCTCGGTCCTCTCCGCTTTTTGTCGCGAGTCCTTGTGGCTCAAATCGGCCGCGAACGTATTGGAATAGATAGGCAGGCAGGGAACGCCGGCTGGCCGACGTTTGGACTGGCGGTCAGCCGGAACGCAACCGACAGCTCCTTCACGAGACAGCTCAATGGACGCATGGTCTTGTGTGTGTGACTGTGTGATACGTGTGAGTGAGTGGGTTAATCACGCGAGTAAAACACTAACAAGACTAACACCACTAACACCATTTTCCAAACCGAATAGGGGGAGTTGCATGCAAAAATGAGATAAAACGCGGCGCGTACTAACACCTAACAAAAACTCGATAGAAATAAGGAGAGGGTGAGGTAAGTACCACGCTCACTAGCTTTGAGGGGAAATATAGAGTCACGGGTAGCTTAAAGTCGTAGGGAAGGGAAAAGAGGAGGATACTCCCACTAACAACAAGGGAGGGGGCCCGCGATTGACACGAAGTAGGGAAGGAGCTGCTCGGTCAGGGTAGTTCAAAAACAGGGAGGTCCTCAGCGTCGCAACTCTCTATTGGGTCGTCAGTCGTGTTGCTTGAGGCGAGCCTAGTCGGGGTGGTGTCGGAACCCCCGGACGCGGACTACCGGAGCCGCACTAATTCGCGGCCAACCGGGAAATCCAGGCGAGCTCGGGCACGACTAAACAGGATGAATAGGGCACACGAACAAATACACGAGACACACACACACAACCCAAACACGAAGACACACTTTACACTTACCACCCACCCATTACCCATCCTTGATCCCTGTCATTTCTGGGCCGTGTCCGGGCGGGACACGAGAGCAGGCCTTCCCGAGGTTCCCCGTGAGTGCGCGGGGAGGCGTCCGGCCAGCACCCTTCGGGGCTCTGTCCGCACGCGTCCTCGCGTAGCCAAACTGCTCTTTTCGCTAACACGCCAGCGAAGGCCAAAGGATTTTTCCATTGCCCGTCCCCGGGGCAGAGGTCTCACCACTGGAAAGTAGATGGTAACCCGTAGCGTATGCCTGTTCAGGCGAGGTCGCACAGGTCGGTCTGTCTTCGGACAGAAGGCCTTCACATTAAATGTTCACCTGGTTTGGACCGTTCCGGCCGGCTGAGGAGGTCGGCTACTAAGTTCCGTTTGCCTTCGCAGTGTTCAATTCGAGGGTGATACTCTTGTATCCCGAGGGTCCACCCGGTAATCCTGGCGTGAGAAAGCTTGCATTCTCGTAGGAACGTTAAGGCTATGTGATCTGTAACAATGATCACCTCTGACCCGAGGAGATAGGTGCGGAATTTGCTCAGCGCCCAGACAATCGCGAGCAGCTCCTTTTCTGTGGTGGTATATCGGAGCTCTGGCCCTTTAATCGTGCGGCTCGCGAAGTGGAGAACTTGGTGTTCGTCCATGTCGTTTTTTTGGTATAAGATGGCGCCGAGTGCGAAGTCGCTCGCATCCGTTTGTACATAGAATGGTTGGTTTTTGATGGGGTAGTAAAGTATGACGCTCTTACAGAATTTGGACTTCACGTTCTGGAAGGCTTGGTCTTCCGCGTCTTCCCACTTCCAGCTCGTTCCTTTGGTCAGTAGGTGCAGTAGGGGTTGGGTGGATGATCCGTGCTCGCGGGTGAACTTGCTGTAATAGTTCACCAGCCCTAGGAACCCTCGAAGCTGTTTGACGTTTTTTGGGGTGGGAAAATTTTGGATGGCGTCGATCTTGTCGGGGTCAGGTTTAATTCCTTCTCGCGTCAAAATGTGGCCAAGGAATTTCGTTTCTTGCTTAAAGAAATGTGACTTTTCGAGGTTGAGGGTCAGGCCGTGTTTTCTGAATCGTAGGAACAGCTGCTTCAGATTGTCCAGGTGTTCTTCGTATGTTTCGGACGTGCATAGGAGATTGTCGACGTAGTTCAGGATGTTGTTCAAACCCTTGAGAACAGGGTCGAGGCCTCGGACTAGGCTGGCTGTGCTGGTGCGGAGTCCGAATGGTGTTACGCGGAATTCGTAACATTTTCCCCGGTGTAGGAACGCGGTATACTGCCTCGAATCTGCGTGTAGTGGAACCTGCCAAAAACTGGCCCTCATATCAAGGGAGGACATGAACGTGGCCTTCTGACATTCCTGGAATAGCTCAATTGTTCCCTCCATTTGCTCGTAGTCAGGCTCGAGAATTTGATTTATCCTCCGGGCGTCAAGGCAGAGGCGGACGCCGCCGTCCTTTTTGCCGGATATCAGTAACGGGCTACTGTATTTGCTGGAGGATCGTTGGATGATCTCGTTCTTGAGGAGGGTTTCTATTTCTTTGTCGACTTCCCCCCGGTAGGCAAGGGGGATGGGGTAACTCATGGCCTTGAATGGCTCGTGTGTTTTGACTTTGAGGACGTGCTCGTAGGTGTTGAGCAGTCCTGGCCGCTTGCGGAACACGTCGCGGAATTCGCTCAGGAGAAGGGAAAACGTTTTCTTCTGGTCTTTCGTTAGTCCCGAAGTTTCGCGCGTTTTGTTTTGTATTTCTTCGTCACTGACTTGGTCGTCCTCTTCACGCAACGCGTGTATGTTTGTCTCGCCGTCTGGTTTGTCAAGGTCCAGGTCGGCGGTGTAGTGTGCGTCCCGGACGTGCGGTTGGTTGACCGTGATGGTGTTTGTTCCAAAATCGAGGACTGAGCGGGTCTTCACGAGGAAGTCGATTCCCAGGATACAGTCGTTCGTCAGCTTTGGGACGATCAGGATGGATACATGGTCGCAAAAGGCTTTAATCCCGATGGGGGCGAAAATTTGAAGCGTTACAGGGACTCCTCGACCTTTCGTTGCACCGGTAACTGTCATTCCGGTTAGTGGGAGGGATGGACAGGCCAGTAGACTTTTATGGCGGCGGAAGAATTCTTCAGATATCGCCGTCACTTCGCTTCCTGTGTCTACGAGGGCATCGACGGACGTGTCTTGTAGTTGTATCGTGAGAGTTGGGCATTTCTTTTTCGTGCGAGTCGCGGTTTCTACTTCGTCCTCTAGAAACTCCGACCGCAGGTCCTTTCCGAGGCCGATCGTCACCTCGGTTATATACCAGGTTGCGGAGGTGACGAGTCGTCGTTTCCCGGGTCTGCAGCTACCTCAGGCTCACTTTCCGTGGGCGTTTCCTCAGTGGCTACGAGGCTCCGTATGTTCGCCCTTTTGTCTCTTGGCTGGTTCCTTTGGGTGTTTTGATCCGGTTTTTTAGCGTTGTGGTATTCTGGTTTGCTCTCCTTACGTTGCTCTTGGGGTGCCCGCGGTTCCGAGTTTCGAGAGTCGTCTCTTGGACCTTGATTGTAGAAGCGGTTCTGTTGTGGAGGTTTTTCCCTCTCTTTGTTTCCCGGAGTCTCCTCGTCTAACGACGAAAGCAGATCCAGGAGGTGGGGTAGCGTCTCGATGCAACTCGTGCGGATCGTGGTCCGGACGTCTTCCGGAAAATGTCTTTTAATTTTGTGAACGATTTCCCTGTCGGTCAAAGGTGGACGGAGCTCTTTTGCGAGCCCGATTAGGGACAGGGCGTATGCAAACCGAGACGTTTTCTTGCGGGGGTCGAACCAGTCGTATTCAAGCTTGCTCTTGACATGGTTCTGCCGATCCTCGCTCCAGAATCGTCTCGCGAACTCCGTCTCGAAAGTGTCCCAGTTGGGAATATCGCTCCGGACAATTTTCCACCATTGGAGAGGCGTGTCCTTGAGGCATTGGGATATCAAGACGTGAAAGTCGTTTCCATGGGAGAATAATTGGCGATAGGATCGCAAATCCGCGAGGAACTGCAGTGGCAGCTCGTGAGCTTTCCCACTGAAGATTGGGGCTTCTACTCGAAGAGCTCCTACTGCGCTTCCTGATTGCATATTGCTTTGGTGCAATTCAGGGTTATCCCGCGGTTCGTGCGCATTCCTTCTCGTATTATTTTCGTTTCGTTCGTTTAAGCTGGCGGCGTATTCACTGGGCAAGCCCAGGCGCCCTAAATCAATCGCGGTGGCCGGTGCAGTGCGATGCACGGCGGCCCGCGCCGGATTTCTCTCTCTCTCTCTCTTCGCCACACCAATTCGACGCATTGCCCTTAGGGTTGTGGGGGTAGAGGGTGGACGACGGAACGTCGAGTCGCCAGGTGTCCGGGGGGGTGTTTGGAGGTGGTCTCTCGTTTTTGTTGCCAGAGATGTGGCTGATAACGAGTTTTTGGAGTGCATCAATGCGCGATGTGAGCGATTGGGTGAAACTCTTTAGGGTTTCGTCTCTTATTTTCGCATCTTCGTCCATTTTCTTTGCTATCTCCGCAAGGAGGATTACGGAGGGTTCCGCTTGGTCGCTCTCGAGAAATGAGAGCGAGCTAGTGCGTGAGAGAGGGGGGGGGGAAGGTCCGATCTCCGAAAGAATTTCCTATGGTTCTTTCGTTTTGGCCCATTTTGCCCCGACTCTGCTTGTTGTGTGCTTGCACGTTCATGCCCAGGAGGGGGCAACGAGTGGTCGCTGTGTTGGAGGCCACTGGCTACCTCTCCGTCTCCGAAAATCTCGGAGCGTGGGGGAATTAGTAATTTTTTGTTTTTGGGAACGGCTCCGCCTTTGTCACTACTCATGTTGGAGTGAGGTTTATGGCCTTGTTTACCGTAATTCTCCTCCGATGGGAATTTCGAAAATCTTTCTCTCTGCTCTTATTTTTTCAGGAATTAAATTTGCACGTGTCGATCGCCGACTCGCTTACGCGCGAGACTGGGCGCAATGTTTCGACAGGATTGTTTTTCCCGAGAATTTCTGGCTAGGCTTTGTTCGAGCTCACCAAGCGCGTTAATCCCTCGCAATTAGAATGAATATTTTTCTCGCTTCGGAGGATTAACGCTCTCAGAGGATTAACGCGCGTTCTGGCGGTGCCTCTTCGGTAATCTTGCTTCGATTGCTTTGTTTATTTCGATATTTACTTTCCATGCAACAGGCGGTGGTATTTCTCGACTCTGAGCCGGCTATTTCGAAAAAGCTAAGTCTGGTGATCTCTCTGGTTTGCGTCGCGGTATTGTCGACGCTTGGGATCTTTGGCGTGATATTTTCTTTTCTTTTGTTCGCGCCTTTCGTACTCGCGCGAGATGGTTTTAGGTCTCGAGCATTGGAACGCTTTTGAATTGTTTGATTCGATTGAGATTGGCGAAAGTTAAATTTGTTATCTCCCTTTAATCTCTTTTCCTTGATGCTTCTCTAGGAATGCGATATTTCCTCGAGTCCCTGTTCGGGCGCCATTGAAACGTTTTACTTTATGCGAGGAGACGATTTCCGTCTCCTTCGCTGGGAAACGGGTTTGGGCTCGAGGTTGATCCCTCTGGGAGAATTATCAAAGAATTGGGGAAGTTAAATTATTAAAATTGACTGATACAGCAACTCTCTCTTCGTAGCGCAAAACTCCGTGGAGAGTTTTGCGATGCCTCAGGGTGACGTGTGTGCGTTGTCAAAAATGACAAGTTCGACCCTTCATCATCGGCATTCTACGAATGGAAAAGAGATCGCTGCTGAAATGATAAAAACAAAAGTTAAATTAGGTTGACCAGAGCAAATTTATAGTGAAAGCGGGTGAAGCCCTGTGCGGTGTTAGAAAAAGCGTTATTGGGAATGAAAAGAGTTTTTTAGTGGCGAATTAGACGTTCGTTAAGGCGGTGAGGAGTTTCGGAGTAACAGGAGCGTACGAGGGAGACGGAGCTCTACTCGAGCGTGACGGTATTCCTCACGCACACACGCTGAAGGCGATGTGTCGTCGCCGGGCTCGCGATCGTTTGTTTAAGCGCAATCGTGACGAGAAGCGTCGGAATAGTTTTATTTGATTTAAATAGAATGCTCGTGGCGAGCGAGAGCAGAGCCAAGCGAGATATGCAGCGAATAAATATATTTGAATTAATGATTTTAAGGTGAAATAAACGGAAGAGAATTTAGAGTGTTTTAAGTCTTGCGACGTGAAACGCCAGAGAGGCTGGCGGACAAGGCGAATCGTGCAATTCTTGGGACTTGTACGATTCTCGCGGCGGGAGCTGAAGCTTTTCTTACAGCTGATCGCGTGCGTGCCGAGGGCATGCGAACAAAGCGCCAGTGAAGCTGACGTAAAAAAAAAAAGAACGATTCTAGCCGAATATCAAAGGACCGGTTTGAATCTCATGGCAGGCGCGAGAATTTTGTAATTTTAAGAATTTTTCTCGCTGGACGTGTGCTTGCCGAGGGCACACGTACGATGCATCAGAGAAGCTGATGTAGCAAATAATTACGTCGACTCTCGTATCATGGTTCGGGAGTATAGAGTGTGTCGATGGTGATTTTAGCGGCGGTGCAGCGCGACAAGTCCCGAGACTTGTTTAATCGAAGTTAATCGCGGACAAACCTACCTAAGATCACCAGAAAAAAACTCGCTAATCCTGAGGTCGGAAGACCAGCGCAATGCAGGTACCTTGCCCAGGATTAGTTCCTAGCCACGAACTCAGGATGAACGGTGGAGTTCGACTTGTAAAATTTATAAGTCCATTAATCGAGGATGTTACTCACGACGTGTGAATGTTCAGAAATTTGTTGTCGAATAATGATCTCGAGCTCTCGTTACACGCGTTTATATAGATAATCGCGACGAGAGGAGAAGCTTCCCTTCCCCGGTACTTGGTGTGGTGACCGGTGGGAAATTGGTCAGGTGGGATGACCACCGAGTTCAATTTGACAACTTATCGGATTCTCACCCTCCGGGTGCGATTGTTGTTGTAATTGTCGTTTTTGGTAAAGGTAGTGGCATCGACGCGGATACCCGGTGTCGAGGATGTACGAGGAGGTATTTCGTCAACTTATGACAGGCGTGACAATTGAGGCGTGTCGTAGGGCCGTCTTATTCGTGTCTAGCCGCTGTGACGTCATAAGGAGGTGTAACGAGGACTCGCGTAACGAGGAGTGTCTTAGGCTTAGCCGAAATGGCGCCGCTTACCTCACCGCTCGTATGTGGGGAAGAGGACGCTCGTCGTTGCCGATATGGGTCGTTCCGTTACAGTAGAGAAGCGGAGTTGGCCACGTAATGGAAAAGACTTATACACTATGTTCTTACAACGAGTTTAAACTACTTATTTTTATGTTACCAGGTATAAATATCTCGATCTAATAACCTCTTATCGTATTGTAACTTTTTTACGATTTCAGAAAGTACTTATCCGCAGCTTTAGCGCGTTAAAGCAACTGTGCATCCAATGTCCCGTCATCGTATTGAATCGTCTTTTTTAAACCTTATTAATCATTAATCTCTTGTGATATATTTCTTGTTGCTAAAATCTATAATTATCCCCCATCTCTCAGGATCCTCAAATTTAAGCGCCAATGATGAAGAATCTCTAGTTGTTCAGCTCACCGCTGAACACTCGAGTTCTGAGGCACTCTTAAAAAAAAATTTTTTAAAAACCCATTTAATTTGTTTTCTTGTCTCTTCTCTAGCCTCCCTGAAACCCCCATGTTCCCATAATGTCCCCACAATTGATAAATATCACTCTTTCCAAAAAGAAGGGAAATCCGAGGGAAAATACTTTCAAAAAGTAAAAAAGGAACGCCAAGTTTAAAAGATCGCAACCTCAGTTGAACCTTTGGAATTGAAAATCTTCTTGAAAATTGTGAAACTCTATTGAGACGAAAAAAAAGTGAAATCATTGCAACATAGCCAAGCATCCATGAATGAGTGGCTAAATTCTACGGGAAACGAAACATAAAAAAGGGCACGTTTGCGTACAAGGGCACGTGTACACGTACACGTACTTACCGGACGAATTCACTGCAAAGATCATACAAAAACTTGGCGTGCATGGTTTTCAAAAATAATTTCGGCAAAGGAACGCCTCATCCATGTTTACCCGTACTGCGGAAGCCACTAAGGGGGAACATTTTTTATATTCACCTCGGTGTCTAGCGTACCCACCTAGCCTCTCGGCTTTTTTTTTATGATACGGCACTCATGTTGCGAGGGGCAGAGATCGCCCTGTCAGCACGCCGCAGACTCGCGTGGCTGGCGTGAGCCAACCCGGTCGAACAGCTTCCAAATCCACGACTGATAGATCAACACAAAACGTGGCCCTTTGGTGGGGGGCAAGCACTTTCTTACACCTCCTTACAGGGCTGACGACCCAGCTTTCGAGTTGAGAGTGCAACTTACATCATTCCACCACCTGGCCTCGCGAGTTCAACCCGATGGCCAGGAGTGGTGCAAGCACCACTAGGCTCCCGGCCCTCGCGATACCAATCAACGCCATTGGTCTAACGTTCGCGGTCCATCATGTTCCGCTAAGGCTTGGTCTGCTAATCCAGATCGGGCCCCTACACCCAGCTCGCTTTCGTGGGTTCACCAAGCCCAAAAGAGCCGGAGCAAGCTCCGACCCTCCCCTGCGATACCGTTCAATATCAACCCACAGAGGTTGGAAGTCGATGTGACTTAAACAACCCTCGTTCAACAGACAAGAGCAAAGGCTTTCGGGGCTGGGTTGGCTCATCACCGATCGCCGAGCTCACTTCTCCTCCCTCGCCACGGGGGCGCGGCTGCGGTCTCTGTAAGATGTTACCAACCACATTTGGCAGACAACACACGACCGTACGCCCGCTTTACGTCTGGGACCAGACGACTCACTCCCTCTTCCTCATCTGCTATATGTTGGATAAATGGTGTCCTGACATTCATTCACAGAAAGACAGGTCACTTTTTATCCAATTTCTCTAGAAGACTGCATCCACCATAGACCAATAGTGATCGGTAAACGCTCTTCAAATAGCAGTCTCCGGGAGGGGAGGGGGGCAGACGGGATTCATTAAGGAACAAAGAGACAAAATGGCACATTTAACGCCGAACGCGGTGTTTTCAAGACGTTTCGTAGCCACGGTCTTACATACAGGTCTGGAAACTCCCATCGCGCGGCTGATGCGCTTATTGAAGCCACAACGCGTAGTTCATGAAATCGCCACTAGAGTCGCTGCGATCTAAGCTCCGAACGCTCCGAACAAGGGGTTAACCTACAAACAAATGCCCCAAATGTTTTTAAATAGCATATCATTGATGTTTAAAAATAGATAACTGAATATGTTGTAAAAAGCTAAGTTCGTAACAGACCACCACCAAAACTTTGACAGTTTTGAGGTTATGTTCTTGTTTGCAATCGGAGAATAGATCGCAGCGACAAGTAGTGACGGCATTGCGAACTAGTCCCGACTTCATTAAGCGGTCTTCTACCCCTACGCCTTGATTTTGTGCCGAGTTTCCGGACCTGTATGTAAGACCGTGGTCGTAGCCAAGCGCACGAGGCGGAGACGAGGGCTGAAAAGACCGCGTTCGGCGTTGACTGTCCTTCCTTGGTCCATAGGATACTTCGCAACAGGGGGTTCGGCGGGCGATATTTAATTCGGGGAGAGTTCGCGACATTCAACTACACAATACTGTCGTTTTTCACGTATAGTTTGCCTTTAATAGTCTTTAATACAAACTGACATGTGCTATATAAAAATCAAAATTCTTCTATCATAGACGGAAACGAGATGATCATTAATCTGGTGGGTACGTTCGTTCAGCTTTTATCTTCCCAAAATTATTTTTGAAAACCATGCACGCCAAGTTTTTGTATGATCTTTGCAGTGAATTCGTCCGGTAAGTACGTGTACGTGTACACGTGCCCTTGTACGCAAACGTGCCCTTTTTTATGTTTCGTTTCCTGTAGAATTTAGCCACTCATTCATGGATGCTTGGCTATGTTGCAATGATTCCACTTTTTTTTTTGTCTCAATAGAGTTTAACAATTTTCAAGAAGATTTTTAATTCCAAAGGTTCAACTGAGGTTGCGATCTTTTAAACTTGGCGTTCTTTTTTTACTTTTTCAAAGTATTAATTGTTAGTTAATGAATTTAGAAATGATTCTGTATTTATTTATTGCAAAATAGTTCGGAACGGGTTGAGTGAATATTCATTTCAAAGGGCTTTTCATAAAGAACCGGAATATGTAAAAAGAATTATCAAATATGCAAAATTATGAGTTAATGAAATTAGAAGAATTGTTTATGTTTTGTTTATAAAAATGGTTCGATAATAATGAAATAAGTATTCAAACGAAAGGGTTTTTATGAAGATTAAGAACGTGTTGTTGTAAAGCTTGTAATTTTGTAATTTGCGAGTTAATAAAATATTTAAAGTTAACAAAAATATTGTTTAATTAAAAATTGTCCGAACATGGACGTATGACCACCTAAAATGAAGCCCTTGACATGAGCAACACGATTATGCAATAAAAATATTTTATTGAAAAATTCGGAAAAATAATGAAATTTCATCCTTTTCGGGACTTTGACATTTGTTGTGGCGCGCGAGCACTACACGTGCGGTAGGTCGAGGCGCGCGTACGCTCAACAGCTGATCAGCTGTTCGCTCGTCGTAGATGTATATAGGGCGGCCCAAAAGTTAGATTACGGGGTGTCCTAAAAGTGATAATTCGTTATAAATTTATTTCCTTTTTTTCTTATTATGATAATTATATTGCGATTAAACGGATTTATTTCTAGTTTATTTTCCGAATAATTTTGTCGGTTAAAATTCAAATATTTGAATGGGACGATTTTAGTAAATTTTCTATTTTCTTTTTATGTTTCAGAATTACGCAACAAGTCAGACACTCGGGAGATCCCAGGACGTAACAGTCCCATTCTACATTTTTCTTCGTTCCCACTCGTGAAAAATCCATGCATGAGGGCCATTTCTTCTCGAAATGTAACGAATCATCAGAAAACACTAAAAAAGACACGTATTTCGTGTCGCAAACATGAGAAATCCGTCAAAACTTTTTGTGAAAACGGTTCAAAAGAGCAGGGATGATGAAACGCGTCACATATCCTTGATTCTGACGTAAAACCACATCGTTTGCATGTAAAATCACTTCGGAAACGATGAAACGAAAGGTTTGACAATCGTAAATTTTTCGTCCCATTCGACATTTTTCTTCGTTTCTACTCGCGAGAAATCCATGCATGAGGGCCATTTCTTCTCGAAATGTAACGAATCATCAGAATACGCAGGAATTGACACGTAATTCGTGTCGTAAACTTGAAAATCCGTGAGAAATTTTCGCGAAAACCGTCTAAAAGAGCACGGATCATGAAACGCGTCTCATATCCTTGAATCTGACGTAAAACCACATCGTTTGCATGTAAAATCACTTCGGAAACGATGAAACAAAAGGTTTGACAATAGTTCATTTTTCGTCCCATTCGACATTTTTCTTCGTTTCTACTCGTGAAAAATCAATGCATGAGGGCCATTTCTTCTCTAAATGTAACGAATCAACAGAATACGCAGGAATTGACATGTAATTCGTGTCGCAAACATGAGAAATCCGTCAAAACTTTTTGTGAAAACGGTTCAAAAGAGCTCGGATAAAGAAACGCGTCTCGTATCCTCGATTCTGACGCAAAACCACTTCGATTGGATGTAAAATCACTTCGGAAACGATGAAACGAAACGTTTGCCAATCGTCGAATTTTCGTCGTATTCGACATTTTTCTCCGTAAAAACGTGTGAAAAATCAATGCATGAGGGCCGTTTCGTATCGGAATGTAACGAATCATCAGGAAACTCTGCAATCGACACGTATTTCGTGTCGTAATCTTGAAAATCCGTGAAATTTGTTTGCGGAAACCGACTAATAGAGCACGGAACATGGAACGCGTCCCATATCCTTGATTCTGACGTGAAACCACGTCGTTTGCATGTAAAATCACTTCGGAAACGATGAAACGAAAAGTTTGAATATCGTCAATTTTTCGTCCCATTCGACATTTTTCTTCGTTTCTATTCGTGAAAAATCCATGCATGAGGGCCGTTTCTTCTCGAAATGTAACGAATCATCAGAATCCGCAGAAATCGACACGTAATTCGTGTCGTAAACTTGAAAATCCGTGAGAAATTTTCGCGAAAACCGTCTAAAAGAGCACGGATCATGAAACGCGTCTCATATCCTTGATTCTAACGTAAAACCACATCGTTTGCATGTAAAATCACTTCGGAAACGATGAAACAAAAGGTTTGACAATAGTTCATTTTTCGTCCCATTCGACATTTTTCTTCGTTTCTACTCGTGAAAAATCCATGCATGAGGGCCATATCTTCTCGAAATGTAACGAATCATCAGAAAACGCCAAAATCGACACGTATTTCGTGTCGCAAACATGAGAAATCCGTCAAAACTTTTTGTGAAAACGGTTCAAAAGAGCTCGGATGATGAAACGCGTCTCATATCCTTGATTCTGACGTAAAACCACGTCGTTTGCATGTAAAATCACTTCGGAAACGATGAAACGAAACGTTTGAATATCGTAAATTTTTCGTCCCATTCGACATTTTTCTTCGTTTCTATTCGTGAAAAATCCATGCATGAGGGCCGTTTCTTCTCGAAATGTAACGAATCATCAGAATACGCAGAAATCGACACGTAATTCGTGTCGTAAACTTGAAAATCCGTGAAAATTTTTCTTTGTTTCTACTCGTGAAAAATCGTTGCATGAAGGCCGTTTCCTATCGGAATGTACTGAATCATCAGAAAACGCTACAGTCGACACGTATTTCGTGTCGCAAACATGAGAAATCTGTTGTTACGTCGCAGGGTTGAATGCCCGGATTATTATTGAAAGAATAAACAAATATTTGATTTCTAGGTTGTCGACCGCTTGGAAATGGATTCACGAAATAAAACGATTTCAAATTGTATGATGGAAAAAATAAAGAAAAATTGAAATGTACTCTCGTTGATGAAGTTATTTTATTTATCGCCCAACCGACTGCTGGACCGTTTTATTTTAACGAGAATTGATGAAATAGTCGTAGTGTGTCTGATTGCAAAAAGAAAAATAGTTCGATAGTTGAAATTAGAGAGCACGATTTTTCTGGGAGACAAGAATTTACTGAATTGATTTTACTGAGCGAAAGAATGAAACCGATAGTCGATAACGAAAGAAATCTATTTATTTACTCGCGATACACGGGGAAACGATGTGTAGATTTATTTTAGATTCCGCGTTTAGAAGGGTGAGATTTTCCCCCCTAGGACCGGAACCTATGTTGATGAGATTGTTCTCTGGGACGAAATGAAATAAATGTTTTACTTACTGTTAATTGTTATTGATGAAACTGGATGATTAATCGAGCTCGATGATCTCGATGGGGTCTGGTGTAGAGGGTCGAGATAAAGTCGACGCTTCGGAAAGATCTTCGCGTTGGAGCTCTTCGATAAGAACGCTGTTGGTCGTACCGACAAGACGAGCGAGAGGGAAAGATGTTTTGGGGTCCACGATATAGATTGTCTCCTTGATTACGACGTTCGAAACAATTCGGACCTTTGGGACGGTGGACGCTCGCTCGACAATTGCTTGGATAGCACCCGGTTTATCGGAGAGATAATTTTTTAGAAAAGTTTTTAGTATGGGTTTGTTGTAGCCTCTTTTTTGTGCTCGTTTGTTGAGTTGTTGCGCGATAGCTCGGCGGATTTGAAATTTAGCACCTGCGCGACGCCTAGGCATTGTACATGACCTTCATGATGTGAAAAAATGATAAGAATTACTAATTAGAATTGCTCAATTTCGATTTTAATGAAGTATTTGGATAAACGTGCTCAAATAACAACACGGTAAATCAATTTAAGGAAATGATAACGGGAAGATGGGTTTAATTTAACGTGCTTGAGAATCAGCACGGAGAAATTGTGGGAAAAAGGGAAATAGAGGATAAATGGAAAGAGTAGACGTGCTTGAGAATCAGCACGGTCGACAAAACAGGGATAGATGAATGATTCGGAATCAACGTGCTTGAGAATCAGCACGGTCGATGAAGAAGGAAATATTACGTAACTTGGGATCGACGTGCTTGAGAATCAGCACGGACGATAAGGAAGGGAGAGGAATAAGTCTGGTTCGACGTGCTTGAGAATCAGCACGAGTTGGGAAAATGGAAAATGCGAAAATATTCGAAGTGCTTGAGAATCAGCACGCACGAAAAAGAGAGTTGGAAAAGAAAGGAATCTGGCCAACGTGCTAGGGAAACAGCACGGGCGGTCAATAAGGATCGCAAAAAAAAAGTGAACGGGGGCAATTAGGGGCAATAAAAGGATTAAAGTCTTCAGGTGGTTGGTAATGGAGAAGGGTAAAATCCGAAGGAAGGAAAAAAATGTCGGGGAAAAATATTGGTTGAGCAACTCGAATTAACAGAATTTAAATAATGAAAATTAATTGTTTATTAAAATTCGATAAACTTGATTTATTATTTACGCGAGATTTAAACGCGTTAACTTGGACGAAATTCGGATTAAATTTCTTGAATGTTGAAATGGAAAGAAATTGATGTTAAGTTTCTTTAATTAAATGATTTTTAGAAAATTCGCAAGAATGAATAAAATTCACGGTAAAGACTTCTTGGAATTTCTAATGAACGATGAAATATTCCCCAAAACTCACGAGAATGAATAAAATTCACGGTAAGACTTCTCGGAATTTAGGATAACGACAAAATATCTTGAACCCGTTTAGTTCAGATATAAAATTTCTTTAATTAAACGATTTTTCAGAAAGTCGCAAGAATGCCTCAAATGCACGGTAAAAACTTCTCCGAATTTATGACGAACTCTATTCAATTAAAAGAAATGGATCGCGATCAACTTTGAAATACGCGAAGAACGATTTTATGACGATTATTTTGAAATAAATGATTAAGACACTTTTTAATCACCTTTTCACACTTTTGTATTTTTATAAACTTATTAACTTGAAGTACGATACAATAAAA
The DNA here is from genome assembly GCA_037043255.1 of Diadegma fenestrale. Taxonomy (NCBI): domain Eukaryota; kingdom Metazoa; phylum Arthropoda; class Insecta; order Hymenoptera; family Ichneumonidae; genus Diadegma; species Diadegma fenestrale. The sequence continues at coordinate 1,353,961 of CM073314.1, forward strand.
GAATCAGAGTTAAGCTTTTAACTCGAAAGACAAAACATGAATAAAATGAAGATGTTAAAACTTGTCGATTTTCAGACGCGCTGCGGGAATATCCGTACTCGCTCTCGGTCGGAGTTCGACTGGCAGTCTGTGGAGAGGATCGAGAACTAATTTGAAGATGTAAAACTTATCGAATTTCGGGAGCGCGGCGGGAGTATCCGTACTCTTGAACGGTCGAAGTTCGACTGGCTTGCCGGGGAGAGATTCGAGAACTAATGCCCCTCGTGCGGTCCCCCACTTTTATAGAAGGCCACACATGGATGTGCTGGAAAGAAGTGTGCGTGTATCACTGACACGCCGTCCCGTTGTCCAGGGGAAGTATCTGCTGACGCAACGCTTTCTTATGTACTATTTTCTTATATGATACAATTTCCCCTTTTCTGGTTTAAGAATTATTGATTAATTAATATAATTAGCTAATCATTAATTGGACAATTGTTTCGTATTATTAATAAATGAAATATAATAAAATATAACTATGAATTTTCTATTTTATCGATCATTAATTAATCATTTATTAATTAATATTAATCATTGATTTTACATCGAATTATCTTATTAATATATGTTTTTCTCTTTTACAGGTTAGGATGGATCGACGCACTTCGTTTTTTGGTAAGTTATATTTTTTTATATTAATTATTTGTAGTTTTCATATTATTTCTATTTGTTGTCACAGTTTTTTGCAGATACAAGGTTTGACACATGTGAGGATTGTGGTTTATTCCGTCGTTATTTATTTGGTGAGTTGTATTTTATTTATTAACATTTTATTTGAACTATTTCAGCTATTCATTAACATTGTTCGTGATTACTTTTAGTTTTATTCGATTCGGTGGTCAATTTTATATAAATAAAGAGTTTTTCATGACGTTTGGATAATTTTATTTATATTTATGAAAATTTGTTAAGTCGTAATATCTCGTTAAATATGGTCTCACTGGGATTCAAAAGAAAGATATAGTAATAATGAGTTTAACTATGACAAAAGAATGGATGTGACTGAATAAATAAACAATTTAGAAGCGTTTATAAATTATGAATTTTGCGAGTGTGTTAAATTAAAGATTAGTACTTCTTAGCGGACTGTACCGTCGTCGCGACAACGACGGGACAGGTGTCGGGTGACTTTTCCCAGCTGACCGTGCATAAAGGATATTTCTTTGTTTCTAAGTTTATGATATTTGTGAGAAAAAGCAGACTCCTTCGCCGGACATGACTCGGCGTTATTTTGCACTTGAGAGAAGTGCGTCTCTCCAGAGAAATTCGAGGACCACTTGTTGACGCGTGGTCCTGTTTATCAAGAGACTCGGTAGAGTCTCGGGACAAGTACATTTGACAGCGTCGTCTGCTGGCCCGAGACTCACCCGAGTATATTATTTCTAAGAAAAGCGATTTCGCCGGTGGGGGCAGACACTTTCTTGAATTACGGAGCTCAGGGGTAATTTCATGATCTGAAATTTGAACTGGAGACTAATTCCGTCATCCCCCTTCGATTGAGCCATAAATCAACCCGATTGATACCGTAATTGCTGAGAAAAAACTTTGCACGGGCAAAATTATGCGCTGATCGAAGTGTGCGTGCGTGTATGTATACGACACAGAGGAAGGGCCCGTGTGGCCATCGTGTTTCTGATTGGTCGTGACTGACGACATATCCAGCTGTTCCCATCCGAGGAACACCTGTTGGTTGCTAGTTCACGAATACATCTTTATACATGTGTCGTTCGATTTCACGGTGATAAATATAGATATAGAAACATTCAAAAGTCAGATTGTCAAAATTAGAAAATCATAACCTAAAATTCCGCTAGCAATCGTGTATATTTTGACGGCCGATATTGACGCGAGTGTGAGAGAGATAGCTGGAAACGGGTTGATATTTTTTGCCGACTTTGTGATGAATAATGTGCTAAAAGCTCTGACAGCTCGCCATAACCTCACTAATGCCAATTTTCAGGTAGCATTAACGACATGCTCCAGTGACAGGAGAATATGCTTGAGGAATGAATATGCTTCACAACCATTGCCCTATTCCTATGCTCACAATTTTATTCATTTACAGCATATCTGAAATCGCCGCTGGCATCTTATATTGATTGCGGAGCGACAATAACTCTCAGCGACATAAAAAACTTGTCGCTGAGCCACATGAAAATCTTTCTGCTGAGCCACGTGTAATACTTATCGCTGCCAGCTATTCGGAAGCTCCAGATATAACTCTCAGTGGCATAAAAATCTTGTCGCTGAGCCACATGAAAATTTTGTCGCTGAGAGTTATCCGGAAGCTTTGGATATCTCGCAGCGACAAGTTTTGCTTCGAAAGGAATCAATTATTGTGGAGCATAACTAACATCGCCGCTGGCATATTGTATTGATTGCGGAGCGACAATCACTCTCAGCGACATAAAAATCTTGTCGATGAGCCACATGAAAATTTTGTCGCTGCGAGTTATCCGGAAGCTTTGGATATCTCGCAGCGACAAGTTTTGCTTCGAAAGGAACCAATTATTAACAACTCGCATAACTAACATCGCCGCTGGCATATTATATTGATTGCGGAGTGAAAATAACTCTCAGCGACATAAAAATCTTGTCGATGAGCCACATGAAAATTTTGTCGCTGCGAGTTCTCCGGAAGCTTTGGATATCTCTCAGCGACAAGTTTTGCTTCGAAAGGAAACAATTATTGTGTAGCATAACTAACATCGCCGCTGGCGTTAGATTGATCGTAAAGCGACCATATGTAACTCTCAGCGACATGAAAATCTTGTCGCTGAGCAACATAAAAATCTTGTCGCTGAGCCACATAAAAATCTTTCCGCTGAGCCCCATGAAAGTCTTATCGCTGCCAGCTATCCGGTATCCGGAAGCTCCAGATAACTCTCAGTGGCATGAAAATATAAATTCTTCGCGACAAATTCATGTTCAAATATTGATTTTTTCCAACTCGTGATCAAAAGTTGAAAATTGCATTCCCGCGATAAATTGAGACTCTGGCACGTGTTTTCTCTTCTTTTCAGCGGATCAAACTGAGTGGTTGGAAAAAAATGCATAATTTATGCGATTTTTACTCGGAGAAAAACGATTTTCGTTTGAAAATTGTCGAAAAATCGACATTTTCAAGCAAAAATCATGCTCGTGAGCAAAAAATCATATCTCGATGAAAAATCGAGATAAAGACATGACTCTAGGCTTAAATTGAGCTCCACAGAGTATATTTGAAGGAAAAAAATCAGCAGTCCATTCTCATGGAGCCAAGCAGAAAAATACTTGGCAACAAATTCATGTTAAAACTCTGATTTTTTCCAACTCGTGATCAAAAATCGAAAATTGCATTCACGTGGTAAATTGAGACTTTGGCGCGTGTTTTCTCTTATTTCCAGCGTATCAAACTAAGTGGCTGGAAAAAAATGCATAATTTATGCGATTTTTACTCCGAGAAGAGCGATTTTCGTTTGAAAATTGACGAAGAATCGTCATTTTCAAGCAATAATCCTGCTCGTGAGCAAAAAATCATATCTCGATGAAAAATCGAGATAGAGACATGACTATGGGCTCCACAGAGTATATTTGAAGAAGAAAAATCAGCGTTCCATTCGCATGGAGCCAAGAAGAAAAATTCTTGGCAACAAATTCATGTTAAAACTGATTTTTTCCAACTCGTGATCAAAAATCGAAAATTGCATTCACGCTGTAAATTGGGACTTTGGCGCGTGTTTTCTCTTCCTTTGAGCGTATCAAACTGAGCGGCTGGTAAAAAATGCATAATTTATGCGATTTTTACTCGGAGAAGAGCGATTTTCGTTGGAAAATTGTCGAAAAATCGACATTTTCAAGCAAAAATCATGCTCGTGAGCAAAAAATCATATCTCGATGAAAAATTGAGATAGAGACATGACTCTGGGCTTAAATTGAGTTCCACAGAGTATATTTGAAGGAAAGAAATCAGCAGTCCATTCTCATGGAGCCAAAAATATAAATTCTTCGCGACAAATTCATGTTAAAATATTGATTTTTCCCAACTCGTGGTCAAAAGTTGAAAATTGCATTCCCGCAAAAAATTGAGACTTTGGCATGTGTTTTCTCTTCTTTTCAGCGCATTAAACTAAGCGGCTGGAAAAAAATGCATAATTTATGCGATTTTTACTCGAAGAAGAGCGATATTCGTTTGAAAATTGACGAAAAATCGTCATTTTCAAGCAAAAATCATGCTCGTGAGCAAAAAATCATATCTCGATGAAAAATCGACATACAGATATGACTCTGGACTTAAATTGAGCTCCACAGAGTATATTTGACGGGCGAAAATCAGCATCTCATTCCCATGGAGCCAAGGAGAAAAATTCTTGGCAACAAATTCATGTTACAACTCTGATTTTTTTCAACTCATGATCAAAAATCGAAAATTGCATTCACGCGGTAAATTGAGACTTTGGAGCGTGTTTTCTCTTATTTTCAGCGTATCAAACTGAAAAGCTGGAAAAGATGTCATAATTTATACGATTTTCACTCGGAGAAAAGCGATTTTCGTTTGAAAATTGTTGAAAAATCGTCATTTTCAAGCAAGAATCACGGTTATGGGCAAAAAATCATATCCTAGCCAAAAATCCCCTCCCGGGGAAAAAAGCTTGGACAAGTACATTTGTTGGTGATCCCCATTTCCATTTGTTTCCACAGAAAAATCTAATCCCCCCTTGAAAAATATTGGAAACGCTAACAAAATAAAGAATTTAAGAAAACCCAAAAAAAAAAAAATTCAAGAAGATGGAGAAAAATGCAAGAAATGCGAGAATGGTAGAAAAAAATTAATGGTATTCGCTCAGCATAATAAATTCTGATATCTATAAAAGGACAAGTATTCCCTGTCTGAAAATCATGTTGATGTTCGAAAATCAATTAACGAGAAAAAAGAAAATCTTTCAAAAAGACACGTCTCAAAAAAAGGAACCCCTAAATACAAAATGGCGAATCGACAGAAAAACTACTTCATAAAAAAATACAAAACTAAAGTTTGCCATCATATGTTGAGCGTATGCGCACAGAGAACTTGGCCGGCCCGAAATTTTTTGTGTCAGCTTCCGCTATTTATAGATAGGTAGAACAACTCGGTTGTATCCATGAGAAAAATGATAAGCGTTACACAAATGTCACTGAACGTTATACATTCAAATGAATTAGTACAAATTCAAAGTTTTCTCTCAATTTGATATACAATTAATTAATTAAATCATTTGCGCAATATCTTACACGAGTATGGATACGTAGAAAAATAACAACTGATCACTAATTAAGGTGGAGCTAGATATTATATCAAATGGCCCGTAATGCGTCGATAAAAATTGCACTTCTAGCAATTTTTTGTATTACTAGCTTGAAATATAAATCGTTTTAGGAGAGAACCCTGATTGACTCGAGATTTTCGCCAAGCTTTCGCGTGTCTTTTCTAAGAAGATTTCTGAAACCAAATAATTACGTTATGCCATGATTAACCAAGCTGAGCACTTTAATTCAAAATTTCGGGCCGGCCAAGTACTCTGTGCGCATACGCTCAACATATGATGGCAAACTTTAGTTTTGTATTTTTTTATGAAGTAGTTTTTCTGTCGATTCGCCATTTTGTATTTAGGGGTTCCTTTTTTTGAGACGTGTCTTTTTGGAAGATTTTCTTTTTTCTCGTTAATTGATTTTCGAACATCAACATGATTTTCAGACAGGGAATACTTGTCCTTTTATAGATATCAGAATTTTTTATGCTGAGCGAATACCATTAATTTTTTTCTACCATTCTCGCATTTCTTGCATTTTTCTCCATCTTCTTGAATTTTTTTTTTTTTTGGGTTTTCTTAAATTCTTTATTTTGTTGGCGTTTCCAATATTTTTCAAGGGGGGATTAGATTTTTCTGTGAAAACAAATGGAAATGGGGATCACCAACAAATGTACTTGTCCAAGCTTTTTTCCCCGGGAGGGGATTTTTGGCTAGGATATCACTTATTTTTTCTGATTGAAAGTCTCCATTTTTTTCAGTCCAGTGGGAATAATTTGTTGATTTTTCCCTAGAAGTGTCCTTGTGGACCTTAATTCAAGCCCAGAATTATGTCTCTATCTCAATTTTTCATCGAGATATGATTTTTCGCCCATTACCATGATTTTTTCTTGAAAAGGACGATTTTTCGACAATTTTCAAACGAAAATCGCGCTTCTCCGAGTAAAAGTCGTATAAATTATGATTTTTTTTCCAGCCACTCGATTGGATACGCTGAAACAAAGAGGAAACACGTGCCAAAGTTTCAATTCATCGCGAGAATTAAATTTTCGACTTTTGCCCACGAGTTGGAAAAATCAATATTTGAACATGAAGTTCTAGCGAAGAATTTTCCTTCTTGCCTCCATGAGAATAGAATGCTGATTTTTTCCCAGCAAACTAGACTCTGTGGAGCTCATTTTAAGCCCAGAATTATGTCTCTATCCCAATGTTTCATCGAAAAATGATTTTTTGCCCATTACCATGATTTCAGCTTGAAAATGACGATTTTTCGACAATTTTCAAACGAAAATCGCGCTTCTCCGAGTAAAAATCGTACAATTTATGAACTTTTTCCCAGCCACTCAGTTTGATACGCTGAAACAAAGAGGGAAGACGTGCCAAAGTCTCAATTTATCGCGAGAATTCAATTTTCGACTTTTGACCACGAGTTGGAAAAAATCAATATTTTAGCATGAAGTTGTAGTGAAGAACTTTTTTCTTTGGCTCCATGAGAATTTTGGCAGAAAGGAACAAATGTACAATTTTTTCTTGTGGCCCAGCGACGTGATTTTTATGTCACTGAGCCCTCGCAGCGACAAGATTTTTATGTCACTGAGCCTTCGCAGCGACAAGATTTTTATGTTACGGAGCCCTCGCAGCAACAAGATTTTGATTCGCCTTAGCGACAAGATTTTCATGTTGCTCAGCGATAAGATTTTCATGTCGCTCAGCGACAAGATTTTTATGTCACTGAGCCCTCGCAGCGACAAGATTTTCATTTGCCTCAGCGACAAGATTTTCATGTCACTGAACCGTCGCAGCGACAAGATTTTCATTTGTGTTCGAATTTCACTTATTTTCAGCGTATCGATCTTAAATTTTCAGCGTTTCGATCTTAAATTTATTTTCATTTCAAAATTCCCTGTTACTATGCGCGATTGTAGCCTCGTCTTTTCGTGAGGGATTATGGCGTATGTACGCAAAAACAAGCGCGGTTTCGTTCTCCCGAATTCCCCTTCGGCCCTCGCGATCCTCGGACTAGGTAATACGCGCGTTCTTACCGAAAATTTCAGTAATCCTCCGAGCATCGACAAGCGAAGTTTAACGCGCGACTCGATCTCGTCTTTCGTCCTCAATACAAAAATTAATTTAATTTCAAACGCGCAACTTGGGCTGTCGCCAAGTTGCGCTCAAGCAAAATCTCGCGTAACCCGCGAACGCGTCCGCCGTGTGATCCATGTCGACGATTTAATAAACACAATTCTTTTACTTAAACGCAAAATACTCCAGTGTTCAATTTATCTACGCGATCTACCCTTTCCCTCATCCTCCAAAGTTACCCACGTTTTGAACCGGTGCAAAAATAATATTAAATATCTGGTCCCACGTTTATCGAAGGACGTGCGCGATCAATTTGCCTTTGCAATAAGATTTTCATTTGTCTTAGCGACAAGATTTTTGTTTCGCTGAGAGATATTATTGCTCAGCGATTAATCTTCATGTGGCTCAGCGACAAGATCTTGATGTCACTGAGAGTTATCCGGAGCTATTAGATAACTTGCAGCGACAAGATTTTCATGCGCCTCTGCGACAAGATTTTTATGTGGCTCGAATCAGCGACAAGATTTTTTTATATCGCTGAGAATTATTATGTATAAGTCATGCTGTAAATGAATAAAATGGTGGGAGTAGGAAAGCGTCAAAAGATGTGGAGCATATTCATTCATGAAGCATATTCTCTCGTCATCGGAGCATGTCAGTAATATAACAGTTGAAAATTCGAAATTGTGAGGTTATGACGAGCTGTCAAAGCTGTATCACAGCATCCGTTCAGACTCGGTAACGAAAAACCAGCAACACACTCTTCTCCCATAACCTAAATAGCCAAAAAAAAAAAGAAAGAAAAGAAAAATTAAAAAGTTCGTGAAACGATTCGCGGCGCCTCGTGGTCGCGATTTTGTCGGTGATAGCCCAGAAGATTTGTTCCTTGATGGCCCATGATTGAGGAAGAGGAGTTCGAGCAGTTTGCAGCGGAACAAATTCGGAGAATGGCCATGGAAAGAACGCAGTCATGGAGTCGTGGTAGAGGGCAACGAGGTGAAGGGTACCCAGGAAATCGAGCGCCAGGTCCACCGGGAACTTGGGCTCTCGATGACGAGATAGCTAGAGCGCAAAATGGCGGCAGAGAACATGCGACCGTTACTGGTCCTCCTCCGGAATTCCCGCCAAATCATTCATTATTACGCCCGCCGTCGCGTAACGATATCGGTGCGCAAGGACCGTCGTTTCAAAACTTCGAAGGCCCGCCAGCGGACGAATCGGGTTCCTCGGGGACACCTCGAGTTCCCCCACCGCGTCAGTCGACGCCGGCAGCGAACGCGTCTCTGGTTAACGCGGTTCGGGATATTCTAGCTAATCAAAACAGAGAGGAAGCTATGGCCCAGCTTTTCGCCGGATTAATGCTCAATCAGCCAAGGCCGATGCCGAATCAACAAATTGGACCCTTGATTCCGTCATATCATGTTATTCCCGATTTATCGAGAAATATCGAAACGTTCTCAGGTGAGAACGATGGTGTTCGAGCTAAAGAATGGTTGCAGAATTTGGAATCGATGCAACAACTGCATCAGTGGCCGAGAGATTACTTGCTCGAAGCTGCGCGCATGCATTTAAGTGATGGCGTGAAAGACTGGTGCCGTTGTCGCGCGGGAAAATTGAAAACGTGGGACGCTTTTCGTGAGGCGTTTCGGAAAGAATTCATATTCCAGGACGATTTGACTACGCGTTTCGACAGAATGAGAGCGCGAGTGCAAGCCAAAGACGAATCGCTTGTGAAATATTTTCATGCAAAGGCAAAAATGTGCTCCGAATTAAGCTTAACGTTTCGCGAGTTAAAAGCGCAAGTGCTTATTGGGTTGTGGTCTCGAGAATTGGCAAACGCAGTGATGCCGTCAACGCAATCCACGACCACCGAGTTGTTGCACGAATTATTATATTTCGAGAGTATTTTCGCACAACGCGCCGAGCGAATAAGATCGTCGCGCGAGACGACAAGCGCGAGACCGCGACGTCAGGTAGAAAGATCGAACGGAGACGAGTCGAAACGAAACGATGTGAGTGCGGGACGAAGGGACACGAGAAATGTGCCAGTCGAGCGTGGAACGAACGCGGATGTGCGTAAATGTTATAATTGTAATAAGGACGGACATATCGCGCGGGATTGTCCGAGCCCAAAACGTGTGCTTACGTGTTATAAATGTGGTGGTCAGGGTCATATCAGTACACGGTGTACTGGTAGCAAAGAACGTACTGTTCAGGCTGTCGGTAAAACAGGTGATACGTCTGCGCAAAAATATTTCAAAAACGCAACGATTAACGGTAGAGACATGGCAGTGTTTATCGATTCCGGAAGTTCCGACTGTACGATGCGAATATCGCTAGTTTTACGAGAGAAATTTGAAGTGAAGTGGATTCCGATGCCGCTCCAAGGTTTTGGACCACCGGAACATGTGACGACTAGCCCAGGTTTCGTCGAAGCGACCATTATCATCGACGGAGTTGACGTCCCTGGAGTACCAATAAGAGTTGTACCCGACGATGTTCAAGGTGTCGACGCGCTCATCGGTCGAACCTTCACGGAAGCGGACAGCGTCGACTGTCACAAGGTTGGTTCCACTCTAACTTCCAGTCGCAGTGCGGAATTACCGCGAGATGTCAGCGAATTACCGACCAATTTTGTTACCGCGGAAGCAGTGACGCTTCCCCCGCATACAGTTGGTTTCATAAACCTCGTGAACGGTCACCACGATTATGTGTTGCCTGTGTCGAACATCGGAAACGTCGAGAAAAACGTCGGAGCGAACGAAGGAAGATGGGTACGAGAAGAAGTCTCACGAGTGTGGGCAATCGATCGAGCCAACGTCAAGACAAGCCACATCAACGAGGAAGATATCGATGTCGGTCCGAAGCAGCCAAAAGAAGTCGTGCAAGAGTTGTGTGAATTGATGAATGAGTATCGAGATTGCGTGTCGACGAATTTGTTTGATCTGGGGTGCGCGAAGAATTTAGAGATGGAGATTCAGGTAAAAGAGGGATCAAAACCCGTGTGTAGCAAACCGTATAGAACGTCTGAAAAGGAACGATGCGAGACGAAAGAAATGTTACGCGAGTGGAGAGAAGCGGGAATAATTACCGATACTCAGTCCCCGTATGCTAGTCCGGTGCTGCTAGTTAAAAAGAAATCAGGTGAGTCTCGTTTATGCGTCGATTTTCGGAAGCTCAACGAGCAGACAAAACGCGTACATTTTCCGCTACCAAATATTGATGACCATTTAGCACAAATTCGAAACGGTTCGATATTTATCGTGTTGGATTTGGCCCACGGTTATTTGCAAATCCCTTTGAGTAAGGATGCGCGCGAGAAGACCGCAATTATAACGTCCGAATAAACCGCCGAGTTCACGCGTATGGTCTTTGGCCTCATGAATGGGCCCGCTTTTTTTTCAAAGGCCATGCATCGTGCACTTGGTCCGTTAAGAGACAAGGTCGTGTTGTTCTATTTAGATGACATTTTAATACCAGGGTCAGATTGGAAAGAGTTGAAAGTCAAATTGCGAATGGTCTTGGATTCCCTTCGGGACGGAGGGCTCACGATAAAATTAGCAAAATGTAAATTTTTGTATAAAAAGGTCTCGTATTTGGGGTATGAACTTTCGGGAAACGGAATCGAACCGGGTGTTCACAAAGTCGCGGCAATTCGGGAGTTTCCGACTCCGACAAACGTGCACGAAGTGCGAAGATATTTGGGTCTCACCGGGTATTTTCGGAAGTTTGTACCGCGCTACGCTCACATTGCCGAGCCACTTACCGATCTATTAAAGAAAGATGGCGAATTTGTGTGGGGAGACGAGCAAGATCGAGCGTTCGAAAGTTTGAAGACGACATTGACCGAGCAGCCTGTCCTTCAGACATTTAATCCGAAAGCTATAACGGAGTTACATACTGATGCGAGCGCTGTCGGTTTGGCAGCGATGTTGATGCAAAGGGACGCGACAAATAAACTTCGATTAGTTTACGCGTTGAGTCGTCGAACGAGTGAACCCGAGCGAAGATATCATAGCAGAAAACTAGAATTATTAGCGATCGTTTGGGCTGTTACGCGTTTGCGAACGATGCTCGCAAATATCCCGTTTACCGTGGTCTCAGATTGTCAAGCGTTGAGCTATTTAAACACGCAAAAGACGTTAAATCCGCAAATTATTAGATGGAACGACACGCTCAGCGAATACGATTATCGAATAGTACATCGCGCAGGAGTGAAGCTAGCTCATGTAGACGCGCTGAGTCGAGCGCCCGTCGAACCGTTTGATAATGCAACGAACGCATCGATAAGGACCGTTGTGAACGAAGAAGATGCGATCCGAATGTATCAGTATAGCGATGAGGATTTAAGAGAAAAGAAGGAAATTTTGCAGAAGAAAGCGAATATGCACACAGGGCATGAAAAAAGTCGAGTGACCGATTTAGAATTAGAGAATAGAGTGTTGTACAAACGTGTGAAAGATAAATTGTTGTATGTGGTGCCGCGTGCGATGAGAAAAGCGCTAGTTATACGTTTTCACGATCTCAAAAGTCATCCCGGGGTGGAGCGCACTGTTTCGCGAATTCGAGCGCATTATCACTTTCCGCGGATGAAGGCTTATGTTAGACGTCACGTAAGAGCTTGTATTCAGTGTGTTGCGTGTAAAAGTCAACCGGGAAAACAGGCGGGCGAACTGCATCCGATCCCGCCGGGTCATCGTCCTTTCGAAATCGTACACATGGATCATATGGGTCCATTTGTAACAAGTGCGCGTGGTAATAAATATGTGTTCGTGATCGTTGACAATTTGACGAAATTCGCGATCGTGCGTGCGGTCAAGGATACCAAGGCGATAAACGTTCTGCGTATACTCGAAGAGTTTGTGCGCGAGTAAGGCGCTCCGGAACGTATTATTTCTGATCGAGGAACTTGTTTTACATCAAAACAATTCGAGGAATTCTGTAGACGCCACGGAATTAAGCACACCGTCAACTCACCAAGACATCCACAAGCGAATGGGCAAGTCGAGCGGTGGAATGCCACTCTTCTTCCTGCGATTCAGAGCAACTTGAGTGACAACGATGGGAAAACGTGGGATCGAGAATTGCGACGAGTGCAGAGCGATATTAATGAGATGAAGCACGCGCATACCGGTAAAAGCCCTTTCGAGTTGGTCTACGGATACTTGCCACGACGAGACGAGGGCGAAATACGAAAGGTAACGATCGATAACGAAAGCACGTATCAGAGACCTGAAAAGCTGCGAGAAGAAGCGCGACAAAAACTCGTAGATGCACAGGCGAAATATAAACAACGTCATGATGCCCATCGGTTGAGAAATGTAGATTTCGACGTTGGAAGCATCGTCTACATGAAGACTGTTCCCAGTGCTACCGAAGAATCAACCAAGTTGCACGTCAAGTATCGAGGACCACTACTTGTGATTGAAAAGCTCCCGGGCGACACGTATCGAGTTTGTGATCTCAACGACGACGAAAAAGGACGACGTTATGCTTCGACTGCACACGCAAGCCAGATGAAACTTTGGCAACCGGGAGAGCTTGAGTTCGAGGAGGAAACGACATCGGACGACGATTCCGAGAGCTCAGAGGAGCATACGAACGAGTAGCGCGAAAAGAAAAGTAAACCGAAGATTCCAAATCCTAGAACGCAGAGTGAAAAAGACGAAGTGAACGATTTAAGTGAGAGTCAGTGTAAAGAGCGAGCAGGGCAGAGTCAGGACGGAGCTAGACGTAAATCAGCGCGGATTACACAGCGTCCCCGGCATTTGCAAGATTACGAATGAAACGATTGTAAAGCGAAAGAAAAGCGTGTAATGTAAGTGTGAGTGTGTACCGTTAAGAATATTGTTGTTGTTGTGAGTATGTGCGAACGAGTAACGCTCGAGGACGAGCTCAAATAGCGTGGCCGAATGATAAAGGCATATTTGTCGGTCTATCGAGAGAAAAGGGAGTAGGAGACGTTAATCACGTGACTGGCTCGAGACGCCAGAGCACTAGGCGAATTAGAGAGAAAGAAAGTAGTTACGAATGAGAGAGATAAGCGATCGGTCGTCTGCGCGAACGAGAACGTGGAAGTTATTGAAATATGTGTACGAGTACTGTGTAATTTCTAATTGTAATTAATATTAAGTTATTTTTGTTATAATAAAGATTTAAATTTATGGCCTTTAAAACCCCTATATACACAATAGCGAATCGACAGAAAAACTTGTGCGACGTGATGGAAAACTAAAGTTTGCCATCGCATGTTGAGCAGTTGAGCGGATGCGCACAGAGTACTTGTCCGGCCCGAAAATTTTTGTATTAGCTTCCGCTATTTTTTGATAGATAGAACAACTCGGTTGTATTCATGAGAAAAATAATGTGCTGAAAGCTCTGACAGCTCGCCATAACCTCACTAATGCTAATTTGCAGGTAGAATTAACGACATGCTCCAGTGACAGGAGAATATGCTTCAGGAATGAATATGCTTCACAACCACTGCCCTATTCCTAAGCCCACAATTTTATTCATTTACAGCATATCTGGAATCGCCGCTGGCATATTATATTGATTGCGGAGCGACAATAACTCTTAGCGACATGAAAAACTTGTCGCTGAGCCACATGAAAATCTTTCCGCTGAGCCACATGTAATACTTATCGCTGCCAGCTATCCGGAAGCTCCAGATATAACTCTCAGTGGCATAAAAATCTTGTCGCTGAGCAACATGAAAATTTTGTCGCTGGGAGTTATCCGGAAGCTTTGGATATCTCGCAGAGACAAGTTTTGCTTCGAAAGGAACCAATTATTGTGGAGCATAACTAACATCGCCGCTGGCGTGAGATTAATCGCAAAGCGACAATAACTCTCAGCGACATAAAAATCTTGTCGCTGAGCCACATGAAAATCTTTCCGCTGAGCCACGTAAAATACTTATCGCTGCTAGCTATCCGGAAGCTCCAGATATAACTCTCAGTGGCATAAAAATCTTGTCGCTGAGCCACATGAAAATTTTGTCGCTGAGAGTTGTCCGGAAGCTTTGGATATCTCGCAGCGACAAGTTTTGCTTCGAAAGGAACCAATTATTGTGGAGCATAACTAACATCGCCGCTGGCATATTATATTGATTGCGGAGCGACAATAACTCTCAGCGACATGAAAATCTTGTCGCTGAGCCACATGAAAATTTTGTCGCTTCGAGTTATCCGGAAGCTTTGGATATCTCTCAGCGACAAGTTTTGCTTCGAAAGGAACCAATTATTGTGGAGCATAACTAACATCGCCGCTGGCGTTAGATTAATCGCAAAGCGACAATAACTCTCAGCGACATAAAAATCTTGTCGCTGAGCCACATGAAAATCTTTCCGCTGAGCCACGTGTAATACTTATCGCTGCCAGCTATCCGGAAGCTCCAGATATAACTCTCAGTGGCATAAAAATCTTGTCGCTGAGCCACGTGAAAATTTTGTCGCTGAGAGTTATCCGGAAGCTTTGGATATCTCGCAGCGACAAGTTTTGCTTCGAAAGGAATCAATTATTGTGGAGCATAACTAACATCGCCGCTGGCGTGAGATTAATCGCAAAGCGACAATAACTCTCAGCGACATAAAAATCTTGTCGCTGAACCACATGAAAATCTTTCCGCTGAGCCACGTAAAATACTTATCGCTGCTAGCTATCCGGAAGCTCCAGATATAACTCTCAGTGGCATATAAATCTTGTCGCTGAGCCACATGAAAATTTTGTCGCTGAGAGTTATCCGGAAGCTTTGGATATCTCGCAGCGACAAGTTTTGCTTCGAAAGGAACCAATTATTGTGGAGCATCACCATTTAACATCGCCGCTGGCATATTATATTGATTGCGGAGCGACAATAACTCTCAGCGACATAAAAATCTTGTCGCTGAGCCACATGAAAATTTTGTCGCTTCGAGTTATCCGGAAGCTTTGGATATCTCTCAGCGACAAGTTTTGCTTCGAAAGGAACCAATTATTGTGGAGCATAACTAACATCGCCGCTGGCGTTAGATTAATCGCAAAGCGACAATAACTCTCAGCGACATAAAAATCTTGTCGCTGAGCCACATGAAAATCTTTCCGCTGAGCCACGTGAAAATCTTTCCGCTGAGCCCCATGAAATTCTTATCGCTGCCAGCTATCCGGTATCCGGAAGTACCAGATAATTCTCAGTGGCATGAAAAGATAAATTCTTCGCGCCAAATTCATGTTAAAATATCGATTTTTTCTAACTCGTGATCAAAAGTTGAAAAGTGCATTCCCGCGATAAATTCAGACTTTGGCACGTGTTTCCTCTACTTTTCAGCGTATCGAACTGAGTGGCTGGAAAAAAATGCATAATTTATGCGATTTTTACTCGGCGAAAAGCGATTTTCGTTTGAAAATTGTCGAAAAATCGACATTTTCCAGCAAAAATCATGCTCGTGAGCAAAAAATCATATCTCGATGAAAAATCGAGAGAGAGATGACTCTGGGCTTAAATTGACCTCCACAGAGTATATTTAATGGAAAAAAATCGGCAGTCAATTCTCATGGAGCCAAGCAGAAAAATTCTTGGCAACAAATTCATGTTAAAACTCTAATATTTTCCAACTCGTGATCAAAAGTTGAAAATTGCATTCCCGCGATAAATTGAGACTTTGGCACGTGTTTTCTCTTCTTTTCAGCGTATCTAAGTGAGTGGCTGGAAAAAAATGCATAATTTATGCGATTTTTACTCGGAGAAGGGCGATTTTCGTTAGAAAATTGACGAAAAATCGTCATTTTTAAGCAAAAATCATGCTCGTGAGCGAAAAATCATATCTCGATGAAAAATCGAGATAAAGACATGACTCTGGGCTTAAATTGAGCTCCACAGAGTATCTTTGGAGGGGAAAAATCAGCATCTCATTCGCATGGAGCCAAGAAGACAAATTCTTGGCAACAAATTCATGTTAAAACTGATTTTTTCCAACTCGTGATCAAAAATTGAAGATTGCATTCACGCGGTAAATTGGGACTTTGGCGCGTGTTTTCTCTTCCTTTTAGCGTATCAAACTGAGTGGCTGGAAAAAAATGCATAATTTATGCGATTTTTACTCGGAGAAGAGCGATTTTCGTTTGAAAATGGTCGAAAAATCGACATTTTCAAGCAAAAATCATGCTCGTGAGCAAACAATCATATCTCGATGAAAAATCGAGATAGAGACATGATTCTGGGCTTAAATTGAGCTCCACAGAGTATATTTGAAGGAAAAAAATCAGCAGTCCATTCTCATGGAGCCCAAAATACAAATTCTTCGCGAAAAATTCATGTTAAAACTCTGATTTTTTCAACTCGTAATCAAAAGTTGAAAATTGCATTCCCGCGATAAATTGAGATTTTGGCACGGGATTTCTCTTTTTTTCAGCGTATCAAACTGAGTGGCCGGAAAAAAATGCATAATTTTTGCGATTTTTACTCGGAGAAGAGCGATTTTTGTTTGAAAATTGTCGAAAAATCGACATTTTCAAACAAAAATCATGCTCGTGAGCAAAAAATCATATCTCGATGAAAAATCGAGATAGAGATATAACTCGTGGATTAAATTGAGCTCCACAGAGTATATTTGAAGAAGAAAAATCAGCATTCCATTCGCATGGAGCCAAGAATAAAAATTCCTTGCGACAAATTCATGTTGAAACTTTGATTTTTTCCAACTCAAGGTCGAAAATCGAAAATTGCATTGACGCGGTAAATTGAGATTTCGGTGCATGTTTTCTCTCCTTTTCAGCGTATTAAACTGTGTTCAGGATTCCGCCTCTCCAAAAACTCGGGGCGAGCTGTCTTATGGGCCCACTCCGGGGCAGCACCTCGCGGACGCTTTCGTTTCGCCTCGGTGCGCAGGATCTGTCGATCCTCGTGCCTATCGGCGTGCGAGAGCGCCCAAAATTCCTCCTATTCGTCTCTAGCCGCGCCCGGCAGCACATCGTTGCTGGGCACGTTATCAATTCTTCGCGTGTGGCCGTGCTCGGTAGCACGCTGCTGCCGAGCATGGCAGCCATTTCGTGTAACGCCACCCGCATAATGTCCGCGTAACATTAATGCATCGCGAACGTGTGCCTTCTGCACTCGTTAATCCCGCTCGATTGGCGCATCAGGCGCAATCGACATCGCACAAGTCTACATCGCATTTTCGTAATCTTAAACTCACTGCGTGGCCGGGCCGAGCCACGTGTGTCACCAAAGTTCCACACTGGCCCCGCACCCACGTCGTGATTGAGCCGCGAGATCAATAAAATCAGTGCGCGAGATCCGACGATTGCTACACCGCAATCTTAACATTAAGTTCCGCTATCATTGTTAAAACCGCGTCCTTCACCCGCTAACCAGGGTGCATTTTGTACATAAACCACTGTAAAAACCACGTTCTGTAAATAAAACTCGACAAGCGGATCCCCGCGCTAACAATCGCGTCTTAAAACAACCTTTCTTTCTAACGTCGGCACGATCCCTAAGATCCCGGCAATTTGTATGCACTCAATTCCTGAACAAACTGAAAGGCCGGAAAAAAAGTCATAATTTATACAATTTTTACTCGGAGAAAAGCGATTTTCGTTTAAAAATTGTTGAAAAATCGTCATTTTCAAGCAAACATCATAGTTATGGGCAAAAAATCATATCTCGGTGGAAAATTGAGATAGATACATGATTCTTGGCTTAAAATGAGCTCCGCAGAGTACACTTCTAGGGAAAAATCAGCAAATTATTCCCACCTGACTGAAAAAATTGGAGACTTCCAATCAGAAAAAAGAAGTGATATTCTAGCCAAAAATCCCCTCACGGGGAAAAAAGCCTGGACAAGTCCATTTGTTCGTGACCCCCGTTTCCAATCGTTTTCACAGACAAATTTAACCCCCCTAAAAAAGAATTGAAATAAAATGAATAATGGAAAAAAAACCCTCGAAAAAAATGGCTCCTAAAGAAATGGAGAAAAACCCAAAAAAAAAATCAAAACAATTGAAAAAAATACAATGAATGTAAAAATGGTAAAAAAAAAATTGATTATTTTCGCTCAGCACGAAAAATTCTTGATATCCATGAAAGGACAAGTATTCCATTGATGGCTGAAAATCAATTAACAAGAAAAAGGGAAAAGTTCCAAAAAAACACGGCACATAAAAAAGAAACCCCTAAATACACAATAGCGAATCGACAGAAAAACTTGCGCGACGTGATGGAAAATTAAAGTTTGCCATCGCATGTTGAGCAGTTGAGCAGATGCGCACAGAGTACTTGTCCGGCCCGAAATTTTTTTATTAGAAGTGCTCATAGGTTTTGAACTCGACATAACGTAATTGTTTAGTCTCAGAAAGCTTTTTAGAAAAGACACGTGAATGGTCGGTGAAAATCTCGAGTCAATCAAGGTTCTTTCCAAAACCGATTTACATTTCAAGTGAATACTACAAAAAATGGCTAGGAGTGCATTTTTTTCCGATGCATTACGGGTCATTGAATTTGACTAGCTGCACCTTAATTATTCATTAGTTGTTATTTTTCTATGTATCCATGCTCGTGTAAAATATTGCACAAATAATTAATTTATTAATGGCTGTGGCTATTCGTCCGGATATTTCATACACTAAAAAGCATGGTCGGACGAATAAGCAACCCTTAATCGTACGGATAAAGCGGAAATCATTGGATAAAGCGTGTCCGGACGAATATTATTCGTCCGGATATCCGGACGACTAGCCACTGCGTTTCTCTTCAATAATTGTATATCAAATCGAGAGAAAACTTTGAATTTGTACCAATGCATTTGAATGTATAGAGTTCAGTGATGTTTGTATAACGCCCATTATTTTTCTCATGAATACAACCGAGTTGTTCTATCTATCTAAAAATAGCGGAAGCTAATACAAAAATTTTCGGGCCGGACAAGTACTCTGTGCGCATCCGCTCAACTGCTCAACATGCGATGGCAAACTTTAGTTTTCCATCACGTCGCGCAAGTTTTTCTGTCGATTCGCTATTGTGTATTTAGGGGTTTCTTTTTTTTTGTGCCGTGTTTTTTTGGAACTTTTCCCTTTTTCTTGTTAATTGATTTTCAGCCATCAATGGAATACTTGTCCTTTCATGGATATCAAGAATTTTTCGTGCTGAGCGAAAATAATCAATTTTTTTTTTTACCATTTTTACATTCATTGTATTTTTTTCAATTGTTTTGATTTTTTTTTGGGGATTTTCTCCATTTCCTTAGGAGCCATTTTTTCCGAGGGTTTTTTCTATTATTCATTTCATTTCAATTCTTTTTTAGGGGGGTTGGATTTGTCTGTGAAAACGATTGGAAACGGGGGTCACGAACAAATGGACTTGTCCAGGCTTTTTTCCCCGTGAGGGGATTTTTGGCTAGGTTTTCCATTTTCTAACGGAAAAATGCCCATTGGCGTATATCGTAAAAATATAAAATGTATTTGAAATTACGTAATGTTTATTTAATTATTATTTATTGATATTTTAAAAGCGTTTCAATTCCCCAACGATGTATATTTTACGTGGAAAAATACTTTTGAAAAGTAAAAAAAGAACGCCAATTTTAAAAGATCGCAACCTCAGTAGAAAATTAATTACTCAATTTTCTTCATATCACTTTGACATAAAAAACAATTTAGATTTACAAAATGTAATGCATTTTTCCTTCCCTACGAACGATATTTTGAAATTCCCCAAAATTTTCTCAAAAACTCTCAAGCTCAATCGACAAAAAGAAATGAAATCATTGCAACATAGCCAAGAATTAAAAAAATAATGAATAGCTACATTTCACAGGGAAACATGTGCACCCTCAATACATTTTGTGTATTTAAGGGTCTGCAAAGGCTCTACAAAAAAATGCAAAAAATTGGCGTGCATGGTTAACTAAAAAAGTTCGGCGAAGGCCTGCGTCACTGTTCTTATTAGAAGTTTCCGCATGCACGCGCAAAGTAGCATTATGACGTCATGTAATGGGGAATGGAACATCCTCCAAAATTCTAAATGTTCGCTGTTTTTTCTATTCTCTTTCCGCGATGATAATTCCATATTATTCCAAATGTTCGCTGTTTATCCTATTCCTCTTTCTGCGATGATATTTCCTATTTCCATATTAAACAAAACTCTCTCCTCTTTGCACAATTAATAATCATTTTTCAAAGTCTGGAGAGCCAAGGGGAACGAAACTTTTAAAAAATTTCATTCCATGCAATCTGATAAATGTTTTTTTATCTTGACGAGATTTGAATGAAAACGATTTCGATTTTTCAGATGAAAAACGGAAATTCTATTTTAGGCAGTTGTTCAAGTTTGTCCGCCTCTCCCTTAAATTGATTCTTTATCTTTCCGGGCTTTTTTAGTTAACCATGCACGCCAATTTTTTGCATTTTTTTGTAGAGCCTTTGCAGACCCTTAAATACACAAAATGTATTGAGGGTGCACATGTTTCCCTGTGAAATGTAGCTATTGATTATTTTTTTAATTCTTGGCTATGTTGCAATGATTTCATTTCTTTTTGTCGATTGAGCTTGAGAGTTTTTGAGAAAATTTTGGGGAATTTCAAAATATCGTTCGTAGGGAAGGAAAAATGCATTACATTTTGTAAATCTAAATTGTTTTTTATGTCAAAGTGATATGAAGAAAATTAAGTAATTAATTTCTTACTGAGGTTGCGATCTTTTAAAATTGGCGTTCTTTTTTTACTTTTCAAAAGTATTTTTCCACGGATTTCTCTTCTTTTTGAAAAGCGGGATATTCATCAACATTTTTTTGTAATTATAGAGGCATTATTTGTTCTGGTTGGTTATTCTTGAAATAAAATAAATCTCTTCAAAAACTTCTGTCGACACCCCTGGTAAATTCCTTTAAATATCTCGACAACAGTCATGATCAAAGACTTAGAAAACTCTCATCGAGAACCTTGTTCAATCCCTCAAGGAAACCACGAAGAGGCTAGTGGTCAATCTCTCAATGAAACCTCAGTGAGGCCCTTAGTCAATCCCTTAAAAAAGCTCGTCTACCCTTGGCTAATCTGTTGCAAAAATCTCGTCAAGACTTTTTGTCGACTCTTTAAAAAATCCCATCCAGACTCTTGACTAATCCCTTAAAAAAGTCTTGGCACGATTCTTGGTCGATCTGTTGAAACAAGTCTCGACCAGAATCTCGATGAATCTTTTGAAAAAGTCGCGGCGAGATTCTTTATGAATCCCATAAAAAAAGTCTCTGGACGCTTCCACTCAATGCCTTGAAAAACTTCCGTCGACACCGCTTCCGCAAATCCCTTCAAAATATATCGGCGAGGGTCATGATAAACCCCTTAAAAATTCTCGTCCAGACTCTTGACCAATCCCTCAAAAAAGTCCTGGCGAGATTCGTGGTTAATCCCTTAAAAACTCCCATTAAGAGCCTTGGTTAACCCTTTCGAAATTGTCGTCCAGACTCTTCGTTTATCCCTTAAAACCATAGTGACGAGACTCTGAGTTTAGTAAATATTAACTAACTCTTAAAAAACCACGTTCGAGACCACTGGTGAGCGCCTTAAAAAATTCCGTCAAGACTCTTCGTCAATCCCTCAAAAAAGTCCTGACGAGACTTAACCCTTCTCCCTCGTGCCCTTTCTCCCTTCGTTCTCCCGTTTTTTAATCGTTTTATTGCATTTTTGGCTTATTTTTTGACTCCGAGCGAAATTGCCCCAGGCTCACGTGATCCTGCATTAAAAAACGAAAAGAATAAGCCCAAGGTGGATCATTTTCATTGAATTTTAGAAGAGACAGGGAGTTTTTAAAACTGGGGTGATTTATGACCCCACGTCACCGGAAAGTTTAAATAAAATAAGGTTACCGTGCAAAGGTCAAAAACTTCCGTGGCAACCCCCGTTCAACCCCTTCAATCATAAAGTCTGATAAATATTTTTTATGTTGCCGAAATTTGAATGAAGAAGATTTTGATTTTTGAGATGAAAAACAAATGACATCAAAAACCATGGAGCCGTGGACCTAGACACCGAAACCCATGAAGGAATGGACCTAGACATCAAAAACCATGGAGCCGTGGACCTAGACATCGAAAACCATGGAAAAATATACCTAGACATCAAAAACCATGGAGCCGTGGACCTAGACATCGAAAACCATGGGGAAATATACCTTGTGACGGGTTCGACACAAGCGCAAGAGAAATCGTGGGGGAAAAATAAATAAACGCTGCGAAAAATGAATTAAAATGATAAAAACAAGTTTCGGATTTATTTAGCGAGTTTATACAATGAAAATAAGGGAATTTATATGAGAAAAATAAGGGGCGCCAGCTGGTTAAATCGGTCCAGCAACCGTTACAAAAAAATGGCCAAAAATTGAACGAAAGAAAACAATAATTGATGACGCAATTAATCAGAATAAATTGAACTGGCTCAGGGAGAATCACGATGATCTTAAACGCAAGGACAGAGGGTCCCTGAAACTCAGGCGTCTTATTATACCAGTGACAAAAAGGGGACGACGAGCGAGCGAGCCACGCGATCGAACAACCACGCGGACGCTCGAACCGGGCCGCGTCGGCGGAACCCGATTGAATGAATCGAGCGAACTCTCACTCGTTTCACACGCGAAAAACACGAAAACGGGGCTACAAATGACGAAAAAGGGGACACGAGGTGGGCGATCGACGATGGGAGTCGAAAAATAGGCAAGAAAATATCGCGACGGGGCTCGAAAACGCGAAACACTGACTCGAAAAATCACGGGAGGGAATGACGGGCAAAAAGGGGCAAAAACGATTTCACGGGTGATTCACGGGGGCAAACTCGATGGCACAACACTCGTCGCGTCGACTGACCGACGAAATAATCTCTTTCTCGAACGAAAAGTTCGAGAAAGCGAACGAAAATGACGAAAATTTGGGTGTTTGGGGAAGAGTCAACGACAAGGGGAAAATGGCGTCGCACGCCCGGCAAAAATCGAAGGACTTACTTGCTGTCTCGGTTTTGAGAGAAAACACGAGAATACGATGCCGAAGTAATCCAGAAAATGCTCAGAGAGTGGTCCTTCGGGAAGCCGGGTCGTCGTAATAATTTAACTTTGATAATTTGCACACAAAATCTCAAGAGAAACACAGAAAAAACTGGACAGCGATGTTACGCGTGTCGAGTCCGAAGCGGAAGAGAGAGAGCTCGAGCGTCACCTCCAGCCCCTCGGGACGCTCGCGAAGCTTCGCGAACGTTCCGATAGCCAATCAAAACGCGGCTTTAGAGCCGACCAATTATTGATCCGCTTATCGAGCGTCGGCCTCGCGAGATCGCACACAGGTGGCGCCTACGTCGGTCTCGCGACCGGGCGCTGGCGCCACGCTGCCTGCCTCGCGAGACCGAGGCTCGAGCAAGATGGCGGCGCCCACGGCTGTCAAAACAGCCGTGGCAGAGTCGCGGTCGTATTGTCGAAAACGCGCCTGGACGCCGCGGAAACCGTTGAGTTTCCTCCGACTCGACGGACAAGCCTTGTCGGAGGGACGATGGGTGACACGGTTTCCGCGACTCGACGCTTGTCGCGAAAAACGAGTGTGTGCGGGCTAAAGTGAGTGGGGCTAAGGGGAGAACACGAAAATTGACACGCGGGGGAGGGAGGGAGAAATTCGTAAGTGGGTCAAGTGCGCGAGTTTTAGGGCGAATCAGCCGTTCGCTCGGTCGGTGGGTCCCTCGCTCGCGCTCGCGGGAATGTTCAGGGAAGTTCGTGGTGTTTTCTCCGAGTTCGTCGGCTCGTTCGGTCCTCCTCGATCCTGGGGGGGGGCTGAAATCAGATAAAAAAGAAAAGGCCGGTCCCAGACTGGGATCCGGTAGCTCTCGCCGCGGCTCGACAGCTGGCAACAAAAGTGACAACGTCACAACCTAGACATCGGAAACAATGGAGAAATATACCTTGACATCGAAAATTATAGAGCCGTGGACCTAGACATCGAAAACCATGGAGAAATATACAGAGACAACAAAAACCATGGAGAAATATACCTACACATCGAAAACCATGGAGAAATATACCAAGACAAGAAAAACCATGGAGCCGTGTACCTTGACAACGAAAACCATGATAGCTAGACAACGAAAACCATGGTAGCTAAACAACGAAAACCATACGGAAAGAGAGGCCCGATATAGTCTGTCTCTCTCGCTCAGTGGCGCGCAAAGAGTGGGGATACCACGTTTAGCGGGGCGGGTGACGTCACGGGCCGAAAATGTCCACCAGGCACGTAAGGGCGTATGTCCAAGCGCCTGCGCACATAACTTACGCCTTTCTGACTCTAAGAAACAGAAGGGATCCCAAACCTCGCGTCCAAAATCTTCAATGTTAGATTTCTCTGGATTGGCTGAACGGATTTTGTTCTACCAAGGACCATTCGAAAGATAAAAAATCATAGAAAATTCAAATCTAATATGAGATTTTTCCTTCAACCCGTTCTCCTGTGAGAACGATTTAAAGTTTCTGTGACGTCATAAAATGCCTATTTTACTGTATATAAGAGTACGGCCGGCTCGCGCGCTACGCTTTTCTTTTAAACTTGGCGTCGAGCCGCTGCCGCGACTCTTGATATGAATAAATGTTTTATAACAATAAATGTATGTGTAGATATGGAAATATCTATTTATACCCTCATTATTAACGATTATTGTTTATAATTCCAATATAAAGGACTTTTGTAATGATTTAAATAGAAGGCCCCTTCAATGCGAATCGAATGAGCATACTTGAGATGACGTGATTTTATAATTGTTAGTTAATGAATTTAGAAATGATTTTGTATTTATTTATTGCGAAAATAGTTCGGAACGGGTTGAGTGAATATTCATTTCAAAGGGCTTTTCATAAAGAACCGGAATATGTAAAAAGAATTATCAAATATGCAAAATTATGAGTTAATGAAATTAGAAGAATTGTTTAAATTTTGTTGATAAAAAATGGTTCAATAATAATGAAATAAGTATTCAAACAAAAGGGTTTTTATGAAGATTGAGAATGTGTTATTGTGAAGCTTATAATTTTGTAATTTTGCGAGTTTATACAATATTTAAAGTTAACAGAAATATTGTTTAATTAAAAATTGTACGAACATGGACGTATGACCACTTAAAATGAAGCCCTTGACATGAGCAACACGATTATGCAATAAAAATATTTTATCGAAAAAATCGGAAAAATAATGAAATTTGATCCTTTTCGGGACTTCGACATTTGTTGTGGCACGCGAACACTACACGTGCGGTAGGTCGAGGCGCGCGTACGCTCAACAGCTGATCAGCTGTTCGCTCGTCGTAGATGTATATAGGGCGGCCCAAAAGTTATATTACGGGGGGTCCTAAAAGTGATAATTCGTCATAAATTTACAGATTTATTTCTAGTTTATTCTCCGAATAATTTTGTCGTTTAAAATTTAAATATTTGAATGGGACGATTTTAGTAAATTTTCTATTTTCTTTTTATGTTTTCAGAATTACGCAACAAGTCAGACACTCGGGAGATCCCAGGACGTAACACTGTCAAATTTTTTCGTAAAAACGGTTCAAAAGAGCTCGCGTCTCATATCCTTGATTCTGACGTTAAACCACATCGTTTGCATGTAAAATCACTTCGGAAACGATGAAAAGAAAGGTTAGACAATCGTTTATTTTTCGTCCCATTCTACATTTTTCTTCGTTCCCACTCGTGAAAAATCCATGCATGAGGGCCATATTCCTTTTCGAAATGTAACGAATCATCAGAAAACGCTAAAATCGACACGTATTTCGTGTCGCAAACATGAGAAATCCGTCAAAACTTTTTGTGAAAACGGTTCAAAAGAGCTCGGATGATGAAACGCGTCTCATATCCTTAATTCTAACGTAAAACCACCACGTTTGCATGGAAAATCACTTCGGAAACGATGGAACGTAACGTTTGCCAAGCGTCAATTTTTCGTCCCATTTGACATTTTTCTTCGTAGAAACTCGTGAAAAATTGTTGCATGAGGGCCGTTTCCTATCGGAATGTAAGGAATCATGAGAAAACGCTGAAGTCGACACGTATTTCGTGTCGCTAACATGAGAAATCCGTCAAATTTTTTCGTGAAAACGGTTCAAAATAGTTCCGGTAATGAAACGCGTCTCATATCCTTGATTCTGACGTAAAACCACGTCGTTTGGATGTAAAATCACTTCGGAAACGATGAAACGAAAGGTTTGACAATCGTTAATTTTTCGTCCCGTTCTACATTTTTCTTCGTTCCCACTCGTGAAAAATCCATGCATAAGGGCCATTTCTTCTCGAAATGTAACGAATCATCAGAAAACGCTAAAATCGACACGTATTTCGTGTCGCATACATGAGAAATCCGTCAAAACTTTTTGTGAAAACGGTTCAAAAGAGCTCGGATGATGAAACGCGTCTCATATCCTTAATTCTAACGTGAAACCACCACGTTTGCATGGAAAATCACTTCGGAAACGATGAAACGAAACGTTTGCCAAGCGTCAATTTTTCGTCCCATTTGACATTTTTCTTCGTAGAAACTCGTGATAAATTGTTGCATGAGGGCCGTTTCCTATCGGAATGTAACGAATCATGAGAAAACGCTGAAGTCGACACGTATTTCGTGTCGCAAACATGAGAAATCCGTCAAATTTTTTCGTGAAAACGGTTCAAAATAGTTCCGGTAATGAAACGCGTCTCATATCCTTGATTCTGACGTAAAACCACGTCGTTTGGATGTAAAATCACTTCGGAAACGATGAAACGAAAGGTTAATTTTTCGTCCCATTCTACATTTTTCTTCGTTCCCACTCGTGAAAAATCCATGCATGAGGGCCATTTCTTCTCGAAATGTAACGAATCATCAGAAAACGCTAATATCGACACGTATTTCGTGTCGCAAACATGAGAAATCCGTCAAAACTTTTTGTGAAAACGGTTCAAAAGAGCTCGGATGATGAAACGCGTCTCATATCCTTAATTCTAACGTAAAACCACCACGTTTGCATGGAAAATCACTTCGGAAACGATGAAACGAAACGTTTGCCAAGCGTCAATTTTTCGTCCCATTTGACATTTTTCTTCGTAAAAACTCGTGAAAAATTGTTGCATGAGGGCCGTTTCCTATCGGAATGTAAGGAATCATGAGAAAACGCTGAAGTCGACACGTATTTCGTATCGCTAACATGAGAAATCCGTCAAATTTTTTCGTGAAAACGGTTCAAAATAGTTCCGGTAATGAAACGCGTCTCATATCCTTGATTCTGACGTAAAACCACGTCGTTTGGATGTAAAATCACTTCGGAAACGATGAAACGAAAGGTTTGGAAATCGTTAATTTTTCGTCCCGTTCTACATTTTTCTTCGTTCCCACTCGTGAAAAATCCATGCATGAGGGCCATTTCTTCTCGAAATGTAACGAATCATCAGAAAACGCTAAAATCGACACGTATTTCGTGTCGCATACATGAGAAATCCGTCAAAACTTTTTGTGAAAACGGTTCAAAAGAGCTTGGATGATGAAACGCGTCTCCTATCCTTAATTCTAACGTAAAACCACCACGTTTGCATGGAAAATCACTTCGGAAACGATGAAACGAAACGTTTGCCAAGCGTCAATTTTTCGTCTCATTTGACATTTTTCTTCGTAGAAACTCGTGAAAAATTGTTGCATGAGGGCCGTTTCCTATCGGAATGTAACGGATCGTCAGAAAACGCTAAAGTCGAAACGTATTTCGTGTTGCAAACATGAGAAATCCGTCAAATTTTTTCGTAAAAACGGTTCAAAAGAGCTTGGGTAATGAAACGCGTCTCATATCCTTGATTCTGACGTAAAACCACATCGTTTGCATGTAAAATCACTTCGGAAACGATGAAACGAAAGGTTTGACAATAGTTCATTTTTCGTCCCATTCGACATTTTTCTTCGTTTCTACTCATGAAAAATCCATGCATGAGGGCCATTTCTTCTCGAAATGTAACGAATCAACAGAATACGCAGGAATTGACACGTAACTCGTGTCGCAAACATGAGAAATCCGTCAAAACTTTTTGTGAAAACGGTTCAAAAGAGCTCGGATGATGAAACGCGTCTCATATCCTTAATTCTAACGTAAATCGACCACGTTTGCATGGAAAATCACTTCGGAAACGATGAAACGAAACGTTTGCCAAGCGTCAATTTTTCGTCCCATTTGACATTTTTCTTCGTAGAAACTCGTGAAAAATTGTTGCATGAGGGCCGTTTCCTATCGGAATGTAACGAATCAACAGAATACGCAGGAATTGACACGTAATTCGTGTCGCAAACATGAGAAATCCGTCAAATTTTTTCGTGAAAACGGTTCAAAAAAGGTCGGGTAATGAAACGCGTCTCATATCCTTGATTCTGACGTAAAACCACGTCGTTTGGATGTAAAATCACTTCGGAAACGATGAAACGAAAGGTTTGACAATCGTTAATTTTTCGTCCCATTCGACATTTTTCTTCGTTTCTACTCGTGAAAAATCCATGCATGAGGGCCCTTTCTTCTCGAAATGTAACGGATCATCAGAATACAGAGGAATTGACACGTAATTCGTGTCGTAACCTTGAAAATCCGTGAGAAATTTTCGCAAAAACCGTCTAAAAGAGCACGGATCATGAAACGCGTCTCATATCCTTGATTCTGACGTAAAACCACATCGTTTGCATGTAAAATCACTTCGGAAACGATGAAACGAAAGGTTTGAAAATTGTTAATTTTTCGTCCCATTCGACATTTTTCTTTGTTTCTACTCGTGAAAAATCGTTGCATGAAGGCCTTTTCCTATCGGAATGTAACGATCTGTTACGTCGCAGGGTTGAATGCCCGGATTATTGTTGACAGAATAAACAAATGTTTGATTTCTAGGTTGTCGACCGCTCGGAAATGGATTCACGAAATAAAAACGATTTCAAATTGTACGATGAAAAATAAAGTAAAATTGAAATGTACTCTCGTTGATGAAGTTATTTTATTTATCGCCCAACCGACTGCTGGACTGTTTTATTTGAACGAGAATTGATGAAATAGTCGTAGTGTGTCTGATTGCAAAAGAAAATGATTTAATAGTTTAAATTGAAGAGAACGAATTTTCTGGATAACGAGAATTTACTGAAATCATTTTACTGAACGAGAAAATGAAACCGATAGTCGATAACGAAAGAAATCTATTTATTTACTCGCGATACACGGGGAAACGACGTGTAGATTTATTTTAGATTCCGCGTTTAGAAGGGTGAGATTTCCCCCCCTAGGACCGGAACCTATGTTGATGAGATTGTTCACTGGGACGAAATGAAATAAATGTTTTACTTACTGTTAATTGTAATTGATGAAACTGGATGATTAATCGAGCTCGATGATCTTGATGGCGTCTGGTGTAGAGGGTCGAGATAAAGTTGACGCTTCGGAAAGATCTTCGCGTTGGAGCTCTTCGATAAGAACGCTGTTAGTACTACCGACAAGACGAGCGAGAGGGAAAGATGTTTTGGGGTCCACGATATAGATTGTCTCCTTGATTACGACGTTCGAGATAATTCGGACCTTTGAGACGGTGGACGCTCGCTCGTCGATTGCTTGGATAGCACCCGGTTTATCGGAGAGATAAATTTTTAGAAAAGTTTTTAATATGGGCTTGTTGTTGCCTCTTTTCTGTGCTGGTTTGTTGAGTTGTTGCGCGATAGGTCGGCGGATTTGGAATTTAGCACCTGCGCGACGCCTAGGCATTGTACATGACCTTCATGATGTGAAAAAATGATAAGAATTATTAATTAGAATTGCTCAATTTCGATTTTAATGAAGGATTTGGATAAACGTGCTGAAATAACAGCACGGTAAATCAATTTAAGGAAATGATACCGGGAAGATGGGTTTAATTTAACGTGCTTGAGAATCAGCACGGAGAAATTGTGGAAAAAAGGGAAATAGAGGATAAATGGAAAGAGTAGACGTGCTTGAGAATCAGCACGGTCGACAAAACAGGGATGGATGAATGATTCGGAATCAACGTGCTTGAAAATCAGCACGGTCCATGAGGAAGGAAATATTACGTAATTAGGGATCGACGTGCTTGAGAATCAGCACGGACGATGAGGAAGGGAAGACTCGGTGGATGGGAATCAACGTGCTTGAGAATCAGCACGGTCGATAAGGAGAAGAGAGGAATAAGTCCAGTTCGACGTGCTTGAGAATCAGCACGATCATACACAAACGAGATGGGAAAATGGAAAATGCGAAAATATTAAAAGTGCTTGAGAATCAGCACGCACGAAAAAAAGGGAGTTGGAAAAGAAAGGAGTCCGGCCAACGTGCTAGGGAAGCAGCACGGGCGGTCAAAAAAAAGGATCGTAAAAGAAAGTGAACGGGGGCAATTAGGGGCAATAAAAGGATTAACGTCCTCAGGTGGTTGGTAATGGAGAAGGGTAAAATCCGAAGGAAGGAAAAAATATCGGAGAAAAATATTGGTTGAGCAACTCGAATTAACAGAATTTAAATAATGAAAATTGATTGTTAATTAAAATTCGATGAACTTAATTTATTATTGACGCGAGATGTAAACGCGTTAAATTGGACGAAATTCGGATTGAATTTCTTGAATGTTGAAATGGAAAGAAATTGATGTTAAATTTCTTTAATCAAATGATTTTTAGAAAATTCGCAAGAATGAATAAAATTCACGGTAAAGACTTCTTGGAATTTCTAATGAACGATGAAATATTTCCCAAAACTCACGAGAATGAATAAAATTCACGGTAAGACTTCTCGGAATTTAGGATAAACGACAGAATATCTCGAACCCGTTTAGTTCAGATAAAATGATATAAAATTTCTTTCATTAAATGATTTTTCAGAAATTCGCAAGAATGCCTCAAATGCACGGTAAAAACTTCTCCGAATTTATGACGAACTCTATTCAATTAAAAGAAATGGATCGCGATTAACTTTGAAATACGCGAAGAACGATTTTATGACGATTATTTTGAAATAAATGATTAAGACACTTTTTAATCACCTTTTAACACTTTTGTATTTTTACAAACTTTTTACTTGAAGAACGATACAATAAAAGAATCAGAGTTAAACTTTTAACTCGAAAGACAAAACTTGAATAAATTGAAGATGTTAAACTTGTCGATTTTCAGACGCGCTGCGGGAATATCCGTACTCGCTCTCGGTCGGAGTTCGACTGGCAGTCTGTGGAGAGGATCGAGAACTGAATTGAAGATGTTAAACTTGTCGATTTTCGGAAGCGCGGCGGGAGTATCCGTACTCTTGAACGGTCGGAGTTCGACTGGCTTGCCGGAGAGAGATTCGAGAACTAGTGCCCCTCGTGCGGTCCCCCACTTTTATAGAAGGCCACACATGGATGCGCTGGGAAGAAATGTGCGTGTATCACTGACACGCCGTCCCGTTGTCCAGGGGAAGTTTCTGCTGACGCAACGCTTTCTTATGTACTATTTTCTTATATAATACAATTTCCCCTTTTCTGGTTTAATTGTACAATTGTTTCTCATTATTAATAGATGAAATATAATAAAATATAACTATGAATTTTCTATTTTACCGATGATTAATTAATCATTTATTAATTAATCATTGATTTTACATCGAATTATCTTATTAATATATGTTTTTCTCTTTTACAGGTTAGGATGGATCGACGCACTTCGTTTTTTGGTAAGTTATATTTTTAATATTAATTATTTGTAGTTTTTATATTATTTCTATTTGTTGTTACAGGTTTTTTGCAGATACGAGCTTTGACACATGAGAGGATTGCGGTTTATTTCGTCGTTATTTATTTGCTGAGTTGTATTTTATTTATTAACATTTTATTTAAACTATTTCAGGTATTTATTAACATTGTTCGTGGTTACTTTTATTTTTATTCGATTCGGTGGTAAATTTTATATAAATAAAGAGTTTTTCATGACGATTGGATAATTTTGTTCATTTTTATGAAAATTTGTCAAGTCGTGATATTGCGTTAAATATGGTCTCACTGGGATTCAAAAGAAAGATATAACAATAGAGAATTTAACTATAACAAAAGAATGGATGTGACTGGATAAATAAACAATTTAGAAGCGTTTATGAATTATGAATTTTGTGAATCTGTTAAATTGAAGACTAGTTATTCTTAGTGGACTGTACCGTCGTCGCGACAACGACGGGAAAGGTTTCGGGTGACTTTTCCCAGCTGACCGCGCATAAAGGATATTTCTTTGTTTCTAAGTTTATGATATTTGTGAGAAAAAGCAGACTCCTTCGCCGGACATAACTCGGCGTTATTTTGCACTTGAGAGAAGTGCGTCTCTCCAGAGAAATTCGAGGACAACTTGTTGACGCGTGGTCCTGTTTATTTTCTATTTTTAACGGGAAAATGCCCATTGGCGTATATCGTGGAAATATAAAATGTATTTGAAGTTACGTAATGTTTATTTAATTATTATTTATTTATGTTCTAAAAGCGTTGAAATTCCCCGACGATGTATATTTTATACTAGCCTTGGGTACGCCCGCTTCGCTGGGCACACAATGGTCCCCAATGACACTGGGGCCCCAATGGAAATAATTTTTTCATTGGGGTCGATATGATCAAATTTGGAAATTTGACTGACAGACTGATTGACTGATTGACAACGACCACCCTAAACCACTGAAGATAGGATCATGGTGCCAGCCAGTCCTTCCAGTCAGCCAGTCTTTTTTTTGTGTGTCAGTCAGTGAGTCAGTCACGCAACAGTCGGAAAAAAAAATTGCGAACATTTTTTTTTGGATAAAGAACGAACGAAATCCTTCCTTTGTGAGCGTCTACGATGGGAGATCTGTGACAAATTTCATAACAGTGATAAATTTCACGATCCTATCTTCATTGTTTTAGAGTGTGCGTTGTCTGTCAATCAATCAGTCACTCACTCAGTCAGTCAGTCAGTCAATCACGCAATAGTTATATGTATAATGATGAAAAAAAAAATTTTTGCAATAATTTTTTTTTTGGTAGAGAACGAACAAAATCTGTTCATAGTGAGCGTCCATGATGGGAGAGGAGAATAGAAAATGAAAAAAAAAAAAATTTCGATAATTTTTTTTTGGATAGAGAACGAACGAAATCCGTTCTTAGTGAGCGTCTACGATGGGAGAGGAGTAACCGTGACAAATTTCACGATCCTAACTTCATTGGTTTAGGCTGTGCGTTGTCTGTCAGTCAGTCAGTCAGTCAGTCACGCGACTCTTTTATATATGGGGCATTCCATGCCAATTCGACCTGGGTCGGACCCTCAACCCCTCAAATCTGGTTGCCGATTTTTCCTATCATTATTCTCAGTCTATGAAGCAATTAGAATTTTTTTCAGATTTTTGAAAATCAATTTGAGCGCGTCATGATTTTTTAAATTTTTTTTTTTGAACTCCTCGATGGCCGCAATCGAAAAATCTGAAAAAATTCCCAAAAATACAGTGTCAGATATAGAAAATGTTGGTATGAAATTCATAATGTCTGGGCTTTTGCTTCAACCCATTTTTTTAGTTTTTTAAGAAAATCAAGAGATGCGGCAGCGGCTCAACGCCAAGTATTAAAAGAAAAGCGTAGCGCGAGAGCTGCCGTACTTTTATATACAGTAAAATAGGCGTTTATGCAAAGATAAAAATAAATAGAAGCAGAGGTCATTTAACTGTAGTAATTTACTGTTGATCGAAATTTTTTATGCATATATAACACCAGATTTTTGAAAACACTTCTTCGATTTTTTTAAAGTGTATTTTGCAATTTTGGAATTTTTCTTTCTCCATGGTTGACAAAAACCCTAATTAGGGATTCAAAAATGATGCGAATTGCACTTACAATAAGTGCGTAAATAAGCGTACAATGTCCACGATGAGGCATGGCGATCGATGTTGCAACCCTTTTCCGAAAAATGGGGGAATTTTTTTTTTTTCATAGATTCCTTCAATTTTTCGCCAATAATGATATTCCGTCGGGGGAGGCTGAAATTTCCCATGACCTCCATGAGTTATGGGGTTTGGAAGTTCTCATAAATAGTCGAATATTTTAAATATTTTGACGTTCACGCTGGGAAAAGGGAGGGGGTAGGGAGAGGTGTGCACACACACACGCACGCACGCACGCACGCACACACACACCCCTCCCCACCCCTTCCTAGCGTGAACGTCTAACTATTTAAAAAAAATTGCAAAATACACTTTAGAAAAATCGAAGAAGTGTTTTCAAAAATCTGGTGCTATATATGCATACAAAATTTCGCGCAACAGTAAATCACTACAGTTAATTAACCTCTGCTTCTAATTTTTTTTATCTTTATTTTCTCAAAAAACTCAAGAAATGGGTTGAAGCAAGAGCCCAGACATTATGAATTTCACACCAACAATTTTTATATCTGACACTGTATTTTTGGGAATTTTTTCAGATTTTTCGATTGCGGCCATCGAGGAGTTCAAAAAAAAAAATTCAAAAAAACATGACGCGCTCAAATTTATTTTAAAAAATCTAAAAAAAATTGTAATTGCTTCATATACTGAGAGTAATGATAGGAAAAAGCGGAAAACAGATTTGAGGGGTTGAGGGTCAGAACCAGGTCGAATCGGCATGGAATGCCCCATATATACTAGCCTTGGGTACGCCCGCTTCGCTGGGCACACAATGGTCTCCAATGACGCTGGGACCCCAATGAAAATGATTTTTTCATTGGAGTCTATATGATCAAATTTGGAAATTTGACTGACTGACTGATTGACAACGAACACCCTAAACCACTGAAGATAGGATCATGGTGCCAGCCAGTCCTTCCAGTCAGCCAGTCTTTTTTTTTGTGTGTCAGTCAGTGAGTCAGTCACGCAACAGTCGGAAAAAAAATTGCGAACATTTTTTTTTCGATAAAGAACGAACGAAATCCTTTCTTAGTGAGCGTCTACGATGGGAGAGAAGTATCTGTGACAAATTTCATAACCGTGACAAATTTCACGATCCTATCTTAAGTAGTTTAGAGTGTGCGTTGTCTGTCAATCAATCAGTCACTCACTCAGTCAGTCAGTCAGTCAATCACGAAATAGTTATATGTATAATGATGAAAAAAAAAAATTTTGATAATTTTTTTTTTTCATTTTTTTTTGGTGGAGAACGAACAAAATCCGTTCTCGGTGAACGTTTATTGAGGTAGAAGAGTATAGAAAAAAAAAATTAAAAAAAAAAAATTAAAAAAAAAAAAATAAAAAAAAAAAAATTTCGATAATTTTTTTTTGGATAGAGAACGAACAAAATCCGTTCTTAGTGAGCGTCTACGATGCGAGAGGAGTAACCGTGACAAATTTCACGATCCTAACTTCATTGGTTTAGGCTGTGCGTTGTCTGTCAGTCAGTCAGTCAGTCAGTCAGTCAGTCAGTCACGCGACTCTTTTATATATATAGATAGATGAATAAATGTTTTATAACAATAAATGTATGTGTAAAAATGGAATTACCTATTTATACCCTTATTGTTAATGATTATTGTTTATAATTCCAATATAAAAGTGTTTTGTAAGGATTTAAATGGAAGGCCCTTTCAAAGCGAATTGAATGAGCATTCTTGGGATGACGTGATTTTATAATTGTTAGTTAATGAATTTAGAAATGATTCTGTATTTATTTTTTGCAAAAATAGTTCGGAACGGGTGGAGTGAATATTCGTTTCAAAAGGCTTTTCATAGAGAACCGGAATATGTAAAAAGAATTATCAAATATGCAAAATTATGAATTAATGAAATTAGAAGGATTGTTTAAGTTTTGTTTATAAAAATGATTCTATAATAATGAAATAAGTATTCAAACGAAAGGGTTTCTATGAAGATTAAGAATGTGTTATTTCGAAGCTTATAATTTTGTCATTTGCGAATTAATAAAATATTTGAAGTTAACAAAAATATTGTTTAATTAAAAATTGTCCGAACGTGGACGTATGACCACTTAAAATGAAGCCCTTGACATGAGCAACACGATTATGCAACGAAAATATTTCATTGAAAAATTCGGAAAAATAATGAAATTTGATCCTTTTCGGGACTTTGACATTTGTTGTGGCGCGCGAGCACTACACGTGCGGTAGGTCGAGGCGCGCGTACGCTCAACAGCTGATCAGCTGTTCGCTCGTCGTAGATGTATATAGGGTGGCCCAAAAGTTATATTACGGGGTGTCCTAAAAGTGATAATTCGTTATAAATTTATTTCTTTTTTTTCTCATAATGTTCTGAATGCAAGGGATCTGGCGTAGGTGGAAATCGGAGGCGAGAATTAACAAAAAATAATGGTCGTTTATTTATGACAAAAATTATACAATGGTTAACAGCGAGAGTGGTGAATAACTAAGAAGCCCGGTGGGAAATTTTCCCAAAACGTGCCCGCGTGGTCGGTGACCACGATGGTCACCCGCGTGTTCGGTGACCACGATGGTCACCCGCGTGCTCGGCGTCGAACCCGGTGTTCGACGGCGACGCGCACTCACGACCCGTAATCCGAATGCATCGAATTAATCCCGAATATTCTCTCGAAAATATGCCCGTGCCGCGATTGCTCGCTAAATTCGCGATGTATCGCGACCCGACGTTTTATAATTCCCGACAAATTACCCGGTGAACCCGTTAGAAAAGAAAACAGTAGGCTACGATCCGTGTGTCTTCGTAGGCTCCCGGAAAACGAATAGGAAGAGTCGATAGAGGCGATCGATCACGTCAATCGAAGCGCCCGTCAATTTTGACGAGTAGGGGCATCGCCCCGGTAATTAGCGACGCCTGCGGCAGAGCGCAAACTCTCACCCGTAGGGCTCGAGCGGCTTGACCCTCGCCCGGTAATTAGCTCCCGGACCGTGGCGACGTCGGTGGTCAAGCGCGAACCTATTCCCGAATGCTCGCGTTGCCGCAAGACTCGAGCTCATTCCCGAACACATTATGATAATTATATTGTGATTAAACAGATTTATTTCTAGTTTATTCTCCGAATAATTTTGTCGGTTAAAATTTAAATATTTGAATAGGACGATTTTAGTGAATTTTGTATTTTCTTTTTATGTTTCAAAATTACGCAACAAGTCAGACACTCGGGAGATCCCAGGACGTAACATACCTAAGGATCGAAAACCATGGGGAAATATACCTAGACATCAAAAACCATGGAGCCGTCGACCTAGACATCGGAAACCATGGAGAAATAAACCTAGACAACAAAAACCATGGAGCCGTGTACCTAGACATCGATAACCATGGAGAAATATACCTAAGGATCGAAAACCTAGACACCGAGAACCATGGAGAAATATACCTAAGGATCGAAAACCATGGGGAAATATACCTAGACATCAAAAACCATGGAGCCGTCGACCTAGACATCGGAAACCATGGAGAAATATACCTAGACATAAAAAACCATGGAGCCGTCGACCTAGACATCGGACACCATGGAGAATGTTCGGGATTGAGCTAGCCTCGGCGGTAGCGTGGACAGCTGAGTCGAGAGTTCACGTGCCGCCGCGGGCGGCAGCAGCTACCGGGCACATCGCGCACGGGCAGCGCGGACATCGAGCAGCCAAGCGCTCGTTCTCGCTGCCCTCACGGGCGTCGCCACCTCCCGGGCATCTGTTCTTCGGGACAGAGAAGACGCTCCGCGCGCATGCGCGCGGCGCGTCTTCATCGATCGCCATGATCGATTGCCCAGTCTTGATCGAACAGTGACGAAGCGTGCACGCACTTTCCCTCTTCTATTCTTTCGGGCTATCTTTGGGTCTTTTCGCATTCCAAATTAATTTCATTGTCGGTGAAAAGACGCCTTGTCTTTCCACACATTCCTTTCCGGGTTTTTGGGTAATTTACGCACGCCAGTCGGGCAAAATTGTCACGGGTTTTGTCGCATAATTTTCCGGGCCACGCGGTCAGCCATCTTGGCTGCCCCACGTGAGAGTCAACGGGCATCGGGCGAAATCTCGTCGCATCCGAGATATTCCGGGCAATCATCGCAGAAATCCACATTGTACCATTAAAATAAACGATATTCTATTTTGTTAAATCGCTCGCCCGTATTATTTTTTACGTACCACCTACACCAGATCCCGCATAAAACAGAGAAATATACCTAGAAATCAAAAACCATGGAGCCGTCGACCTAGACATCGGAAACCATGGAGAAATATACCTAGACATCAAAAACCATGGAGCCGTTGACCTCGACACCGAAAAGCATAGAGAAATATACCTAGACATCAAAAATCATGAAGAAATATACCTAGACACCACAAACCATGGAGCCATGAACCTAGCGATGGAAAACCATGGAGAAATATACCTAGACATCAAAAACCATCGAGCCTTAGACCTAGACACCGAAAACCACGGAGAAATATACCTAGACATCAAAAACCATTGAGCCTTGGACCTTGACACCGAAATCCATGGAGTAATATACCTAGGCATCAAAAAAAATAGAGAATGGGCCATTATCCGTGGGAATGGCCATGGGCTATTTCCTATCGAAATGCAACAAAACATCAGAAATCGACACGCATTTCGTGTCGTAAACTTGAAAATCCGTGAAAAATTTTCGCGAAAACCGTCTTGAAGAGCTCGGATCATGAAACGCGTCTCATATCCTAGATTCTAACGTAAAACCACCACGTTTGCATGTAAAATCACTTCGGAAATGATGAAACGAAACGTTTGCCAATCGTCAATTTTTCGGCCCATTCGACATTTTTCTTCGTAGAAACTCGTGAAAAATCGTTGCATGAAGGCCGTTTCCTATCGGAATGTAACGAATCATCAGGAAACGCTGGAATCGACACGTATTTCGTGTCGTAAATTTGAAAATCCGTGAAAAATTTTCGCGAAAACCGTCTAAAGGAGCTCGGATCATGGAACGCGTCTCATATCCTTGATTCTGAAGTAAAACCACGTTGTTGGCATGTAATGCCAAAA
Source organism: Diadegma fenestrale (assembly GCA_037043255.1). Taxonomy (NCBI): domain Eukaryota; kingdom Metazoa; phylum Arthropoda; class Insecta; order Hymenoptera; family Ichneumonidae; genus Diadegma; species Diadegma fenestrale. The sequence continues at coordinate 1,393,313 of CM073314.1, forward strand.
TCACTTCGGAAACGATGGAACGAAACGTTTGCCAATCGTCAATTTTTCGTCCCATTCGACATTTTTCTCTGTAGAAGTCTAGGTATTTTGTCGTCTAGGTATATTTGTCCATGGTTTTCCATCGCTGGGTTCATGTCTCCATGGTTTTTGATGTCCAGGTATATTTTTTCACGATTGCTGATGTCTAGGTATATTTCTCTATGGTTTTCGGTGTCTAGGTCAACGGCTCCATGGTTTTTGATGTCTAGGTATATTTCTCCATGGTTTTCGATGTCTAGGTCCACGCTCCATGGTTTTTGATGCCTAGGTATCTTTCTCCATGGTTTTTGATGTCTAGGTACACGGCTCCATGGTTTTTGTTGTCTAGGTATATTTCTCCATGGTTTCCGATGTCTAGGTCGTCGGCTCCATGGTCTTTGATGTCCAGGTATATTTCCTCATGGTTTCGATGCCTAGGTCCATGGTCCCATGGTTTTTGATGTCTAGGTATACCTAGACATACCTAGAAATATATTTCTTCATGGTTTTCGATGTCTAGATCGACGGCTCCATGGTCTTTGATGTTTAGGTATATTTCCCTATGGTTTTCGATCCTTAGGTATATTTCTCCGTGGTTTTCGGTGTCTAGGTCCAAGACTCCCTGGTTTTTGATGTCTAGGTATATTTCTCGATGTATTTCCATCGCTAGGTTCGTGGCTCCATGGTTTTTGATGTCTAGGTATATTTCTCCATGATTTTCCATCGCTAGGTTCATGACTCCACTGTTTTTGATGTCTAGGTATATTTCTCCATGATTTTCCATCGCTAGGTTCATGGCTCCATGGTTTTTGATGTCTAGGTATAGTTCTCCGTGGTTTTCGGTGTCTAGGGCCAAGGCTCCATGCTTTTTGATGTCTAGGTATATTTCTTCATGGTTTTCCATCGCTAGGTCCACGGCACCATGGTTCTCGATGCCTTCTGGGGGCCTTGGACCTAGACACCGAAAACCATGAAGAAATATACCTAAGGCTCAAAAAACCATGGGGAAATATACCTAGACATCAAAGACCATGGAGCCGTCGACCTAGACATCGGAAACCGTGGAGAAATATACCTAGACATCGAAAACCAGAGAGCCTTGGACCTAGACACCGGAAACCACGGAGGAATATACCTAGAAATCAAAAACCATGGAGCCATGAACCTAGCGATGGAAAATTATGGAGGAATATAACTAGACATCAAAACCATGGAGCCTTGGACCTAGGCATCGAAAACCATGGAGAATGGGCCATTGGCCATGGGAATGGCCATGGGCCATTTCCTATCGAAATGCAACAAAACATCAGAAAACGTGGGAATCGACACGTATTTCGTGTCGTAAACTTGAAAATCCGTGAAAAATTTCCGCGAAAACCGTCTAAAAGCGCTCGGATCGTGAAACGCGTCTCATATCCTTGATGCTGATGTAAAACCACGTCGTTTGCATGTAAAATCAATTCGGAAACGATGGAACGAAACGTTTGCCAATCGTCAATTTTTCGTCCCATTCTACATTTTTCTTCGTAGAAACTCCCGAAAAATCGTTGCATGAAGGCCGTTTCCTATCGGAATGTAACGAATCATCAAAAAACGGTAAAATCGACACGTATTTCGTGTCGCAATCATGAGAAATCCGTCAAAATTTTTCGTGAAAACGGTTCAAAAGAGCTCGGATAATGAAACGCGTCTCATATCCTTGATTTTGACCTAGAACCACGTCGTTTGCATGGAAAATCACTTCGGAAACGATGAAACAAAACGTTAGCCAATCGTCAATTTTTCGTCCCATTTGACATTTTTCTTCGTAGAAACTCGTGAAAAATGGTTGCATGAAGGCCGTTTCCTATCGGAATCTAACGAATCATCAAAAAACGCTAAAATCGACACGTATTTCGTGTCACAATCATGAGAAATCCGTCAAAATTTTTCGTGAAAACGGTTCAAAAGAGCTCGGATAATGAAACGCGTCTCATATCCTTGATTTTGACGTAAAACCACGTCGTTTGCATGGAAAATCACTTCGGAAACGATGAAACGAAACGTTTGCCAATCGTCAATTTTTCGTCCCATCCGACATTTTTCTTCGTAGAAACTCGTGAAAAATCGTTGCATGAAGGCCGTTTCCTATCGGAATGTAAAAAATCATCAGAAAATGCTGGAATCGACACGTATTTCGTGTCGTAAACTTGAAAATACGTGAAAAATTTTCGCGAAAACCGTCTAAAAGAGCTCGGATCATGGAACGCGTCTCATCAAGAGACTCGGCGGAGTCTCAGGACAAGTACATTTGACAGCGTCGTCTGCTGGCCCGAGACTCACCCGAGTATATTATCTCTAAGAAAAGCGATTTCGCCGGTGGGGGCGGACACTTTCTTGAATTACGAAGTTCAGGGGTAATTTCATGATACGAAATTTGAACTGGAAACTAATTACGTTATCCCCCCTCGATTGAGCCATAAATCAACCCGATTGATGCCGTAATTGCTGAGAAAAAACTTTGCACGGGCAAAATTATGCGCTGATCGAAGTGTGCGTGCGTGTATGTATACGACACAGAGAAAGGGCTCAATGTTCCTATCGTGTTTCTGATTGGTCGTGACTGACGACATATCCAGCTGTTCCCATCCGAGGAACACCTGTTGGTTGCCAGCTCACAAATACATCTTTATACATGTGTCGTTCAATTTCACGGTGATAAATATGGGGCATTCCACGCCAAATCGGACACCATTCTGCTTTAGCATCTCCGATTTTTTCGTTAATTTTTTTATATTATAATACCCATTGAGAGAGATTTTCATGATTTTTTTCAATTTTTTTCGTCCAGCCGTTTTCGAGATATCGATTTTTCAAAAAAATCGTTCTTTGTTTTTCAAACATCCGTAACTTTCCGGAAAATGGATCGATTGGGACGTTTTTTTTTTTGAATTTTTTGTTTTTTACGGAACTTTAAGAGTACACTATCGGAAAAAATCCAAAACCGTCTTTCTTCAATATTTCGAGTTTTTTTCTATAAAATGTTGATTTCCGAAAAACACGTAGCCATCGATTTTCTTGAATTTTTTTTCTAAAAAACTATAACTCACACTGCAATTTTCAAGCCTAGTCCCGTGATGGGTAAATGATGGGATCCATTTTTTTCGAATTTCTGAAATTTCATGTTTCTTTTTTAAACCACGTAGCAACCGATTTTCTTCAAATTTTCCGTTGAAATACTGTCATGCATCATGCAACGTTGGAATCCATGTTTTTTTGAATGTTAACATTTTTTGTTTCACTTACACTACCAACGAAAAGTTTCTGGACAAAAATTTGAAAGAGTGCCTGAACGGTTGACCTAGACCAATTTAACCAACGCCGTTTTGAAGAGGACGGTTCCACCTTCAATTTGGTTTTCTTTTTTAAATGTCTACGATTTTTTTTACACTCAGCACTCAGTTTTGAAAACGACAATTTTTTGTCGTTTTATATCACTGTTTAGAGTGGACCCCGCTTGGAGTCAAAATGTTTTTTAGGCATTTCTGTGGATAAAATCATAAAGGTAGAAGACGACGCTTCAATTTCATTTTTCTAAAATTTTCGTAAGATTTTTTTTTCAAAGATTTTTCTTTTTAAAAAAAAAAACGAAAAATCTTTCAGAAAAAACGAAAAATCTTTGAAAAAAAATCTTACGAAAATTTTAGAAAAATGAAATTGAAGCGTCGTCTTCTACCTTTATGATTTCATCCACAGAAAAGCCTAAAAAACATTTTGACTCTAAGCGGGGTCCACTCTAAACAGTGATAGAAAACGACAAAAAATTGTCGTTTTCAAAACTGAGTGCTGAGTGTAAAAAAAATCGTAGACATTTAAAAAAAAAACCAAATTGAAGGTGGAATCGTCCTCTTCAAAACGGCGTTGGTTAAATTGGTCTAGGCCAACCGTTCAGGCACTCTTTCAAATTTTTGTCCGGAAACTTTTCGCTGGTAGTGTAAGTGAAACAAAAAATGTTAACATTCACAAAAACATGGATTCCAACGTTGCATGATGTATGACAGTATTTCAACGGAAAATTTGAAGAAAATCGGTTGCTACGTGGTTTAAAAAAGAAACATGAAATTTCAGAAATTCGAAAAAAAATGGATCCCATCATTTACCCATCACGGGACTAGGCTTAAAAATTGCGGTGTGAGTTATAGTTTTTTAGAAAAAAAATTCAAGAAAATCGATCGCTACGTGTTTTTCGGAAATCAACATTTTATAGAAAAAAACTCGAAATATTGAAGAAAGACGGTTTTGGATTTTTTCTGATAGTGTACTCTTAAAGTTCCGTAAAAAACAAAAATTCAAAAAAAAAAACGTCTCAATCGATCCATTTTCCGAAAAGTTACGGATGTTTGAAAAACAAAGAACGATTTTTTTAAAAAATCGGTATCTCGAAAACGGCTGGACGAAAAAAATTGAAAAAAATCATGAAAATCTCTCTCAATGGGTATTATAATATAAAAAATTAACGAAAAAATCGGAGATGCTAAAGCAGAATGATGTCCGATTTGGCGTGGAATGCCCCATATAGAAACATTCGAAAGTCAGATTGTCAAAATTAGAAAATCATAACCTGAAATTCCGCTAGCAATCGTGTATATTTTGACGGCCGATATTGACGCGAGTGTGAGAGAGATAGCTGGAACGGGTTGACATTTTTTGCCGACTTTGTGATGAATAATGTGCTAAAAGCTCTGACAGCTCGCCATAACCTCACTAATGCTAATTTGCAGGTAGCATTAACGACATGCTTCTGTGACAGGAGAATATGCTTCAGGAATGAATATGCTTCACAACCACTGCCCTATTCTTAAGCCCACAATTTTATTCATTCACAGCATATCTGAAATCGCCGCTGGCATATTATATTGATTGCGGAGCGACAATAACTCTCAGCGACATGAAAAACTTGTCGCTGAGCCACATGAAAATCTTTCCGCTGAGCCACTTGTATTACTTATCGCTGCCAGGTATTCGGAAGCTCCAGATATAACTCTCAGTGGCATAAAAATCTTGTCGCTGAGCCACATGAAAACTTCGTCGCTGCGAGTTATCCGGAAGCTTTGGATTTCTCGCAGCGACAAGTTTTGCTTCGAAAGGAACCGATTATTGTGGAGCATAACTAACATCGCCGCCGGCGTTAGATTAATCGCAAAGCGACAATAACTCTCAGCGACATAAAAATCTTGTCGCTGAGCCACATGAAAATTTTGTCGCTGCGAGTTATCCGGAAGCTTTGTATATCTCTCAGCGACAAGTTTTGCTTCGAAAGGAACCAATTATTGTGTAGCATAATTAAGATCGCCGCTGGCGTTAGATTAATCGCAAAGCGACATCAATCTCAGCGACATGAAAATCTTGTCGCTGAGCAACATAAAAATCTTGTCGTTGAGCCACATCCGCCAGCTATCCGGTATCCGGAAGCTCCAGATAATTCTCAGTGGCATGAAAATATAAATTCTTCGCGACAAATTCATGTTAAAATATTGATTTTTTCCAACTCGTGATCAAAAGTTGAAAATTAAATTCCCGCGATAAATTGAGACTTTGGCACGTGTTTTCTCTTTTTCTCAGCGTATCAAAATGAGTGGCTGGAAAAAAATGCATAATTTATGCGATTTGTACTCGGAGAAGAGCGATTTTCGTTTGAAAATTGTCGAAAAATCGACATGTTCTAGCAAAAATCATGCTCGTGACCAAAAAATCGTATCTCGATGAAAAATCGAGATAGAGACATGACTCTGGGCTTAAATTGAGCTCCACAGAGTATATTCAAAGGAAAGAAATTAGCAGTCCATTCTCATGGAGCCAAAAATATAAATTCGTCGCGACAATTTCATGTTAAAATATTGATTTTTCCCAACTCGTGGTCAAAAGTTGAAAATTGCATTCCCGCGATAAATTGAGACTTTGGCACGTGTTTTCTCTTCTTTTCAGCGCATCAAACTTATCGGCTGGAAAAAAATGCATAATTTATCCGATTTTTACTCGGAGAAGAACAATTTTCGTTTGAAAATTGACGAAATATCGTCATTTTCAAGCAAAAATCATGCTCGTGAGCAAAAAATCATATCTCGATGAAAAATCGGGATAGAGACATGGCTCTGTGCTTAAATTGAGCTCCACAGAGTATATCTGAAGGAAAAAAATCAGCAGTCCATTATCATGGAGCCAAAAATATAAATTCTTCGCGACAAATTCATGTTAAAACTCTGTTTTTTTCAACTCGTGATCAAAAGTTGAAAATTGCATTCCCGCGATAAATTGAGACTTTGGCACGGATTTTCTCTTCTTTTGAGCGTATCAAACTGAGTGGCTGGAAAAGAATGCATAATTTATGCGATCTTTACTCGGAGAAGAACGATTTGGGTTTGAAAATTGACGAAAAATCGTCATTTTCGAGCAAAAATCATGCTCGTGAGCAAAAAATCATATCTCGATGAAAAATCGAGATAAAGACATGACTCTGGGCTTAAATTGAGCTCCACAGAGTATATTTGAAGGGAAAAAAATCAGCATCTCATTCGCATGGAGCTAAGAAGAAAAATTCTTGGCAACAAATACATGTTAAAACTCTGATTTTTGCCAACTCGTGATCAAAAATCGAAAATTGCATTCACGGGGTAAATTGGGACTTTGGCGCGTGTTTTCTCTCCCTTTTAGCGTATCAAACTGAGTGGCTGGAAAAAAATGCATAATTTATGCGATTTTTACTCGGAGAAGAGCGATTTTCGTTTAAAAATTGTCGAAAAATCGACATTTTCAAGCAAAAATCATGCTCGTGAGAAAAAAATAATATCTCGATGGAAAATCGAGATAGAGATATGATTCGTGGCTTAAATTGAGCTCCACAGAGTATATTTGAAGAAGAAAAATCAGCATTCCATTCGCATGGAGCCAAGACAAATTCATGTTGAAACTTTGATTTTTTCCAACTCAAGGTCGAAAATCGAAAATTGCATTGACGCGGTAAATTGAGACTTTGGCGCGTGTTTTCTCTCCTTTTCAGCGTATCAAATTGAAAGACTGGAAAAAAGTCATAATTTATACGATTTTTACTCGGAGAAAAGCGATTTTCGTTTGAAAATTGTCGAAAAATCGTCATTTGCAAGCAAAAATCATGGTTATGGGCAAAAAATCATATCTCGGTGGAAAATTGAGATAGAGACATGACTTTGGGCTTCAATTAAGCTCCAAAGAGTAAATTCCTGGGAAAAAAATCAGCAATTTATTCCCATAAAGCCATCTAAATAAAATCTTCACTCTCAAGTCATGTAAAAATAGCGTTTTTCTTTCTAAGCTGATGGTGAAAATGCAAAAATACCATTCTCGAGAAAATATAAGATTATGGCACGCGTTCACGTTTCTTTTAGCTCAGCAAACCATGTGGACGAAAAAAAAAACATGATTTCACCGTCGTTGCTCGGAGAAGAGCGATTTTCGTTTGAAAATTGTTAAAAAATCATAATTTTCAAGCAAAAATGATGGAAGTGGGCAAAAAATCATATCTTGGTGGAAAATTGAGATAGAGACATGATTCTCGGCTTAAAATGAGCTCCACAGAGTACACTTCTAGGGAAAAATCAGCAAATTATTCTCACCGGACTGAAAAAATTGGAGACTCCCAATCAGAAAAAAGAAGTAATATCCTAGCCAAAAATCCCCTCACGGGGAAAAAAGCCTGGACAAGTCCATTTGTTCGTAACCCCTGTTTCCAATTGTTTTCACAGACAAATCCAACCCCCCTAAAAAAGAATTGAAATAAAATGAATAATATAAAAAAACCCTCGGAAAAAATTGCTCTTAAAAAAATGGAGAAAAACCCCAAAAAAAAAATCAAAACAATTGAAAAAAAAACAATGAATGTAAAAATGGTAAAAAAAAAAATTGATTATTCTCGCTCACCACGAAAAATTCTTGATATCCATGAAAGGACAAGTATTCCATTGATGGCTGAAAATCAATTAACAAGAAAAAGGGAAAAGTTCCAAAAAAAAACACGGCACCAAAAAAAGAAACCCCTAAATACACAATAGCGAATCGACAGAAAAACTTGCGCGACGTGATGGAAAACTAAAGTTTGCCATCGCATGTTGAGCAGTTGGTGCAGCGGATGCGCACAGAGTACTTGTCCGGCCCAAAATTTTTTTTATTAGAAGTGCTCATAGGTTTTGAACTTGACATAACGTAATTGTTTCGTCTCAGAAAGCTTTTTAGAAAAGACACGTGAATGGTCGGTGAAAATCTCGAGTCAATCAAGGTTCTTTCCAAAACCGATTTACATTTCAAGTGAATAATACAAAAAATGGCTAGGAGTGCATTTTTTTCCGATGCATTACGGGTCATTGAATTTAACTAGCTGCACTAGGGTGATTCGTTTCAGGGCAATTTTTTTTTTTTGACCCATCGTGCCTGAAAACCTTTAGTCGGTGCCCAAAAACGAAGTTTTGTGAAAGGAAGGTGTCGTCAGAAAATATTTAGAGGTCGCGAATCAAAATTTAAGGTTTCCCATTTGATTAACATTGAATTTTTTTTTTTCTGCATTATTAGTGTTACCATTCCGCGAATTTTGATACCGCGATATTTTCCAAATAGGTTCTCGTAGTACATATGATAGTCTACAAGAAAGTTCATTAAGACATGTCCATAAATTCGACTGTTTCAGCGGTCTCATTATTTCAAGTCAATATTGTACGAAAATATATATTCAAACAGCTGTAACGCCCGAACTATTGGATATATCGAGAAAATTCAAAGGAAAACTTTGTAAAGCAAGTAATTTGCTACAAAAAAATCTAATAAGCCGAGCCCGTAAATACAACTCTTTCTCGGCTATACGTGGTTGAAATGAGATAAAAAGATTTTTTTCTTGTTGCATTGATTTATTTGCACAGGGAATTCTTGGTGACATTTGTTAAATGGTTTTTTTGATGATTTTTTACTAGTTGCAAAAGATATTGACGTTGTTCTTCATTTTCCGTCAAACAGCCACTGTATTTAGTCGCCAACGCGACTGCACGTTCTGCGGTATCATTAACGACGTGCAAATTGCGGAATGTATCAACGCAGCGCACATATTCCTCATCGGTTTCCCATTCTTTTGGATCCTTGCTTAAAAATTTTGACGATAATTCGAATTGTTCGAAAATAGCGAAGGAACTTTCCGTGACAAAATCGCTAATGTCTTTTTCGGAGAGCGTTGGTATTTCTTTCACTATGAATCGTTTTAAATTTTTTGATTCAGTTTTTCGCGTCTTCATCGAGTTGACAATTTTCAATTTCAAATCGGGTGACACGTCGTCGTCAAAAAGTGACAAAGCTGCTAGTTCTTCGCTCAAATACCATAAATGGCAAGATAGTTTGGTACTAGCAGCTTTTGAAATTTTTTTATTGACACTTTCGAACTCCAACAAGTCTTGAACGAGTTTCAAATCTTGGACCGGTGCTTTCATTGCAACCGGAGCGACAAACCACGATTTCACGTAAAATAGCACGATGAAAAGACAAATATCACGCAAGCCAGTAACTTCCGATGATTTGATAGCGAATTGCTTTTTGAACGCATATATTTTTAGACAATAAATTGCCTTGGAGAGCCACCTTGCGTGGTGCATAGCTCCAGGAGCTTTGAACTTTATTCCTTTCGGTGGTATACGTCCCAAAAAAATGTATGCCAGTTCTAGCAGCTCGCCATAATCGTCCCGTGCGTGCTTGAGCTAAAAATTGATTTTTTTTTAATTCACTCACATCCGTAAATACATTTTTAAGACAATAATTTGCAAAATAAACTCTTGCCAGGGCCAAATCATATTTTTAATCGAAATCATTATAGCATATATTCGGAAGTCATAGCGTATATTTTTTATCGCTCTATCCGCGAAGAACGATCAGAATTTTTTTTGACACAATTCTTGATATATTTCTCTATAAGTAAGAAATTGATTTGAAAAAAGATCAAAGACCGTTAGAGTTGTTGTGAGCGAGGAGATATCTTTCAAAGCTGAACAAATTTACAATTTTTTTTTACATAGAGAGAAAACGGGAATTTTTGTAGCTTCCGAAATTATCTTGTCCCTTCAAAAAAAAAAAAAAACGAATATATAAAAACACTGGCGAGTCTACTATCTTTTACATTATTGTCAACTTTTAATATATCAGTTAATTCACAATTATAGTTACTTTAAATTGATTTTCAATGAAGTCGAGAATTGAATCGCCTTTATCACCGATGGCTTCTCTTACTCGTTCGTCATCCACACCAACTTCGAACGAACTCAAATCTACTTTTACCCAATTATCTCTGAATCTCTTGAAAATTTGGACGTCGGGACTGTTTTTAACGGGCCAAATGACTTCAAAGACGCTGCGAAGTATTAGTTCGTAAATGTGGTGGCGGCAAGGCAAATATAGAAGATTCTTTTCTAATTTTTCTTCCAAACATTTACACGTCCCATTCCAGAGTCCTTGAAGTAAAAATTAATATTAAAAAATCACTTTTTTAAATAAGAAACTTTTTTATACAAACATGATGTGTGAACGTGGAAAATAGTTTTTTCTTTGTTCAATACACGTAGTAAAGTTCCTCGAAATATATGAATGAGAGTTTTTTTTGCTTCTCATCACGAAATTTCAGAAGATTTTAATTACAACATTATAATTTTGAACCTTTGCAGCATTCAATGAATGGAAAAACTTGCAAGCAATTTGTTACAAAATGTCAATGAGAGTTAATAGTTACCAGTGTTGACACTGGTCGTGTCGTAGCACATTGCTTTGATACGGTCAGTTACACCCCACTCGATCAGCGTTTCAATTATGACCATAGCTTGATTGTACCCTGTCGCCTTCTGCAGTTTTGGCACTCCAAGCAATTCTTCAGTACCGATACCGGTTATCACAATTGGTAATATTTCAACTTTAGTTGAGCCAGTCACTTTGGGAAGTAATTTTCCGTCCCAATGAACAACCAAGGAATGTGCTGTTTGTATCTCATTTTTAATACGCATTGCTTCCTGTTTTCGCAATTTAATACGATTACTGCGAATCGTACTAATACTCAAATTGAAATCCGCGACATTCAATCCTGCACTCACGACAACAGCGGATATTATGTGCATGGCATTTCTGTCAGACGTCCCTGTTCTGTCCAGAGCACCGACAAGCTCTGAAGTCATGATATTTTTTTTCTTGACTGCAGGCTCGGATAATTCAATTTCAAAATCAGATCTAGTGCGTTTCAATTCAGTGCTGCTAGAAAACTGACTACTTTGCGCTTCAGACACCGAAAATTGTGAGAAGCTTTCAGTTAAATCTGAGAGGGAAAAAATCGATGATACTAAAAGTAAATAAAATACTTATGTGAAAAATTGTTTTTCTAACCGTTGTCATCCATTTCTGCTGGAGGGAAACTTGCACTTGTTCCAGGTGCGTTTGAATTTTCCGATTGTCCGTAAGCTGGTTGCCCGTTCCGACTTTTAACCAAGATTTGTTTTTGCTCATTGGTTAAGTACTCGGAAGCATTTGGACTAGCGATGTCGAACAATTCGTTCATTTTATCCGCGAAATTTGCTTCGTTTTTTTTCTTAATTGCAAAGTTTTTTTTACGTTTACTTTTTTTTATTGCCGTATACTCTTTGTAGAGTCTTTGCAATTTTTCGATAAGACCGTTCGGTCGACAAACTGGAATGCCAAATTTACTCCAAATCTCAATTATACGATTTATTACGTATTTGGCACTTTCGTATATCGTCCACTTATGAGAGATGTGTTTGTGTATAAACAGACTCAACACTTCCCTTTTCTTTGGCAATTTATGTTGATTCAATTCTTGGATTTCAAAGCCGAGTAAATAAATCCTCTTTTTTCTTACGGTTTTTTTCTCCATGATTATCGGAGTGAAAAGGTCCTCTTCTTTTAATATTCAATCTGTATACAAGATGAACAAAAGAATACAAAATTTACGACAATCAAAATTTAGAACGAAGAAATGTTTCTATCTTCCGCGTCTGTTTTTCTGCAATTGACACGGGCGGCGCTACCGTCGCATCATGGCGGCGGTCATAGACGTGGCAACCACATGCCCTCTCTTGGCCGATGCCGGAAACCCGTGGCCAGGCTAGAAAAACCCTATACTCTAACAATTGTATGCAGCCAAAATTCAAATGGAGCAATTTTTTCAAAGTTCTGATAAAAAATGCAGTTCGTTTGACTGATAAAACAAAAAAAAATCTATTTATTCTGTTTCATTTACCCATAGCTGAGAAAAAGTTGCATTTACGGGGTGGGCTTAAAATACTTTTTTGTAGCAAATTTCATGTTCTACAAAATTCTCATGTAAATTTTTTCGATATCTTTGATAGCTTGGCCGTTACAGCCGTTTGAATCGATATTTTTCCACAATATTCACTAAAAATAGTTACACCGCTGAAATGGTTAGATTTACGTACATGGCTCAAGGAACTTTATTGTAGAGTATCAGATTCCCTATGAGAATCCACTTGGAAAATATCGCGAATTCAAAATTCGCGGAGTGGTAACAATAATAATGAGGAAAAAAAAAATTTCCATGTTAATCAAATGGGAAACCTTTGATTTTAATTCGCGACCTCTAAATATTTTTCGACAACACCACCCCTTCACGAAACTTCGTTATTGGGCACCAACTAAAGGTTTCTGGGCACGATGGGTCCAGAAAAAAAAATTGCCCTGAAACGAATCACCCTAAGCTGCACCTTATTTTTTCATTAGTTGTTATTTTTCTATGTACTCATGTAAAATATTGCACAAATAATTAATTTATTAATGGCTGTTGCTATTCGTTCGGATATTTCATACACTAAAAAGCATGGTCGGACGAATAAGCAACCCTTAATCGTACGGATAAAGCGGAAATCATTGGATAAAGCGTGTCCGGACGAATATTATTTGTCCGGCTATCCGGACGACTAGCCACTGCGTAAAAAGAAATGTTCGAATCGACAAGGCAAGTTGCACCGCGTACATATATAACTCGAAAAGGACAAATAGTAATTGAATAAATTAGCATAGTACTTACAGGTTCGTCAGTTTCCATCTCTGACGGCGGTGGAGGGGGTGGTGGAGGGGGCGGGGAGGGCGGCGCGTCCCCCGGCTGCAACTGCGGCGGTCCATCGTGCCTTGCTGTGAATTAAAAAAAGTAAAATAATGGATGTGAGACGTCACTGAATAATTCCGGTTTCTAATTAATAACGAGAAATTTTTCAACTACTCACTTCCTGGCGGTTCTTGCGACCCTCCTGGAGGTCCCGTGGTTATGATTTCCTTGAAAATAAAACAGGAAAATGATTCGATAAATAAAATAAAATTCGATAAATAAAATGCAATCAAAAGAATTGAAATTTTGATTGACAAATTAATTCGTTCAAATGAAGAAATAAAATGCAAAACATAATAAAATGAAATAACAAAATTAAAAAAAAATAAACTCTATAAAATTGAATAATTTAAAAAAAATAAAAAGAAATTTAATTTATTAAAATTTAATAATTCAAATAACATAAATTATAAAATAAAATAATATAAAATGGAATAGAATAATAAAATAAAAAATAACAAAATCTAATTAAATTAAACAATTTAAATAAAATAAAAAGAATTTCAATTTAATAAGATTTAATGAGTCAAATAAAATTGTAAAAATTGATTTTTCCCAGGAATTGACGAATATTCTTTTGTGCTTGTGGCACAGGGAAATTTCGTATTGCGATCAGATTATCTTTGATCGGGGCAATAGAGTTGTTTTTTATGACGTGCCCCAAATATGTGACCGAGTCTTCCGCAAATGCGCATTTTGAAAATTTCAATCTGAATCCTTCGATTTTTATGGCTTCTAGTAGTAACGATATTTGTTTCACATGTTCCTCGAAGGATCGTGAAAAAACTAAGATGTCGTCTATATAGTTTACAGTGAAATCTGAAAGTTTATGTTTTCGAATAATATTGCTCAGTATTCTTTGAAAAATGGCCGGCGATGTTTTTAATCCGAAAGGTAAACATGTCCACTGAAAGTGCCCCTCTTGAGTTATAAACCCTGTTTTCGATCTGTCTTCGATTCTTAGAGGAATGGACCAAAATGCCGAATTGATATCGAGTTTCGAGAAGTATTTGCTATTTCTCGTTTTTGCTACCAAATCCTCTATTAATGGAAACGGCTGTTTCTGTGGTATTATGATTTTATTCAGATCCCTGAAATCTATGCATAATCGTGATTTTTTATTTTCATCTTTCTTGTATGCCAGTGTCACTGGAGCCGCGAAAGGGCTATATGACTCCTCTATTAAATTTCTTTTCAATAATTCCGAAATTTGTGATTCTATTTCTTTTTTATCCTCTATTGTACACCTGTATGGCCTTTTGCTACAGTATTTCTCCATCGTCAGTTCTATTCTTGCTTCATAATCCCTCATCGATCCGATGTCGTATTTGTCTTTGGCAAACAGTGTTTTGTATTTTTCAATAAGGTTTTCTATCACGCGTTTTTGGTCGTAGTTCAAGTGATTTATCGAAATTTCCAATTTGTCTACATCCAAATGTTCGTTGAAATTAATCTGTTTTGTCTCGTCGATTATTGCTTTTGGTTTTCTTCTGTCTATCTGACAGTTGGACTGTAATTCTTCTATTTTACCGGCCTTGTCCGGGATTTTTTGTTCTATCTCCAATTTTTCATTTTGTCTTACACTGTCGCTCAAAAGTTTAGATACACTACCCAATATTTCTTGCGGCACAAAAAGTTTAATAACTCTGTCAAAAAAGAAGATTTTCCAGTTTTCGAAGCGGCGTTTTGAAGGGGATAAATCCAGCTTCAGTTTGCTCCGTTCAAATATTTTTTATGATTTTTTTTCGACTCAGTACAGACTTTGGTTTGTGACTGTTTTTAGGCTTTTTTTTGACCATGGCAAATCAGGCGCACAGCTTCCGGATTTTTTATATTTTTTCTTTAATGATGACAAACTTAAAACTGCATGCAATAGCTCCATCTTTGTTTTTTAGAAAAATTTTTGCGATTTTTTTTCGAAAAGTTATCTGATTTTTTCCCAAAATCAATCAATTTTGAAAAATTCTAAATAACCCGAGAACTATAGGGTTTAAGAGAAAATGTCAGGAATGAAAAAAGTTGTGTATTTCGATCCTCAATCGCGTCGAATTTTTTTGGAATTATTCTTTGAATTTTTTTTTTTTTAGTATTTTTTTCGAAACTTAGTTTTTTTTTAAGGCCGATAAAGTAATGATTCAAGGCACTCACCCGACTCAGATAAGTTTCTCTAACTTATCTAAGTGTGGTGAGTGCGTTGAATCATTACCTTATCGGCCTTAAAAAAAAAACTAAGTCTCGAAAAAAATACTAAAAAAAAAAAAATTCAAAGAATAATTCCAAAAAAATTCGACGCGATTCAGGATCGAAATACACAACTTTTTTCATTTTTGACATTTTCTCTTAAACCCTATAGTTCTCGGGTTATTTAGAATTTTTCAAAATTGATTGATTTTGGGAAAAAATCAGATAACTTTTCGAAAAAAAATCGCAAAAAATTTTCTAAAAAACAAAGATGGAGCTATTGCATGCAGTTTTAAGTTTGTCATCATTAAAGAAAAAATCAAAAAAATCCGGAAGCTGTGCGCCTGATTTGCCATGGTCAAAAAAAAGCCTAAAAACAGTCACAAACCAAAGTCTGTACTGTAAAAATCATAAAAAATATTTAAACGAAGCAAACTGAAGCTAGATTTATCCCCTTCAAAACGCCGCTTCGAAAATTGGAAAATCTTCTTTTTTGACAGAGTTATTAAACTTTTTGTGCCGCAAGAAATATTGGGTAGTGTATCTAAACTTTTGAGCGGCAGTGTAGGTTAAATTTTTGTATGCAATCTAAACCAATCAGAAATTCGTAGTTGAAGTTATCGTTATTCACTACAAAAACGTCCATTTCTTTCTCTAATTTTAGAATTTTTATTTTCACTTTGATCGTACCTTCAGTCTGATTCACACCATTGATCGTTCTCAAGTTAATCTTTTTTTCATACGTGCTTTTGTTGTTTTTTAAATTTAGTATTTTTGCATTTATTAATGATACATTTGAGCCTGAGTCATATATTCCAGTTACTTCCAGTGTATCATTCAGCAAAATTTTAAGTTTGATTAATGGTGGGATTCTGAGTTTTTTGGCTCGCAATTGAGCTCTGTTTCTAGCGTTGCGTTATTCACCATTTTAATTTTGTTGTCCCTGAACCAGCAGGACGACTCGGGGTGAAAACGTATTCCTTTGTTTCTGTCTTTGCAATTCTTACACGGCGTTTTTTCTACTTTTTCTTTCGTGTCGGGAGTTTTGTTTTTTTTTTCAAACTTATTTTTCTGAACTAGGTGTTCCCATTTCCCTATGTCGTTATACAGGTCTTCGGTTTCAGTCAGAGTCTCTCTGTCAATTCTGTCAGCTACAAAGTTTGGCAGGCCGCTTGCGATGAGATCTATCAAAGTGCCCGTATCTATCGTTTTCCTTACTTCTAGCAATAATTTTTCTTTTTTTATCGCGTATTCTAATAGAGAGCCTGTCTGATATTTAAACGAAAGCGCGTATCTGATAGAAGACCATCCCTTGCTTCCAAATGTTTCGCAAAAGTTTTTCTTCCATTTTTCCCACTCTGATTCTACTGTGAGTTTCATTAACATGCAACTGTACCAGTCTGCGCCAGGCTTTTCGATGAAAAATTTTAACATTTCAATTTTTTTTCTGTCTTGACTTATCTCAAAGCGCTGGCATTCCTTCTCGAACTCATTAATCCATTGGTGTGCGTTGGAGTTTTTTCCCGTGAACTTTTCAAGTGTAAAATCTTTAGATATTTTCCCTAAATTTTGAATTTCAGATTTTACCGTTTTTTCTTCCAGTATTTTCTCCAACAGAGCTATCATCTTTCCATCCGAGTCTTTCGGCTCGGGTGTAGCTGTGGTTTTTTCTTCTTTGGTCTCCTCCAAGAAATATTCTCCAAATTGTACATTTTCATCTTCGTCTAGATATGTTGACCTTAGTTCTTCTGATAAAGTGATCCAAATTTTTCTTGATTGGTGTCTTTTCTTGAGCGTATTTTTTACCTTAGTAAAAGTTTGTGTTTTTGCTAACTCTGCGTGTAGAGTCGTTGGCTGGTATTCGTCTGGAACGTCGAATGAGCGACCGTCCGGCGTCTCGATTGAGGTTAGGCACAGCACGTTTGTTTTTCCATCCGAAGTCCCTCTTACCGTGAACTCGAATCTTAGTTTGTCCATCGTGGGTTTTTTCCTTTTTTTACGAGAATGTTGTTTTGTAATATGTTCTTTCTTGGGGTTGTAAGTGATGGTGAGTAAATAAATCGAATTGTTTCTCTGTAAAACAAAGTATTTTTTCCTTCACGTTTCCTTACATTGGAATCAATAATTACAACTTAATAATCTACTCTTTTATGTCTAAACTCTTAATTCCTACCTGTAAAACAAAGAAACAACATTCGATGTTTCTTTTTCACACGCTGTTCCTTCTTTATTTTACAACTCGTCTTTTACATTATTGTAGACGGCAAATTATCTCTCCACGTGTCTTTCCTTACATCATTCGTCTCTATCGCACAGTTAGGTGCCTGTCGTACCTACCCGCACTTCGTGCGGGAGAGTTTGAATTGGGAGACTGAGGGAGAGCAATGTGTCTACCTTACACATACATAACATAAAATGATATAAAATGAAATAAAATCATAAAATAAAAAATAATAAATCTAATCAAATTGAATAATTTAAATAAAATAAAAAGAAATTCAATTTCATAAAATTTAATAATTTAAACAGATTAATTATAAAATAAAATAAAATACTTAAAAAAATAATAATAAATCTAATCAATGTTGTGCCCGCAAATCGTCACGTGGGGACGAGTTTGCCAGGGACGAGAATAGTTCGGGATGTTGCCAAGGTTGAGTAAATCTCCAGCTCAATACTTTCAGTCTTAACTCTAAGTTTATTAAAGATGTTTGTTACAATCGGGTATGACCCTGAAGACCAATATGTGCGATGAGTGATCAGATACGATCAGTATCGGATCGCAGACTGCTGGAGTCGCAGGATGTCCTTGGTTTTATAGGGTTAGGGGTTTTACAATATTATTAAGGGAGGTGGTAATTATTGGTCAATCGATCGTTCCGATGTCTTGGGATCATTTCCCAATGAGGTCATTAAAGCGGGACGATCGATTGCGAGATCTGTGATCGTCAGCATTTGATTTAACGTCGTTTTACTTTTTATGCGAGGTGTGCTTAACGATGACCTGTATTTGTGGCCAGTTGCTTGAGTGCTGACGATGCTTTGTTGCGAACGAACTCGTTTAAGGAATTTGGTTGCGACACTGGGCGCAACAATCCTCCCCCCTTAGGGAGGCGAAACTTGGTTTCGACTTTTCTAGCAATCCAAATTCTGTAGTATTGGTCTTTGGGTTTACAATTTTTCGTTTACATGTGTTTGCATAGGTTTACATGTGTTATAAGGTATCTGTATTGATTGGTCTTGGTGACGGTGAGTATATAACTTTTAAGTCTGTAGCTTGTATTTCTCTTTTTGCTTGCGTTGGCGAAATTGCCGTCGGACGCTCGATGTCGGAAATTGTCCGAGCGCATCGACCTTTGCTAGATTTCCGAATTGCAATTATTATTGCGGAAATAATGAGTGCTGTTATTGTTACTTCAGTTGAAAAATAACGACCCAATTTTTTCTTGATATTACCTTGCAATGTAACACTTTTGATTTACTAAATTTATGTATTTTATTTTTCCTTCACTGCAAACCATCTTTTGACCTTCATAAAAATCTTATCAAAAAGTGTCAAACTCAATTGAGACAAAAAAAATGAAATCATTGTGCCGTAGCCAAGAGCTCATAAATGAATGACTACATTTCATAGACGAAGGTACGCCCTTAACACATTTGGTTCAAGGGTTTCTCCATTTTGGAGGATTCCAGCGTTTATATCCTGAATATTATGATGACTTCATGCTAGCTAAAGATCATGAATGTACGTACAATACAATTCCACGGGACTCGAAACATAAAAAAAGGGCACGTTTGCGTACAAGGGCACGCGAACACGTACACGTACTTCCCAGACGAATTCACTGCAAAGATTATACAAAAACTTGGCGTGCATGGTTTTCAAAAATAATTTCGGGAAGACAAAAGATAATCGAATGTACCAACAAGATTAATAATCATCTCATTTTCGTCTATGAAAGAAGAATTTTCATTTTTACATAGCATTTGTCAGTTTGCATTAAGGGGGGGGGGGGGCAGGCTTTAGGCACTTCAAAAAATCCATTTTTTTTTTTGCATAAATGTCTTCCCAAACTATCCAAGAATGTGTCCCTAAAATTTCAGATGCAAATTCGAAATATTTTCGGAGTCACAGAAGAAATAGTGAGCAAGCGTCGAGCAGGTATACGAGCGAGATCGCTCGTGGCGCGCACGCTTCACCCCTTGATCTATTGTACGTTTTGTGATCTATTGTATAGTTCTTTGAAGAGTTTATAGGGCAACTCTATGGACCAGGAATCGCTAATTAGCATATTAATGCGGTAAGTTGCAGAAAATACGATTCTTTATATACGAAAACTGACGCACGATTTCTCGGTTTTTCATTTTTACGATTTTTCCTAATTAGCGGGAAAGATCGGGAAAAAACTAAACGTCCCATCGAAACGGAACGACATGAATTCTATTCGGGATTAAATTCTCTTCTAGTCGAACCTAAAAAACCTTAAGAAAGTTAAGATCTGAAGTGAATTTTTTTCACAAGAAATGCATTTTTATTTTTATTCGCGAAAAATTGTTGGATTTTTCACTTTTTGTTGAATTTTATTGGTTTAACTAGGAGCTATACTCTTGAAAAAAAAATTCGGGTTCTTTGTTTCAGATGGAAATTGCGACCGGCACCTTTCCCGCCGCACGACAAATGCACCCTCGAGACGCCTCTGCGAAATGCTTGTATTGGGCATAAAATGACATATGACTTAATGAAAAAATTTGAGAAGACTGATGAAATACATAACAATAAAACCGAAAGTTTTGTTTCAATCGGATATTTCTTTCCTTCCAAAAAAATCCTTGAAAAAATCGATTTTGTAAGCCTCTAAAGGAGGCTCCCCCCTTAAAGACAAACTATACTGGAAAACGACAATATTTTCTAGTTGAATTTCGCAAACTCGGCCCCCAATGAAATATCGCCCATTGAACACCCTGCTGCAAAGTATCCTATGCACCGAGGGAGGATAGTCAACGCCGAACGCGCTGTTTTCAGGACAAGTTGTAACCAAGCGCGCGCGGCGCGCGAGGCGGAGATGAAGGAAAATTTGCCATGTTGTCTCTGTCCTCAGTTCGTACTGGGGACGGGGGACTGGGGACTGGGGATTCCTCATCCATGTTTACTCGTGTAAACATGGATGAGGAATTCCTTCGCCGAAATTATTTTTGAAAACCATGCACGCCAAGTTTTTGTATAATCTTTGCAGTGAATTCGTCCGGGAAGTACGTGTACGTGTTCGCGTGCCCTTGTACGCAAACGTGCCCTTTTTTATGTTTCGTGTCCCGTGGAATTGTATTGTACGTACATTCATGATCTTTAGCTAGCATAAAGTCATCATAATATTCAGGATATGAACGCTGGAATCCTCCAAAATGGAGAAAACCTTGAACCGAATGTGTTAAGGGAGCTTTCCAGTGTGACAGCCCGAAAAATCGCTGTTTTTCGCGATTTTTTTTTTTTAAAGAAAAAATAATCTAATCGGTCTGGTTTTTTTTTGTATATTAATTGGGTATTGAAGGATACAAAACAATTTTTTAAAGATCGATTTATTCATTAATTAATATCTATAAAAATTATGAAACAATTGTTGCAGAAAATGCACTTGGATGTGGTGTCCACGTTGGGGGTCACAATTTTGGTCTGAAACAAAAAAAAACAAAAAGATTATTGATCGGTATATAATTGGCTTTCGTGCTATGGAGGTTTTTTTTTGTTGCAAAAATGGCGCCATTTTGAACAAGAAGTATCGATTTTAGCATTTTTTTGGCAGTTTTTTTTACAAAAAAATAGGAAGATGTCGAAAAAAAAAAAAAGCTTCCATAGCACGATAAACAATGACGTTAAGAATATTGTGTAAAAAATTCAACTCGATAGCTTTAAAACTCTGCCCTCCAAGTTGGACACCGTTTTGAAAAATGTTGTTTCGAGAAAAACGCGTTCAAAGTTTCAATTGAGAAAATGTTAGGTAAATTGTTTACTTACGGTCAATCAGCGATGCCAGGTCCATACAATATCCCTTCTGCTTCTTAGAAAAGATCGTGCTGAATCGATTGTTCAGTCCGACGAGCTGTCCTCGCTTTTTTGCTATCCAGGGACGTCCGGCGGTTTGCTTGGGTGATGCGCGCATTCTTGTACTTAGCGGCGAAATCTGCGGCGCTCGGCCCTATCGTGCATCCCATCGTCTCTAAAATTTTTAAAATTGGGTCGTCACCTTCATTGAAGGTGCACACAGCACACTGTGTGCACCTTCGTGCTTTGGGGCTAGTTGCCACACACAGTGATTGAAGCTCTCGTGATTGTTTTGAGTGTTCGCGCCCGTACATCGTTCTAAGAGATCCTCCGTTGTTAGATCATCGTAAATCGGTTTTAAAACTTGTTGTACGTCTTCGTCGAGTGCTGGTGGATGGGTGTACTCCTCTCCTCTGGCCTCGGCTTTGCGCCATTCGCACCACGAATCTTCTCCCGGAGGGCAATACTCATGCTGAGGATTTCCATCAGTTGAGCTTTTGTGATAAAATCTGGACTCTGGAATCTGGACTATTTTTCAAGTTTTTTGCTGCCGAAGTGCTTGCAAACGTTAGATCCGTTTCGATATCGTGTCGATTTGTTCCCTTGAAACCCGCGGATCTTTTTCGTTCATTTCGCGGATGTCCGCTTCTCGAGCCTTTTCTATCCTGCCACGCACATTTCTTTTTCGTAGATCTATCCATTTTGAATGTCGAAACTGAACTGAAAGACGAACCGGACTCACGTTGGAAGGGACACGAGCAGGTAGGAACGAGACAATAGAAACAACGGTCGCACGGGCAGACGGCCGACGCGGCAGCCGTAGCGCTCCGTTGCCTTCTAGCAAGAAATGCTGTACAGTAACCGAAATAATCTGAATTTCAGCATGCAAATTTCAGGGAATATTCGGAAGAGTGTATACTATTCGATGAAGCAAAAAAAAAATCGATTTTTTAAAAATTTCACACTGGAAAGCTCCCTTAAGGGCGTACCTTCGTCTATGAAATTTAGTCATTCATTTATGAGCTCTTGGCTGCGGCACAATGATTTCATTTTTTTTTGTCTCAATTGAGTTTGACACTTTTTTTTTGATAAGATTTTTATGAAGGTCAAAAGATGGTTTGCAGCGAAGGAAAAATAAAACCTAGCCAAAAATCCCCCCCCCCCGGGGAAAAAAGCTTGGACAAGTACATTTGTTGGTGACCTCCGTTTCCTTTGCAGTTCCCTGAAAAATCTACAGAAAAGTGAGAACCCCTCCCTATGCCAAAAAAATTGGATGCACTCTCAGAAAAACGATAAAAAATATCTCGCCTACATAACCTTGACCACTCTCGACTGAAAAATGAAGACCCTTCAAAGAATACAATGAAGAATAACTCCAAAAAAATTTTCCTGAAAATTCAAAAAACCCTACATGAACACAAAAACTGGTCATACAATAATTGTGTAAAAATTGATCATTTACGTTCAGCACTAAAATTTTTTATATCGATAAGAGGACAAGTTTTCCCTTGAGGTCTTAGAATCAACTAACCAATCCGTTTCATTAATAATAACCATTATTAATACATAATCATTTGTTGTTGAATTATTACTAACTTAGAAAACGAAAATAGTCAATGTTTCATTTACGTACAGGATTAAAATTTGCAACATCAATAATAGGACAAGTGTTTCATCCTAACTCACGAAACGAAAATAGTCCTAACTCACGAAACGAAAATAGTCAACGTTTCATTAACGTACAGGATTAAAATTTACAATATCAATAATGGGACAAGTGTTTCATACTAACTCACGGAACGAAAATAGTCAACGTTTCATTTACGTACAGGATTAAAATTTACAATATCAATACTGGGACAAGTGTTTCACCCTAACTTACTGAACGATAACACTCAACGTTTCATTTACGTACAGGATTAAAATTTACAATATCAATACTCGGACAAGTGTTTCATCCTAACTTACCGAACGAAAACACTCAACGTTTCATTGACGTACAGGACTAAAATTGACAATATCAATACTCGGACAAGTGTTTCATTACTAACTTACGAAATGGAAATAGTCAACATTTCATTTACGTACAGAATTAAAATTTGCAATACCATAGTGATCCATACGCTCAATGGCTGATGCCTCACCTGTACACGGGATCATTAAAAATCTTTTTGGTGTTTATACATTGTACGACAGGTTTTAACGCGAGGCCCCCAATACTGCTTGATGGGTAACGATTTGTTAAACAGTCACCACCGTACGTTGAGCGTATGCGCACAGAGTACTTGTCCGGCCCATAACTTTTTATGCAAATTCCTCATTCCAGAAAAAATCAAATTATAAAACTGTTGTTTGTCTGTAGTCCTGTTGACAAGTGCACGATAACTTGTTAGCAATTGGAATGATCCTCACCTTCTTATTAATATGAGATCAGTATTACTCTTCATTACAATTCTTTACAGTTATTAATACGTTTACTTTTCTAATAAAAGTTTAATTATGAATGAGCATGACAGCAAAAATTTATTTTTAATGATGGGAATAAACAGGTTTCTGCAGCTTGCTGCTCAACTTTTTAGTCATGTCTAGAAAAAAGGTCTGGTTCTATTGGTTCATCAATTTGCTATACTTATTCACGAACCAAGATATTCATTGCTAGTAATTGGATCTATGTTCACTTATGAACCTTTGGAAAAACCAAGTTTTCTTATGACGCTTGGGAGAATCTAAATCCACTCATCACGCTTTACAGAATTGAATTATGGCATTTTCTGAATTCGGTGTGGATCGACTAGTTTTGCACAGCCACAAAGGACAATAAATACAGTAATTGTAAGAATTATAGACGAAGGTAGATGACAAGTCATATTCACTGCTGAAGGTTCGTACCGTCAAAATTTGTTAAAAATATTATTCCGCTGTTCTTCTTCGGAACGTTTATTTCACGATACAAATGGTGAAACGGCTTTACCCCGTTGTGGACATAACAACTTTGGCCTCAATAGCGGTTGTAGGCAATAAATTCATCTCTGAGAAAGTTCACTTTCTGGTTCGAAGGATCAATATATAGTGTTATATATAGTAGTTTAAGTATATAGTTTAAGTTTGAACGTAAGGAAAAAAGACTCAATCTCGAGTATATAGACACGCGGCAATTTGCCTTGTCGAATCAAACTTTTCTTTTTAATACTTGGCGTTAAGACGCTGCCGCGTCTCAAAGTACATCATTTTTTACTCTGTCGCAGAAATGGATAATTCATTCAAGCATCGCAGCAAAAATCATATATTCACTACGCTCTGATATATCGCAAAAACGTTGCCGAGGGGTAAACGTTCCGGTGACGAACTTTCTTGGGGTCACTCCTCCGAAACAAATTTTTTTTAGCTGCATTTTCCTAGATTCTGGAAAATGAAAATGGAAAATAGACCCAGGAAATGGAAAAAAAACTCTAGGTTGTGCAAGTGATCCCTGATTTTTTCTGGAATGAGGAATTTGCATAAAAAGTTATGGGCCGGACAAGTACTCTGTGCGCATACGCTCAACGTACGGTGGTGACTGTTTAACAAATCGTTACCCATCAAGCAGTATTGGGGGCCTCGCGTTAAAACCTGTCGTACAATGTATAAACACCAAAAAGATTTTTAATGATCCCGTGTACAGGTGAGGCATCAGCCATTGAGCGTATGGATCACTATGGTATTGCAAATTTTAATTCTGTACGTAAATGAAATGTTGACTATTTCCATTTCGTAAGTTAGTAATGAAACACTTGTCCGAGTATTGATATTGTCAATTTTAGTCTTGTACGTCAATGAAACGTTGAGTGTTTTCGTTCGGTAAGTTAGGATGAAACACTTGTCCGAGTATTGATATTGTAAATTTTAATCCTGTACGTAAATGAAACATTGAGTGTTATCGTTCAGTAAGTTAGGATGAAACACTTGTCCCAGTATTGATATTGTAAATTTTAATCCTGTACGTAAATGAAACGTTGACTATTTTCGTTCCGTGAGTTAGTATGAAACACTTGTCCCATTATTGATATTGTAAATTTTAATCCTGTACGTTAATGAAACGTTGACTATTTTCGTTTCGTGAGTTAGGACTATTTTCGTTTCGTGAGTTAGGATGAAACACTTGTCCTATTATTGATGTTGCAAATTTTAATCCTGTACGTAAATGAAACATTGACTATTTTCGTTTTCTAAGTTAGTAATAATTCAACAACAAATGATTATGTATTAATAATGGTTATTATTAATGAAACGGATTGGTTAGTTGATTCTAAGACCTCAAGGGGAAACTTGTCCTCTTATCGATATAAAAAATTTTAGTGCTGAACGTAAATGATCAATTTTTACACAATTATTGTATGACCAGTTTTTGTGTTCATGTAGGGTTTTTTGAATTTTCAGGAAAATTTTTTTGGAGTTATTCTTCATTGTATTCTTTGAAGGGTCTTCATTTTTCAGTCGAGAGTGGTCAAGGTTATGTAGGCGAGATATTTTTTATCTTTTTTCTGAGAGTGCATCCAATTTTTTTGGCATAGGGAGGGGTTCTCACTTTTCTGTAGATTTTTCAGGGAACTGCAAAGGAAACGGAGGTCACCAACAAATGTACTTGTCCAAGCTTTTTTCCCCGGGGGGGGGATTTTTGGCTAGGATATCACTTCTTTTTTCCGATTGAAAGTCTCAATTTTTTCATTCGGAAGTGGTCGAGGTTTTCCAGGCGAGACATTTTTTATCGTTTTTCCGGGAGGGCATCAACTTTTTTTGGTAGAGGGAGGGGTTCTTACTTTACTGTAGATTTTTCTGAGAAATGCAATGGAAACGGAGGTTACCAACAAATGGACTTGTCCAGGCTTTTTTCCCCGTGAGGGGATTTTTGGCTAGGATATCACTCCTTTTTTCTGACTTCTCCGTAACCGAGATTTTGTCATGATTACATGGGCCTTCGTGAATCAATTTGCATGGGTTGATTGGTTCATTTTTCCGACCCACCCATATGTGATCCAAAAAGGGGATACGTCACTTGAGCAAGATCGTTCCACCCGTAGCCCTGTGGTGGATTTCTCTTAAACTACAAATCGAGCGACGTGTTAAGGCCGTTCCCTTACGGCATCAATCTACGTCCGTACTCGTTTAAGTACGGACGTAGTCGGGGGAAAACATTCCCCCGGGACAGGTATTTGTTTCTCGCTTCGTAATGAAAATTATGTCCAGAAACGTGAGTGGATTAGAAATTTCCTCGAAGCTATAAATAGTATATATTTTTCTCTTCAAGCTATGAATCTACAGCACAACCGAAATACATCTCGGATTATGAAAAATAAAAAAAAAATCTAATGTTTAGAGGAGCCTCAGAATTGCAACTTCCCGTAAAAGCAATAGAATGCCTGGAAACTGTTATATATCATCATTGGCTCATGACTTTCGTAGAGTTTCTCCCCTTCGAAATTGGGTTCTTTCTATTCACTAACTACACGTAACTTTCTTTGTATGTTGTAGAACAAAGGATGAATGATGTTTTATTTGATAATTTCTCTTCAAGCTATCGATCTACAGCACAACCGATATACAGCCCGGATTCTGAAAAAAAAAAATGAAAATAATTCAATGTTTTGAGGAGCCTCAGAAATACAACCTTCCGTAAAAGCAAGAGAATGCCTGGAAAGTGTCATATGTCATCATTGGCTCATGACTTTCGTCGAGATTCTCCCCCTTGAAATTGGGTTCCTTCTTATTTACTAACTAAACGTAACTCCTTTTTTATGTTGCCGAACAATGGATAAATGATTTTTTGTTTGATTCTATTTTACTTGCATTACATTCATTTATGACTTCCGAAGCGGGGTGTAGCAGTGTTTTATATCGAAATGTTGAGATATTACTGCGATAAGAAAAACATATAGGCATTTTTTGCATTAACGGGCCAGGTCTTTTTTTCAGTTTTAGTATCATCAACTTGTATCCAAGCCGAACGGCCCTGTCGTATCATACACGTGTAGTGGCCAGTGTCGATATTTTCTCCATCATGAAATATAGCACTTATTACTTTGTATGTCTGGCCACACAGTTGAATCTTTGAGCTTGGTACAGCCTTAATTTTGCATTGCTTTTTAATTCGCTTTCCTGTTTTGGAATTAACAGATGATAATGTTAACTGAATTACCAGTACTTTTTGTACAGCAGTCAACGAAAGTTGAACATCTCTCTTCATAGCGGGACAATTATTGCAAGGTGAATCTGCTGTTTTCCATTTTCCTAAATTGCTATCGATAAGTTGTTGGAGTGTCAACGTTTTTCCCGATCCTGAAACGTCCATTAAACAGACATTTCTACGCTCAATCGGAAAGATATTCGTATAGCCGCAGGCTTTGCAATACGCCTTCCTTGAGAGTTGAAATTCAACCAGAGTTTTAATGGACGGTACCACTTGACACACGGCATTGAAAAAGTAGGATGCATCTTGAGAAATGGGTTGAACGAATGTCTGACCAATGTATTTTCGAACTGATTGCAACTCCAAAGGCGGGCTGTCTCTCATTTTATAAATTTTTAATAAAGCGACCAGGGGTTGACAATCCATCATATTTTGAAGCAAGATTACCATCGCTTCGCAATTGAAAATACATTGAATGACGGTATTAGCATAGCAAGATGTTCCGTCACCATTGAGGAATCCGGTAATAGTCTTGTTTTGCCGATTAAGAGTCTTGGCGTCCATCATTTGCACATCGGTCACGCCTTTAGGCACAGCCCAAAGGATATCGCGCATTTTGTTTCCACGAGTATCCGTCGTCATAATGTTTTCAAGGTCAGGCCGATATAAATTTCTTAAGCGATTATACTCGGCAATACATAAAGGATTAGCATGGATCGAGTGTGGATCGAAATTAATCAAATGTAACCCATCAAGGGACGTGACTCGTGACAGGGCTACATAAATTTGGCCACAACTGAATACTGAATTACCACACTCAATAATAGCGTGTTTCAGACTCAATCCCTGACTTTTGTGTATTGTAATACCGTAGCTAAGAGATAAGGGAAATTGTTTGCGGACCACATAGACACCGTCAATGACTTGAAATTTGATGCTTACACGCTCTATATCATATTCTTTGCCATTAGCTAGAACAATCGTGACTTTTTCTATGATAGTTTTGTCTAACGATTCGGAAATTGCAACTATCCGGCCAATTGTTCCATTTACAAGACCTACCGTAACATCGATATTTCGTCGAAGCATAACTTTAGCACCAATTTTCACAGTGATTACTCTAGCAAGTCCAGCAGTTAAACTTGCATCATCCTCCCAGCGGTGTAAAATTTTCGTGATTCTAGTTTTGAGTGATGGTTTGTCGATAATATCTTCGGCTATCAAGTCAATTGTTTTCGCTGGAATCAAATCTAGCATGGCCTCATTAAGGACATCACACATTCGATTGACCGGCATTAAGCAGACTGCATCACTGGGTAAAGAATTGATATAATTGCACAACTCCCCGATTCTGTCACATATATTTGAAGATTCCAATTTGATTCTTCTTGTCTCTAACATCTGCACACCATCATTATCTATGCGGCCTAAGCGGATTTTCGAGAGCATTTCTCTATATGACAAATCATTTTTCTGACGCATGTTTATTGACAATTCGTCATACTTGAATAAATTACGCCATAGATCGGTGCTACCCAGCGACCCGATTAATTTGTTAACCTTCTCTTTGGAAAGTTTCATGAATACTGGTTCTTCGCGAACGGGTGGTAATTGCAATAAGTCACCGAAAACTATGATATGTTTTTTTCCAAACCAACCATCATCAACGTCAGCAGTGTTGAAAATTTCAGTAAGCCGTAAATGAATGTAAGTCAGAGTTACATTTGAGACCATGGATATTTCGTCGATAATGATGAGATCAACGTTTTTCAAAGCTTCTCTAATTACTTGTAAAGCAGCATCCGACAATTCCCTGTATTTCGGCGTCCCATTATGTTCATCGGGCAGTTGAAACAATCTGTGCACAGTAAATCCGTTCACGTTGAATGCAGCTATTCCGGTGGGTGCGGTTACAGCTGCATCTTTACCTTTTTCTTGCTGAAGCCAGTTAAGTAGGGCCTTTATTAAGAAACTTTTACCCGTTCCACCTTCGCCACTCACAAACAATCGTAACCTTTCATCTGAATTGATTGTTTCAGTGCACGAGTCGAAGATACGTTTCTGGTCTACATTCAATTGTTCGAGTATTTCTTTGAGATTAAGGTCTTTCTGAGCTTCATTGGCACCCAAATTGGCAAACTCTTTCATTGCTTCACCAGCTTCAATAGGATCACAGCCATGTGGAACGTTGTCTGGATCAGGATGATCCTCTTCGTCCTTTTTCATTTCATCCATTTTCTGCTCGATCAACTCTTTCACTTCTTTTGTGTTTCTCCTAATTTCCGAAGAGCGCTCATGATATGCAACGGCCATTGGCAATGCGTCCTGTACCGAACAATACGAAGCGGTATATGTTTCCTCACCATTTTTGAGTTCAGTTATGGTCCGCCATGGTTGAAATAACACCAGTAAGGAGTAAAAGTATTTCTCCGGATTTATAACGGGATCATGTTGGTAATGGTTGATGAGATAGCCGCGCTGGCGTTTCCGCAGAAACGAACCAGGTCTCAGTTTGTAAAACTCAACGTTGTCCCGTTGAGGCATGGTTTTTACAACATCATACCACTTTGCATAGTCATAGAGACATAGCGTGTCCAACTCGCCAGGTCTTTTCGGATAACTTTCCATCAAGCCATCATAGAATATATCGGTCAATTCTGCGTCCATAGCCTCAACTACTCGTCGGGGCTTGACCCGCCTAGTTCTGACAATATTAACATCAACCCACCTTATGACGGTTTCTGGATCCGTTTCGAACAAAGGATAGCCTAACAACGTGTCTGCTGCTTCAAGCACACCACATTCTCGACTATTCAATGCCCGCAATCCAAAATTCCAAAGCCTACTGGCTACAGATTTAGTACTGTTAATTTGATCGAAAGTCTCTCCGACATGGGTTTTTTCCGATTTTGCAATGTACTTGGTGATATATGCAGCCAATGCAGCTTTATCTTCCCCTATGAATGAAATATCCATATTACCCTCCCACGCAATTAATACAGCAGGGTTGTAATTATTTATGTTGACTTCCTCAAGACTACGAGGATTGTCATACAATTGGCATTTCGATTTCAAGTTCCGCCTTCCGGCAATGGATGTTTGAACATCTCTGATGATCCATTCGTTGGATACCGGTCTTGGAAATGAAAAGCGACAAACTTTACGACTACCACCTTTACCTTTCGGTCCTACCGATTTACTGCGCATGCAGTACGAATTGTGATGGTGACTCTGATGTGTCGTCACACGGCGGTACAACAGGGGCGAAACTTTTGCATTCGGTATTCTGGAAGTCACGTATGTTTTGATGAAGTCAGCCACTTCTTCTTTAGAGTTTTTTCCAAGAATCGGTGAATCCTCAATCCATATAAGACAATGAAAATGCTGGATACCTCTTCCCTGATACTCCCTTCGGATAACATAATGTGTTACTTTTCCAATAGGATTGTCATTAGACTTTAGAAATTCGAACATGGACTGGAACTCGTTATTAATGAATATTGAAGCTGATATAGGATCAGCTGCGATGAGTTCGCTCACCGATTTCTTATTTTCAAGCGAGGGGTTCAACTCTTGTAAGAATTGAGACAATCTGTCCCAATGCCACTCGCTCGGACTTAATGTGAGAAACCATGTTGGTGGTCCATAATTGCGAATCATGCACTTCAGATTACTCCGTGGTATATGCCAGTACTGTTCGGTATTTCGAAGTTTTGCAAATATTGTAGACAAATTTCCTTCGAGCTCTCCTTTCATCAAATGCGCTAGGTAAGAAGCAGATGTGTACCGAACGTTTCCATCGCTAACATTAAGTTTATGATAAATACCACTTTGTAATTGCCGAATATTGAGTGCATTCAAAAGGAAGAACAAATATTGTTGATTCAACCGAAATTGACTGTTTCTTGACAGAATTCGCAATTTGGCGTATTCAAAGGCTGAAAGACGCACCGGTCTTTCTTGGTGTTCTCCATTACAACCATCCGGATATACGATGGGGAAACACAGCAAATCGAGAAGTTTATACCGATTATCCAATACTTCATCGAGAACTTTCAACATCTGGTAGAGTTCTGTTGCAGTTTTGTTTTCTTTAGAAGCGCCCATTCGAATAATGGTGTACTGATCATAAAAACTATCAGAGGGTGTCATTTGTGTCAATAGAGCTCCTCGACGTCCGTCTATTTGCTTACTTGGAACTGCTGTCTGCATCTTTTTATCACTATCCTGGATAACAACATCGGTATTTTGTTTGTTTTCTTCATGATGTTCCTCAAGGACGATATCTGGATCGTCAACATCATCATCACTCGGACAGTCTTCGGGTATTTGAAATTCAACCTCGCCTAGATTTGTGTCCAGCAAGTCCGACCATCGTTCGGGTAATTGAATGTTGCTATAAAGAGGGTTATTTTTCCTTAACCATAAAAGAGCATTATATACTTTTTTTATGTCAACTATAGATTCCCAAACCTTTTTACTCTTTGTGGGAACACCGCGTACTAGTATATACAATTCATGATCCAAGTTTATTGGACTTGTCGAGGGGCAAATTTTTTCCAATGTTTTTTCAAGAGGTAGAGGTAAGTGAAAAGCTCGCCCCTGAGCTTTACTGTACATTTTTCGGAAAGGCATATTTTTTTTTTGAACTGTACCCATTCTCACTACTGTTTGAAAAGCCCTAGCTCTTTGAATCAAAATTTTTTCATATTCATTCAAGTCTTTAAGAGGAGTAGGCACTGCACATACGTGTAAATTATTGAGAATACACGTCGGAGGTAGACTTCCAGAGCGGAATTTAGTTAAACAATACTGGCAGATGTAATCCGAATCACAATCTTTATTTTTTTCAATGAAGAGTTTCAAATCATTCCAAATCTGTGCAGTCGGTAAGACACGAATATTATCAAGTTTCCTGACGTCTGTCAAGCGCCACAGCTTTTGACACGACAGGCATGGGAAACGTGGCAGATTCGAAGCTTTTTTATGAAACGCTTGAAAGGCGTGCTAATATTTGCGAAGTATAGCATCCTCGTCTAATAGTATCTCATCACTACTTTGGAAATGAGTCGCATTTTCCTTCGCTTCGATTGCAAATTGTTGCAATTTTTCTACGTCGGTCGTATTTAAAGCACAATCAATCTTCATAACGTATTGAAGCAACGCTGATATCCGATAAAATAATCGTTTTATCAATCTGACTTGCGGGAAATGCGGTGCCAGAAATTCTAAAGACAATAACAATGATTCGCATAGGAGAGGCTGGATATAGCATGCTTGGCTGTGGCCCAGCCTACTTTTAGGTTGATTTACCGTACATTTTTGAATTTTAGGCAACACTGTTTTTAACCTGCACATGGAGATATTGCGCATGATAATGATAAACTTTTTAAACTTATTTAAA
This sequence comes from Diadegma fenestrale, assembly GCA_037043255.1. Classification (NCBI taxonomy): domain Eukaryota; kingdom Metazoa; phylum Arthropoda; class Insecta; order Hymenoptera; family Ichneumonidae; genus Diadegma; species Diadegma fenestrale. The sequence goes on from CM073314.1 coordinate 1,426,275, forward strand.
ACCGTATCGTCTGGAATTCTGCAATGCTCGGAACAGTCCCATACCTTCTTTCTACTGTGAACTTTTTTAGCCGCAATTAACGGCATGACGTTTGTTGCCTTGCCTTCGAGATTTATTACGATAGGCTCTGTGATGGTTGAATAACGCACGTAAGCGGTTTCTTTATAATAAGGTTCGGATGAAGCTGTATGTTTCCTGATAGATCCGCATAAAGCAACTATTCTACTATTTTTATCATAATCCGATACGGCAGATTCAAGCGTTGAACAGAGGTCAGCTTTCTGTTTTAAACTTTGCAACGCTTTTCTGAGTGCAAAAATTTTTTTACCTCTTAAGGTTAAACACCATTTAATTATTCGCTCGGCTTCAAAAATAGATTCATCTACCGAATGTCCACGCAATTTTTTCAGCAATTTTCTTACATATTCTCCTTTAGAATTAGTCATTTTTACGCTATCATGTCTCTCACGAAACCGGTTATATTTACCGAATAATGATTTGGCTTTCTGTATCTTCAGTTTTATATTATCAAGCTGCCGAGATTTTCCCGTATCCGTCTTATTCTTGTTTACATACGAATGGACAGTAGTTCGAGCGAGAAGTTTTAAGCGTTTTGGACAATTATCAACTGCCACATCGTTAGGAATTGAAATTTTCCGTTTCCTGCATTGAGCCAACGGAAAACCGTTTTTGATCATGGTTTTTTTAATGGGAATTATATTCCTACGCTTTTTACCACCGTTGTCGACGGCGTTCTGGTTAAATTCAAGAGGAGTGCTGTTTTTGATGCAATATGTTGGAAGTTTTCGACACTGTCGAACCGCAGCATCGATCGAATTTGAATTTTTATGCCTCTTCATCTCGCTAGAATCGCTGATCAATGGCAGAGCTGTGTTTTTCCTGACTGTAATTACGAAAGGTTTTTCATCACCCGTTTCATGAAAGCACCCCTGGTTTTCTTTATTTTCAAGCGCGATTGTGATCTTTTCTTGTTTCATTTCATCATACGCAATAACGTCATTGGTCTCTGCAAAGGTCACGATTTTGGGCAGGATAGGTTTCCCCTCGTTAGAGGACGGTCCTTGAATTTGCGCCACGGTCGGAATTTCTTTATTTTCAAGCGCGATTGTGATCTTCTCTTGTTTTATTTCATCATACGCAATAACGTCATTGGTATTAGCAAAAGTCACGATTTTGGGCAGGATAGGTTTCCCCTCGTTAGAGCATGGTCCTTGAGTTTTTGCCACGGTCTGAAGTTTGAAATTGATTGAATTTTTCTGGCACTTTCGGTTGGCAGAATGCCAAAAGGCAGTGAACTACTGATTAAGGGATACTATTTCCTCCTGTACATTCCGTGGAGTAGATTGTCTACAATTGTCCTCTGCGGGCGAACCATTGAGTTTACAAGGAAGTTGGTTTTCGGCTGTAACAGTCTGCTCTCGTTTCATTGCATTACGGTTCACACAATTACGAGATGGGGCTGTGATCACGCCTTGATCATGTTGGTGTCTTTGTAGGCGAAATCTCCTTCTCGATGTTTTTTGTCTTCGATTTTTTAACTGCTGTAATGAGCATATTTTTATGGAATCTCCTGCGTGAGCTATCCGTGGAAAATGACTGATTATCCCCGTGTCAAATATTTCCAACAAATGTTGTCGCATATTTTTCACATCATACTGTATCGTTTCCGGCTTTATACCAAAAAAAAGCGATACTGCAAAAGCAATTGCAAAAACGCCGCAATCACTCGAATTCGGTTGATTCGTCACGACTGGGAATTTAACAGCACGCTGATCAAACGGGTATGTCGGAAACAGACGTTGTAGATACAACTTGTGGTGTGGATGCAGCTTTTTTAGGTTGAGAGAATCAAGTATGAAAAGAGAGTGGGTGTCGTAATAAGCACACACCCAATGCCCTCCTCTATTGTTGATTCCTTCGGAACTATGCAAAATTTGAATAAACTTGCGATCAGCTCTCTCTGCAGTAATATTATGGGGTAATTGAATCTTCCACGTTTCTTGCATCACAAATTCAGATTCGGAATGTTCTGCCAAGAGCCGACCAAAAGTGTCGATGTGATCTCCAGTGAGCCACTCGCCTTTAGCAATGATGTTTCGATCTTCGGAACTTAATTTGCACGTAGTCATCTTTGTAGTGAAACAAGAACTAATCGACTATAGCGCACGTAGCAGCTTTCTGTAAGCGCACGAAGCAGCTTTTTTGAGCGCACGAAGCAGCTTTTTTTGAGCGCACGAAGCAGCTTTTTTTGAGCGCACGAAGCAGCTTTTTTCAAGCGCACGAAGCAGCTTTTTTCAAGCGCACGAAGCAGCTTTTTGAAGCGCACGATGCAGCTGATAAAAAATAAGTTGAAGAAAAGGAAAAGGAGAAGAGTCGTGAGGAATGAAGAAAAAAAAGATCCCTCCGCGACCAGGAACGAGAAAAACCTGCGCAAACAAGAAAGAAAGCGAATTAGAAATTGCCGGAAAGAAGATTGGCAATTTCCCGTCAAGGAGAACGAAGTCATAAGATATTTATTAATTACAAAACTGTAATAGTTTACTTTTTTCATGATTACCAATTCTGTTCATGGTTAAATGAAAATAAGGAGCAGCTCCTTCCCTTATTTTTGCAATATTCAGCCCATAAATGGACGAGAGAAATCTTTTAATAAATTAAACTTATGACTTCCATGGCATAAATGATTATTATGGCAGATTTTGATGAGGATTAAACCAAATAAATCAATAAAAGCTAAGACACGAGATGAAGTTGTACCCATCTGAGTAAATGGAAACGAAGTTTCATGAGAAATTAAATTCTGTGGAATTTATATGCAGAACGCTGTTTTTATGAGTAATATGTTTGTTTCCAAAATGAATTATAAGATAAAAAAAAGGTAATATTGAAAGAATAGAGCATTTTATGTAATCAATTTTCAATTCGAAGGCGCGGGTAGAAAGGATCTATACTTATAAGAAGTTCGCTTAAAACTGTTATAAGACATTGCTGATAAGGCATTGCTGATATTTTGTGAAATAAAATTGGATAAGGAATGGCAATATTAGATAAAGGCGTTGACTCGTTCTTTACCATTTTTATAAAGTACAAAGGCCAAAAATGAACACGAAAAAAATTCTCAACATTTCCAGAGGAAATATTTTTTTCCACATATTTCTTTTGAATAAAATCAAATAAAACTTTCGACATGCAAATAGAAAGATAAAAATAAGAAATTGAATTCTCTACACCTGTTATGAGCAACGATATAATGATAATAAGTGATATTTTGGAAGATAAAATCGGGTTAAAGGCCGCAAGACTAGGTCAATTATTGATTAAAAAACGAGTCTTCCCTCGCGATGTTGTCTGGAGAAATTGGAAGGAGAATGATACTGCATATTTCCCTAATACTATTCCCTAAAGATTCTGTAGGAGGTTCTTTTAGGAATGTCCGGAAGGATTTTTGG